>CAUJNA010003803.1:52500-215000 GCA_963377175.1 Effrenium voratum
GTGACCGCGGTTCATTTGGGGGGGTGTCCGTCTTTTTAAAGGGCCTCCAACATGGCTTCGCTTGGTTTATTAGTGCTATATTTATTCTCCAAAACGGGATCCCCTCAAAAAACACATGCCCAACCTGTTCAATGGTCCTCGAACATCCCCTCAAGCACCAATAGGTTGACTGTCCACCCCCACGCCACATCCGGCCAGCGTTTGGGGCAGGGTTTTGGTGCGGGTTTGGAGGTGGCCTACCACCTGGCCGTGGTTTGGAACAGCCTCTTCGTGCTCCACGACGGCCTCTTGGGCCTCTGCTGCCTCAGTTTGGTGCTGTCCGTGTACCGCCTGCCGCGCGCCTGGCGCGCGGCGTTTCCCCCAGAAGGGCAGCTGAGGGATCGGCCGAGGCGAGAGATTTGGCAGGACGCGGAGCACGGCGCATTGATTGCGCCAAAATGGGGGGGGGGGGGGTTCGGGGAGGTGGGTGCTCGGAAATTGCTGTGGATGGTTGCTAACTCCGTTAATGACGAAATGAAACTACGGTTGAAGCTATTGTTTGTTGGTATTTGCATTGGGGAGTTCGCAATTTTGCGGACACTGCAAGGTTTTCGTTTGATTTCCCTCCAACACGGGGCTCTTTTTTTTTGGTAACCGCCAAAACGCTCTGGCGATTTGGGCAGGAGGTGACAAACTGACCCGCTTTGCCTGCTGGTTAACCACATTTGGCGGGTTGGGTTTGGAGGTTTGGACCGGTACCCTTGTGGGAGTTTTTTTGAAGAGCCAAGTTGCCATTTCACGAAGCAAGCCCTTAGAACCCTTCGTGTACATTCAAGGGGTGGCACAAGATTTGGACCAGGGACCCAACTGAATATCGGTTTTCGCTTTTTGGTTCCCAAAAGCAAGAGGAGATCGGGCACTTGCTGCTTGACCTGCCGCTTCTGCCGCTGCTCCTCATTTTGCTCGTGACCTTGTGGCGGGCCGACCTAGCCGCATATCCAGACTTAGCAGCTTCCAGTTGTTTGCTTTTGTAGCCGCCGGCCACAAAGATACCGGGGTGGGCTACTTTTTCAGCAGGCGGAGTTTCCTTGTTTCTTACAAGGTTTTGTCCCAGTGCGTTTTCCGTCAGGCACATCCGATCATTCACTGTGTCTCTCGCGTCTGGTTGTTTGAACATACTGGATCCCCCTTAGGCCACTTGTGTTTGGTTTAAACCTTAGGTCTGGAAAACGGATTGAATGCGGTTTTTGTGGATCCACCCCTGTAGGATATCAAAAGAGGACTAAAAGAGTACTAAAAGAGTACTAAAAAAGAACCTACAGGGAAGAACAGGTGAAATCCACAAAAAGCGCATCCAACCCGTTGCCTAGATTAGGCGAGTGTCTAGTTGTTGAAGCATGTTTTGCAACCGGTTCCCCAGATCAGATACCCCCGAGTTGGTGGCTTGCATGCGTTGGATTTAGGATTTGAACCCCTGGCTTTGGAGCTTCTTGCTTTTTTTGGTGAAACCGCCCGATCTCAGCACCAAAACCGCTGTTTCGGCTCGAAACCACCAGTCAGACAAAAGCTGACCTTGGGCAATGAGTATCTGGTTGACACCTATTTGCAACGGAGCCGAGGTGCTTGCCAAGCTTTGGCAACCCGGCACCAACTGCGAAAAGAGGCGCGGCTTGGTTTCGGAGGATGGGTTGGCTTGGGGGGGGAGGGGCTTCCATAGAGGAGGTTTGGGTGGTTGAATTTCATGGATACGAGTACCGCCGTTGCACCGTTGAGGGGTTCCCTAAAAAAGGACCCCCGCCCAAATAGGGGCCTGTCAAATTCCAGTCAGATTTGCTGAAATCCCTCATGATCTCCTTGCGTGTCCGGTGCCTCAGCTTTGGTTTATGTTCCCCCAAACTACAGCTTGACGGTCACTGGGGTCTGATATTTCGGGATCCGAAACGTGAAACAGAACCTGGAACATACTATTTGTCTGTGTACATACTCTCCCACCAATGAACATCGACCCTGACAGGGGGTCCCTTTAAAAGCAAAACGATCTTCCGGGACCCCCCTGTCAGGTTCCACGTGAATTGGTGGGAGGGTATCATAGGATGGACGAAATCCTGCACCGCCTCAGAGACCCTGGAAGGATTATTCCCATGTAAAGACCAGCAAACAATGGTTTCCCATGTTTTCCATGTGGTGCGAAATGGATTTCGCCCATCGACAGTATGATTTTCTGTGTCCCTTTTTGGTGGGCCCCGCGATGACCGTCTAGAGTCCAACGTCTCGAAGCCCCCGAACGACCACACCACGTGGCTCGCGCTTCTCGTGCGCCGCGCCTTCTGGTCGCAGAGGCGCGCGGTGCTGGTGGAGTTTTTGGAGCTGGCGCGGGACGTCCTGGGCTTCCTGGCGCTGCTGCTGCTGGCGGTGACCTTGGTGCGCCTGCCCAAGGCGAGACGTCGATGACAAAACCAATCGCAGCGAAGCGGTTTCGGTGGATGTTCTCCGACAAAAAGACTCTTTTGGTTTGTAAAGCGCGGCAAGACCTTGGTTACCTGTACCAGGTACATGGATCCTTCCGGGGTATCGAGGGCTCGCTTGCAGGCGAATCGACCGGATTCGAGCTCTTGGTTTCATCGCCCATTTCCGGTGGTCCCGAAAGGTGATGACCGGGGTTGCTCATGAGGGGCGCCATGACCGGCTCATGAGGGGCAAGCGCCTTGTACAAGCAGTGCGGCAAGCAATGCGTAGGGCCAGCCTCGCGCCTTTGTGCGTGCTGGGTCCAAGCTGGGGAAACTGAGTGTAGCTCTAGGGGTAGCTTCCAATTCCATTCTTTCCAGGAATCCCGTTTTTCTAGAAAACTGCCAGAAACCCAGGGAAGACGGATCCGGATTTTGAACAGAACGATGGTTCCAAAGAATGGACAGGGACACAAATTGGTTGGTTGGTTGGTTGGTTGGTTGATTGATTGATTGAATCAACCCGAGCGGTCAGAATCGCCAGGCCCTGCTGGACATCTACGCGCAGCGGGCCCGCCAGGTGAAGGGCGACCCCCGGCTGCGCGTGCGGCGCCTACGCCTGCGCTGCCCGGAGCACACCGAGGACGGATGTCCCGAGCGGTGCAAACGCGTGAAAACGGAGCGCCCCGTGTCACTCTTAGATCAACCCACGGTGGTTTCCTTTTGGTTTTCCTTTTGAAGCCATCCAACGAATGGTACCCTCAAAGAAGACAGGCCCATTTTAGTTGGTGGTTCTTCTACAACCTAGTAGAAGCCAATCAAAGACTAACCACTTGACTAAAACATGGGCTTTAACTACAACCTCCCTTTTTGTGCACCCATTTCGTTGCGGGTGTAGCAAAGCCTATATAGTTTTTTGTTTAGCCATGTTGGCGGAGCCCAAAAACAATGAGTCTTGGGCGCTCACACTCAACATGCGGTTTGCGGTTTGGCTCCTGCAAAAGGTTTTGCGCTTGGTGCACCCTGAACCTTTTGTTGGGGTTCGCGTTTGGGGAGACCAAATTGAAGTCGTAAAATGGAGGACGCCCCAAATGCTTAGTTGCCGTTTGGTTTTCTCACTTTAAAGCCGCGCCGAAAAAGGCTGGCCTCGAGCAAAAAATTGGGAGACACACCGCATTGGGACCCCCCGATAGACATAGCCTAAATGTCCACCATGTCGGGTCCAAGTTCACAACTTGGAGGGATGGCATGTGAGGTCCCCTCACGGCCTTCCGAGGGGCGCGTCAAGGGCGCGTAAAGGGATCCGCGCGCGGCGCGCGGCGCCAGGCGGATCGGCGCTTGGTGTTCCAGGCGGAGGCGGTGCAAGACGATGGCCGCCTGCGCCAGGCGGGACGGAGGTTTTCGGGGCATAATAGACAAAGGAGCCTCAAAAGGCAGCTCCCCCACGAAAAGTGTCCGATGCTACTGGGTGTTTTCTCAGGGGTTCCATGTTAATCTGTAGGGGACTATCTATCCACATATATGGCAGTGATTTTTTTTGAGGGGTCTGTAACAGAGCCGCGGCGGACATTCGTTACAGACCTCGTTACAGACCTCTGTAACAAAACCAGCTGGCTCGTTACACACCCCTCGTTACACACCCTCGTTACACGCCCTCGTTACACACCTCAGATGAGCAAACCGGGCCAGTGACGTGACTGCCCTCCTTTTGCCGCAGCTTGGCTTGCGTTGAATAGCTGCAATCAAGTGCTTTGCTTTGCCTTGTTACAGACCTCTGGGTTCCCTGTCCGGTTCCTTAGATGTTCAGTTTTTTTTTTCTCGGCTGGTTTAGTGGGGGTTGCCATTTGACCCACTATAACCAAGGACAGCCCTGTTTTTGTTGTTTGCAATTCTCGCACATTGCAGAGACAATCGGAGGAAGCACGAACGGAGCACTCAGGTTGCAACATAGACGCGCGGGTGTGTCTTCTAAACATGTCTTTGTTTAGAAGACCCCCCCCCGAAAGAACCAATAAACAGATAAAGGGTGGTTTTCCTTTTGGTTTTCCTTTGAACCCAGGAAAGCAGGGTACTGTACCCTCCGTAGGGCGAAAGCACCTCTGCCCAAAAAGGTCCCCAAATGCCGAGCGCAAGGACCTAGGCGTGCTGCGCATCAATGTGATCTCTGCGTCCTTCTGGGAGGAGCATTGCATGTGGGAATGCCTTTTTCATAGGAATCGCATCCCCGAAATGGCTGGTTTTCGTATTGGTTTCCCTTTACAACAAATAGGAAAAAGAACAGATACATCAAGGTACCCTCAAGAAGAGACACACCTACTGATTCAGAGCCAGGTTGTGGCCCTTGCTATGGTTTTAAATCCAAGTCAAGGGGAAGCAAAAGGTGGCTGGCAAATTGCAGGTTGAGCTGTTGGGGTTATAGAACTGGACGATTGTGGCTTGAACATGTTCAAACAGGGGGTTGCCTGAAACAAAGGTGTTTTACACACCTTCAAAGGGAGGCCCAATAGAGGTTTCTTTAACCACCTGCATACACTTGTCTAAACAGGGCCCATGAAAGTGACGTCCACCAACTATCCTTTTAAGTTGCAAATAGCCACAATGGTGTAAAAGACCAACCCAACACATATTGGTTTAAGCATTATGGTTGCTGCAAGACAACGGGTGTTTAGGCCCGGCTTATTGGCACCTTGCGCTTCTATGGGGGAAGAGACGCCTCAGTTGGGGGTTTGTGTTGGTTTGGGGATTTGAACCCTGGCTCTAGTAGACTGTAAATGGGTTTCCCACCCAACCTCCACACCTTTTAACGGGCTCCAAACCACCCTTCTCGAAAAAAAAGAAGAAACTGATTCTTATGGGTTGGTTTTCTTGAGGCTTCCCAAAACACATACCCCCCATTTTTGGGTGAAACAGCGGACGTGTTTCAGGGTTTCCTCCATTTCCCTGTAAGGGCACCTCCAAAGTGGCGATCGTTTTACTGAAAGTCTGTAAACTCAAATCAACTTTTGATTTGGGCTACTCCAGTGACCCCTGTCTTTTGATTCATGGAAAGGTGTTCCTCGGTTTTTCTTTTTTGCCATCGGTTTAGACGGCAGAAGTCGGCTGCCTCACCTTCCAAGGCCCCCAAACCACAGGGCTCGGCATGGCTGCGAAATCCTAATTTTCCAGTGATCTCTCTGGACCCTGGTGGATTTGTTTGATTCCTCAACGTAAACACCAAGGATATGGTGGAGACAAACAATAATTCCTCAACGTAAATACCAACAAACGTGATGGTTTCAACCATGATTTCCAGGTGCGAAATGGATTTCACAACCATCCACAGTATCTTAGTTGGCGGTTTAGATTGGTTTGGATCTGGATTTGGTTGCGCAAGGGTTCTTGAAAACACCAACTTGGTTCTTTTCTTGAGGACAGGGAAGCTACCCCCGTTCCCTCCAAAGCGTCAAACCCCTGACCTGCAAACCACCAAGTAAGTTCCCCCCCCCCCCCCCCCCCCTTCTTTTTTGCGGGAACTCTTCCCCACCCGACTTCACCCCACCTTTCTTTTCTCGCGGGACATGCTTGGGATGCTTGGGGATGATGCCGCGCGATGTCGTTAGGAGCTGGGTCGCTCCCTGGGCTCCTCCATCGCCTCGTTGGGTCAGGCGCTGATGCCCTTCCTCCTGAAGGAGCGGCGCTGGTCGCGTTGGGGGGACCCTGCGCGGAGGCGAAGGGTTAGGGGGGGGGGCGGAAGTTTTTTTTTTTGGGGGGGGAGGTGGGCGGATGTTTCTTTTGGGGGGTGGGTGGGTGGAAGTTGGCGAGCGGCAAGCGGCCGACTTGGCTTTGACATCCTAGTGGGGGGTGGCAGTGAGCCGGTTCCTCTGAAAGGTTCTGATTGGGTTTCTCCTCTGAGCGGTTGGGTTTCCGAATTTAACCCGCAAGGTACTCACTTTTAGTAGGGGATCTGACAGCCCTGCTTAGACTTTTCACATGGGCAGACTCCCCAACTTGCAAGGGGAGTCGGCTCCAAATCAGATGATCCGGAGGGGGGGGGGCGCTATCCCTGAAAGCCAAGAGTTTTTGTCGTGGGAGATCCCAGGGTAAGGAACCTCCAAAAGTGATCCGGATGACCTCTAGAGCACCGCGCCATCAACCAGGGCTTTAGTAGCCCTAGTATTCTGGACAAATAGCGCGGTTATAACGAGCATGAGTTGGCACTGCCCCGTTCTGGTTGGGGAGAAGGCTCGCATGTTTGGCGTTCTTGGGTTTCTTTGGCATGTTTGGCATCAAAAGTTGGTTTGCTTGGCAGCTGTACCCTGGCAGGCGCAGCTATTTTTTTTTTGGGGGGACCGTCGGCGCGGTCCATGTCTGGTGTTCTTCCCTACTGTGGATGGACAAAATCTTGCACCACTTGGCAACCATGGTTGAAACCATTGTTTGTTGGTATTTGCAAGATAATCGATTCATTCCAGGGCTTCTTAGGTGGTGCGAAATGGATTTTGTCCATCCACACTATGGGGCTTGGTATGGAGGACCCGAAGTGACTGAATGGGGCGTCAAAAGAACCGGGCTGGTTTGTCGCGGTTTGAGTGACGCCAGCTGCCCGCAAAACTGGTGCTCTCCGCTTTTCGCGGGCTTCTGCAAATACCTGGCTGATTAGGGTCTGATGTCAACCCTCTACAGACCTCACCCTCCCCCCCCCCTTCCCGGAAAGGACCCCCCCCCCCCTGGTTACCCCAAGTTGAAGGAGCTTCAGCGCCACCGTTTCGCTCTCAGGACGGCCAGCACCTGAAGTACAGCGACTTCCTGCACGAGAACGCAACCATCGAGCTGAGAATGGGCGGGAAGGGCCTCAAGGAGAAGATCCTGCAGCTGGAAGAGTCCATCACCATGTGCGTGCAGATTGAGCGCCCGGAATGGATGGCTGCAAAGTCTTTCTAGTGGCCAGTGATGGGGGTGGTGGTGTTGGTTGTGGTGGTGGTGGTTGTGGTGTTGGTGTTGGTGTTGGTGTTGGTGTTGGTGTTGGTGTTGGTGTTGGTGTTGGTGGTGTTGGTGGTGGTGGTGGTGGTGGTGGTTGTGATGGTGTTGGTGGTGGTGGTATGGTCCTTTCGTGGAGTTTGTGTTTAGACTTACCCTTTGCCGCCCGTATTGGAAATGAGTTTTTTTGACCTGGAGCCACCGTGCTGAAGCGGTTGGACATCTTTCTAGGTCCACGATGTCGGGCCCGCTGGGAATTGTTTAACCCAGTATGTATTTTTTGCTGGCAAACAACATAATATCCGAAGTGGTGCGAAATGGATTTTGTCCACCCACTGTATTAATTCAGAAAAACAAACAAACAAACACACACTGTGGATGGACGAAATCCTGCACCACACACTGAAACCACGGTTGAAACCACCACGTTTGTTGATTTTCGTTGGGGAATCACATATTCCAGTGTTTCTTATAGGAGGTGCGGGGGGATTTTTTTTGCTCCTCCACCATAGATCCACCACAAGGAAAACCGACGCCATCTCGCCCACAAAAAAAAACACATCCATGTTTTTCGCCCGCCCGGCCCGACGGGGCGAGACATGGCCTTGGGTTTGAGGCACAAGGCGCCCGACGGGGCGGAGGAGGTGCTGACCCGGCTGCCCATCCCCATGAGCTTGCTGCACCGGGCGGTGCGGACTCCGGGGGACTTTGTGGAGGTGGCCCTTTGGCGGCCAGAGTTGAGCCCCACCTCCAAAGCCCGCGCCGCAAGGCCTCGTCCATGTTTGAAAGGCTCAACAGTCGACCTCCCCAAAATTCCCCCCCAAAATTCCCCAAAACTCCCCCAAATTCCCCAAAACTTCTCAAGCTCCCCATGTGGGCGTGACTTTTCAGGGGTTTGAAAAAGGGGATTGGTGGTGGACAGCGTGGGGATTGATTGGCGGCGAGGTCCACCTCCTTTCTCGGAGGCTTCAGGTCCAGCTGGG
Source organism: Effrenium voratum (assembly GCA_963377175.1). Lineage (NCBI taxonomy): Eukaryota > Dinophyceae > Suessiales > Symbiodiniaceae > Effrenium > Effrenium voratum. Next base: position 60,863 of record CAUJNA010003803.1, read on the forward strand.
GGTTGCTTTCTGATGGAGCCAAAAAGTCGGGTTGGGGTAAAGGGGAAACAAGGAGACGCCGCCAATTCTGGGGTTGCCCATTTTGGGGTGTGCTTTGTTAGGAGGCCCCCCAAATTGGTTTGTTTGTTTGTTTGTTTGTTTGTTTGTTTGTTTGTTTGTTTGTTTGTTGGTATCCCTTGAAACAGCACAAAGAAGGGGTACCCTCAAAAGAAGACAGAGACATTTTGAGATAAACCCACATGGGAAAGGACAAGCCCCTCCTATTACGGTGGTTTCAGGCTTTCGCTTGGCTTCTCCTTAAATGGCCTTCCCAAAAGGGTAGAGGAGAACACCTCATATGCTGGCCCTTTGTTTTTCTCTTAGCGAAAAAGAAAAGACAAAACAACAAAAGGCACTTGCAACCTTCACGCAAAGCCCAGGAAGTCCTTGGAACATCTCCGGTTTCCAGTTTCCAGCCTAAGGGGTGCGATCATAGGTGTCGTTTTTGGTTGTTTTGGTCAAAAAATCGATGGCGATTCCTAGTTGACCCCTCTAACAGGACACCTATGGGTGCGATGTTTTTTCAAGCGGACGGTTTTGGCACGGACGAGAACCGAGCGCCGAGCTCCTCAGGAAGAGCAGGTGCTCACCTCGCCGCTGGAGTCGGTCTGCGGGCCGCTGCTGGCGGGCGCGGGGGTGCGCGCGGCCCTGTGGCTCTGTGCCTTCCGGGAGCGCCTGGGCAGGGTGGGGAGGGGTGGGGGTGGGGTGCGGAGGGGGAGGGGTGGGGTGGAGGGGTGGGGAGTGGGGTGGGGAGTGGGGTGCGGGATGGGGTGGGAGATGGGGTTGGGGTGGGGTTGGGGGTGAGGTCAGCCGCTTGCTCAAAACCGATTTCGGTAGATGGAAGGTGAAGGCGATAGTCCCAACTCCCAACCATGCATGGTTCTGGGTCGATCGTTTTCTTTTCCCAGGCTGTGATGACTCAACGGCCGTGACTTGATCACTTTCATGGGCATCCAGCGACCAAACAGCCCAAGTCGCCAAGTCGGCTCACTCGGGTTTGTCTCAAAAGCCCTGAAAACCGCTTGCTTGGCTTCAATTTTCGATTGGGGAACCCGGCCACCAAAAAGTTTTTTTTTGAGGGTCCCCTTTTGTGCGGCGTATCACTGGACAAGGCCAGGATCTCCTTTTGGTTTCCGCATGGAGTGAAAAAGACGGCTCTGGCCTCCCTTTAACTCACCGAGGCTCTGGCAGCTGATCTTGGATTTGCTGCACCTGGTGCTCTTTGCTCTGCTCATCTTGGCGCCCTGGCGCCTGGTGCAGTGCACCTACGTCGCCTGCCGCCCCAACCAGGCGCCGGAAAAGCGCCGCTTTTCGGGTGGATGGGTTGGGGGAGGTTGGGTTGTGCGGAGAACACCGGTCTAGGAGTCTCAGGGCGTCTGATTTCTTGGGTTTTGCTGCGGCTTTGTCTCATGGGAAAGGAGAGGATTCAGAGGATTCGGACTCCCGAGAGTCTCCCAAACTGACTCCAAAGCCTTGTGGAATCCCTAACCCTTACAAAACCCGAAGGCCCCCGACAGGGGCTCTCAACCCACACCCGCGTAACCTACCCATTTCCCTCGAATGTTCCTAGGCTTGCCAGTGCCCTTTTCCCCTTGGGGGAGATTCGGTTCCCCTAAAATAGACAAAACCCGAAATTTCGACACGGTACCAACTCATTCTAACCTCTCAAATCTGGACCTAGGCTCCATGGGCTCCATTTCCGTGAGGTCTGGATGGAGCTTCTGCGGCGGCAGGCGCGGTCTCGGAAAACTTCTGCCGCGGAAGCGCCGCTTCCGCTTCAATCGCAGTTGGGACAAGACACGCCCCACGTTCAACCAGGAACTGAAACACAACAGCCAAACCCCCCCCCCCCCCCCCCTCCCCCCCCATTTTGCCAGGAACCCAGAAGGGGTGAAAGACCATTTGTTTTCTACTCTTTCAGGTGTATGAAGTCAAAGACGTGCCGTGGATGGACAGCCATGGGAAACCATTGTTTGCTGGTATTTACAGGGGCATCACCATTCCAAGGTTTGTTTGGTGGTGCAGGATTTTGTCCATCCACAGTATGTCAATTTGCCTAGATACCCAACTGAAGAACATGTCCTTGATTTGAAGGGTTTCCCCCGCAAGATGCTGCCGCGCGACAAATCACCTTGGTGTATTTGGTGCATTGCCTTGACAGGTGTCTCAGTCTCAGTGTGTGATCCATCCATTTTTCCACAAGAACGCACATGTCTTTTTTGAAGAACCTGAGGCACAGGAACAAAACAGCCCTCTTGCTTTGTGAATTCGGGAATGCTGCTCTGATGCCAGTTTCAATTCCGACTCGCATGAAGTCAGCTGATTGTTCGCAGTGGGACCATTTGAAGAGTTGTTCTTCCAAAGTGGCAGTTTCAATGGACACCAGCAGATTGACCAAGCTTTGAAGCGGACATCCAGTGACCGTCAAATTCATGGAGGCTGCTCCGCTACAGCCCAGAGATTCCCGTTGGCTTGGGCCTGTGGAGCTGTTCGGAGCGTCGAGACCAACTCTCCACTCGGGAAGACGCGAAATGGGACACCCAACGCCACCAAACCGATTCGGTTCCAAGCCCAAGCGAGGGAAGCTGACCATTCAATTGTCTCAAGAAACTGGGTGGCTCTTTGGTCTGACCTTCAAGCCTTGGAGGCATCCCCCAATTGCAACCCCCACAGCTCCCGACTACTGCAAATCACCCGAGCGCGCAACTACCACACTAGAGATACGGTTGAACCACCAAAGGTTCCCCGCTGAAAACTCATAGGAATCCAAGCCAACCCAACCCAACCCAACGCAACTTTGGTCATTCAACCCATCTTTCTTCTCTTGAGGCTTTCTCTTGCGCCGAAATGAAAAAAGAAAAGGAACCGAAACAGGAACCACCGCCGTCTCCCGCGTTCTCCCCCCGCTTTCCACCCGTTTTCTCCGGTTTCTCCGGGTTGGACGTCAGACGCTGGGCCTGCTGCGCTTCAAGAGCGCCATGCTGCGGCGGTACCAGAAGGGCCTGGAGCCGGCGCTGAACGCGGCGGCCAAGGACCCCCCCGCCAGGCAGGTGGTGCGGGGGGGGGGGGGGAAGAGGGGGGGGGCGGTGTGGGTGGGAGGGGGGTGGTAGGCGGGGGGGTGGGATTTTGGATTTTCTGTGGGGAAGGGAGCTGTGCCCCAAGTGGCAAAGGGGCCACCCCTATGAAGGAGTTCCCCTTTTTGAAGTGGCCTTTGATCTTTTTATTCGGCTGCCACGTGCATGCGCCGGGTCGAACATTTGCCTCAAAGGGCGGCTTCAAATGAAACATATCACCGGGTTTCACTTTAAGGGGGAGGAGGGTTCTACCCTAGCTACTTTCGGACAGCGGGCAACTCTGCACCAAGCCAGGGTTTGTCGGAGGCAAATGTCTAAATGGGGGTTCCAAGCGTAATGCCCGGCAGAGTATCTTTGAATGGGCACTTCCTTTTGGTTTCCAAGTATTCCAAACGAGTTCCTTTGAATGTTTTCTTCGCACTGGAGTCCCCAGTCGTTTGAGTGGGCCTTCCCAGCATTTCCTTTGGTTTCCCTTTTTACACGACCACCCCGGAGTCTGCGTTCAAATCAAGAGCCACCTGAGGTTGGGTTAAGGAATCCAGTCTATGGTCAATTTGGGGCAACCGCTCGAGACTCACGGGGATTCACTTTAGTCGACAGAGAAAACCCGCTGCTCGCCAATTTTTCCATGTCACTAGGGGAACACAAGGACTACGTTTGCCCAACAGGACTGTCCAACGCCCCACACCCAGGGCTGGTTGCACAATTTGTTAAAAGAGGTTGTTCACACTGCCAGGGGGTTCTTGGATTATCTACCTGAACATTGTCAACCCTACATTGTGGTTCCCGATGGTGAGAAAGGCAATGTTCTAAAGGGCACCTTTTAAAAGAAGGCTAAAAGGAGGTTGATGAAACAGCCTTGTGTTTGAAACCATGGTTTTAATTGTCAAGAACACGGCTGATTCAAAAGGGGTGGTGGGTTGAAACAACTGGAGTTTCAGACATTGCTTAAGCAGCAAAATGAGCTTCTTCGAAGACTGGGCGCTTAAACTGGCTAGTTCTTGGGGACGAGCGAGTGAGGGATGACAGCCAACGAGCAAACAAGCAAGATGGAGGTCTACCATAGCCGGTGAGGGGTTTCCATCACATTTTTGGCCGATTGCGTGTCTTGCTTTGAGGGTGCCTTTCTTTTTGTTTGTTTTTTTTTTGGGGGGGGGGGTTAAAGGGAAAAGGAAGCCCACCAAAAGGAAGCCAGCCATTTTGTGGGTCCCCCAAGAAAAGGGACAGCCACCCCAATGGCTTTGGCTCGAAAAGAGGTGCCCAAAATGACACCTTGGCAAGTTTAAGACTAGAACCTGCGTAGCCCTAGCTCTTCAGTTTTGAGACACCCATACGGACTGGGTGAATCACAACGACCTCACACGACCTCACACGACCTCACCCCAAAATGGTGGTTTATGCGGGGAATAGCCCCCCAATCACCTTGTTTCAGGATGGCCAGATATGCCATACCATTTTGGTTGGGATTGGTGAGTTCACCCCCCATTTTGGAGTCCCTGTTTTAGTGGTTGGATTGGGTCTCGTTCACTGGACCTACGAGTTGGATTTGGACCCACAGCCAATCCCGCGCCTCCTCTTCGCAAGCTGAGGACCTCCAAGCGGCTGCAGCAGGTGGCGGCGGCGGAGCGGGCGCGGACGCCGCTGCCCACGGTGCAGAAGGACGTGGACATCGTGTCGATTTCTGCGGAGGTTTTGCTGGGTTTTGGTGGGTTTTGGTTGGTTGGTTGGTTGGTTGGCTGGGTGGTTGGTTGGCTGGGTGGTTGGTTGATTTCGATCCGCACAGAATGTTGAGATCACCAATCACTTCCATTTGCTTAAGAGAATAGGTTATATTTTCCCTTGTTGGTTTCAATGGGCATGTGTCGTACTACTGGGCATATTTAGATGACTGAAGCAAATGGAGGTACCCGAAGGATGCTTTGGGAAGGCAAAAGGGACGCCACCCATTTTTGGGGTCTCCAAATTTCTTGTGACGAGCAGACATGGCCATTTATTCTTCGATTTCACCACTTGGGTTTTTCCTCACGGTAGACGCCACAACCATTTTAGGAAATGGGTCAATTTTGAGGAAGCCAAAATTTGGCTCCTTTCGGGATTCCCTAGGCGACAGGGTAACTCAAGACATAGGATGTTTGCAGGGTCGGGGGTTCCCATATGGCAGTGCATCTTCATAGGGAGGCGCATTAAAATGCAGGGATCGATGATGTCCGTGGAAACTGTTTCCTTCTGTCTTCCCTTTTAAACCAAGCCCAAAAAAGGCTCCCTCAATATTACAGCCGCGAATATTATATATCACCACAAGGAACCGAGCACGGCCTACTCAAGCCGATATCCTGGTAAGTTACCCTGGGACCATTGCAACTGATCGAGGGCATTTGACCACAGGCCCCCCTTCCCCCCCAAAAAAGAGAAGAAAAGACAGAAAGCGACAAACACACACAAACGTCTCAAGCAAACTTCTCCAAAAAGACCCGCATCGCCCTCAAAACCCACCTGCCCCTGCCAACCCCCCCCCCCCCCCCCCCGCCGGCATTTTCCCCCGGGCCCCGGGCCCCATCCACCGAAGAAAGCCGCCGCCAGCCGCCGCAAGCCGAGAGGAGCGCGCCTTGCTGTCGGAGCTGCGGCGCCAGGGCTCCGAGGCCTTCGTGGAGAAAGCGAGGCGCGGCGTTTCCGCTCTCCGAGAGAGACGCCCGCGCGGAGCGGGGGTGGGGGGGGGGGGGGGGCGGGTGCCTCGTTTTTTTTTTTTTGGTTCTTTTCCCGGTTGCAACCAGTGGATTCGCGGCGCCAACTTGTTGCCCATTTCTTTTTTGAAAAAAATAACAAAAAAGAGAAAAACATGGGAAGGGTTCCACTTTAAAGTCAACCAACCAAAAAGCCAAAAAAAAGATGTTTTTTTCTTCATGGCCACTGGGCATCTGAGTCTTGGTGCCCGCTGTTTGGGATATTTTCGTTTAGTGATTCCCCACTCAACCGCGGGACATCCGCCCAATTCAAGTTTTCCGGGGTTCATTAATTTGGGTGAAAAACCAGAAGGAGCATGGCCAAAATGAAGGAAATCTTTTCGAGCTGGTGGGTTTCGGGACTCGGAGTCTCGGAGTTTCGGGAGTCCGGTGCCTTGAAAGGGGCGAGCCTAGGCACGTGGTAGTTTCAGCGGCATGTTTGGAGCCTGTTGCTCGCGGAGTTTTCCATGGAGAAAGAGAGAGGTGGTTCCTTTTTGTCCAGTGTATTTGGTATTTTGCTACTTCTGGTATGGGCATTTGCTTCCCAACCTGCCGCAAACCGGGTAAAACTGAGAAATGAGTGTGCCTCATGGATTTCGGAGCCCCTTTTGGTTGGCATTTGGGGGAGAACCAAAAAAATAGGGACCAAGCAAAATCTTAGGAGGCCAGTATTTTGAGGGGGTGGTTTCCAATTGTTCTACAAGAACCAGGGCTTCAAGCCACCAAACCACCAATCGAAACAAGGCTGGCCTGGAGTTTGGGGCGAGTTGCCAAACAACGGGGGTTGGGGTTGCGGTTAACTCCCATGAGTTGGTTTGCTTCGTCCTACCGGGTTTCGTGTTTCGGTTTAGGCCACGTTTTGATAGTTTCGCGTCTTGTTGGTGACTTTTTTGCAGTGTTTCTTTAGCTTTGGTGGGATCCTAGCTGAAGGGTATGTTTTCGTGAACTCTCCAGATTTCAAGGGGCACTTGGAACAAAACGCCGGGTCTGAGAGGGCTCCGGACCACCAGTTTGGACCATCCCCCCACTTGTGTTTTTGGAACCATGAAAACGGTAGTTGCGGTCACTGCCAGTGTTTGGAGGGGTCCAAGGTTTGCCAAAAGTGTTGCTGATTCCCCTTTGTAGTTATAAGCCGACCCGCGTCCGCTCCATTGACAATTATTGGGGGTGGTACTAAGTGCCACTTGGGCGGTACGGGTGGGGGGTGGGGGGGGCATTTGGGCGACGGGGTGAATGTTATTGCTATTGTTGGAGATATAGGAACGTGTGGTTCGCATTTGGTTTGGCGTGTTTGTTTGTTTGTTTGTTGTCTTGCTTGCTTGCTTGCTTCTTTGTTTGTTTGGTTGTTTGTTTGTTTGTTTGTTTGTTTTTGTTTGTTGTTTGTTTGTTTGTTTGCTTGCTTGCTTGCTTGCTTGCTCGTTTGCTCGTTTGTTTGCTTGTTTGTTTGTTTGTTTGTTTGTTTGTTTTGTTTTGTTTGTTTGTTTGTTTGGGTGGTTGGTTTGTTTGGTTTGCGTGGTTAGTCAGTTTGTTTGCTTGTTTGTTTGTTTGTTTGTTTGTTTGCTCGCTTGTTGGTTTGTTCGTTTGTTTGTGTTGTTTGTTTGCTTGCTTGGTTTGTTTGTGTGGCTTGGCTTGGTTTGGATTGATTTGGTAGGGTTTGTTTTTGTTTTTGTTTGTTTGTTTGCTTGTTTGCAGTGTGCTTGTTTGCCTGTTTCCAGTTTGTTTGTGTGTTTGTGTGTTTTGTTTTGCTTGGTTTGCTTTGCTTGGTTTGCTTGGTTTACTTGGTTTGCCTGGTTTGTTTCCAGTTTGCGTGTGTGTGTGTGTGTGTGTGTGTGTGTGTTTGTTTTTGCTTGGTTTGCTTGGTTTGTTTGGTTTGTTTGGTTTGTTTGGTTTGTTTGGTTTAGTTTGGTTAGTTTGGTTTGATTGGTTTGATTGGTTGGTTGGTTGGTCGGTTTGTTTGTTTGATGGTTGGTTGTCTGGTATGTTTTGCTTTCGGATTGGGTCGGACTGGTTTGGAAGTTGGGCTGGAAGCGGTGAACACAAGGTTCCAGGAAAAGATATTATTATTTTCCCTGAACTTTTCGTGGGCCTAACACACATTTGGACACAAACCAACAAGAAAGCAACTCCAAACCTAACCACATTTTCCTGTCAGTTTCGGAAATGTGTAAAGCACGCCTTGGGAGACATCCCAACAAGCCGAAAGCCAGCTTCACTTCTCGGCTCCTTCGATCTACACCGGGCGCATCTCTCCCGGCCGCCTGCCGCGACTCCGAGGCTGTGCTCCTCCTTGCAGGACGCGGCGGCGAGCTATTGGCCCACCTTGGCCTTTGGCGCCAACCTGCAGCTGCTGAAGAAGAAGCGACTCGCCAGGGTTGTTTTGGGGCGGAGGGTGTGGTTTTGGGGACGTTTTGGGGGTTGTTGTTTTTTTTGGTTGGGCCATGGTGAGGTGTTGGGAGTTGTTGGGAGTATGCATTCTTTTAAAGGGTGTATTCAAGGTTTTTGCAAGCTTTTTTTTCCCTTTGAGGGGAAGAGGATGGTTTGCCGGATGATTGGTGCGGGTTTCCTGACATCCGGGGCGCTTTGCTCGCTTCTTGATTTTTTTTTGGGAAGCCTGAGGTTATTGACGCAGTGGGGTTCGGAGCCCCGGACTCCGGACATAAAGGCATCACGCCGTGTATATGTTTTCACATCCTTTTAGATTTATACCCTTGCTCTACGTATGTATACATTGTTTTTAGGAGTGATATCATACATACTTAAAAACAAAACAACAGCATGCCATGGATAGAATCCTGCACCACCGTTCAGAAACCCTGCCCCTGTAAATAAAAACCAAAAATGGTTTCATTCCCGGTGTCCATTTAGATGGGGATTTGTGTCCACCAGCCCATTAATATTGGGTCAACATTAGAGGGGCCCAAACACGATGCAAGAAAACCGTGGTGCAACGTGGATGTCTCAACCATCCACATATATATATATATATATATATGTATATATATACACATACACCCCCTTGTTTTATGAACTGGGGTTGATGAATACGGGATCGACATTACCCCCTTTGACTGTGGCTTAGGTTCAAGTATAGATATGTACAGTATGTACGATACACCTCATATATCATAACATATACATATGTATGTATATATAAGCAATGTATACATACGTAGCTCAGACACAAAGGTACACTTATATATATATATATATATTGATACGGTGGGTGGATGAAATCCTGCACAACCTCAGAATCCCCGGAATGATGATTCCCCAGGAAATGCCAACAAACAATGGTTTCCCGTGGTTGCAAAGTGGTGCGAGATGGATTTCGTCCATCCACAGTATCATAGGTCTCTACCCCCTTTCGCTGTGGCTGAGGTTCAACCCCCAGGAGCACGCCTTGGCTTTGGAGAAGATCTGCGCGGCCTCGGGGCGCGCGGAGCGCCTGGCCATGGACCTGGCGCGGGACCTGGAGGCCGGGCAGGCGCCGGAAGGAGCCTCTGCCGGGGGGTTGGGGGGGGGATGTGGACAAATCCATCAACCGCACCACCTCAGAGACCCACAAACGATATGGTTTCAACCATAGTTTCCAGGTGCAGGATTGGTCCATCCACAGTATTAATCAACCCCAGTTTATATGAATAGTGGGGGGTGGGGGGTCTTTTCCCTTGAAATGTGGGGAATAGATTTTCGTCAACCGTCCAGTTGACCAATAGGGTGGTTTTTGTCCGGTTGAAATGTGGTTGGAATCAGACACTTTTGGAGGGGAACATCCCCCATATGGTTGGTTGATTGATGGGTTCAACATTGGGAGGTTGGGGTGGGAGAGGGTACATTTTTTTTGGTTAAAAAATCCGAGGGGGGGGGGGGTCTCCATGCTCGTCTTTCTTTGTGTATGTTCTCGTTTACGTTTTGGGAGCGTGGGGAGTGGTTGGGGTTTGGGGTTTGGGAATCATGTGTTCAAGCCATTGCTTTGGTGGTCAACCCACAAATGTGGGGTAAAACTATGTTGTTGATTTTTTTGAAGGTGTGTAGCCCCAGTTCTCCCATTATCATTTGTTTGATTTTGTTCCATTGCTATATATATATATATATCCATATATATATATATATATATGCTAAGACCCCCTTCCCAATACCAAGGTTTTTTGTTTTATTTGACTTGTGGGGCAAATGATGGATGCTTTGCAGGGCAGACGCAGAGGTGACTTCCAGCAACCAATTGGACAGTTTATGAACTCATTGCTTGTTTTTGTGAATAGTACCACAGCGACATGTATGTTTGTAACATATACAAGTGGTGGCCACGTTTGGCTCAAGTCACAAGTTCTCCAACCCAGCCTATGCGTTGCTGCGATTCGTATTCCGAACTCTTGCACCAGCGTTGCAGGACAGCACAACCATTCCTGTTGGGACACAAAGCTGTTTCCCTGCGATTCTCACTTCTGCCTATAAAATCAGAGGTTTTGTGTAGTTGGTGTGTAGAAAGGTAGGGGGGGGTGGATGGCCGCTAGTTGGAAAGCGTCATATCTACTCTGCACTTCCTCTTTCTCCACATGACTGAAAGCGCTGCAACATAAGGTGTTGTTGATGATTTGTCACCTTCTTTACGGTAGCAGGTGTTTCGTCTTTTGAGGATTGAGAAAGGCAATAAGTCCAAGACGGCTTATGGCTTCAAGCATGGTTTTGATTGGAAACTTTGATGTTTATCTGTTTTTGCAGCTTGAGCCCCATAAAATGCCAGTCAGGAACCTGGGGCCATCGGTAGGGGGGCTGATGACCGTACACCCCCAAATCCATGTCCAATTGATTCTCATATGGTTGCTATACCAAGTATGTTGACCCAACCTCATTTGAGCACGTTTGGTGAAATCCTGCCTTCATGGTTGTGTGAACCAAACCAACATTTCTGAAATGCCAAAGTGGGCCACCCGCTTCGTCACATTTTACTGGGGTTTGAACCTGGGCCTACGCCCCCTCTCAGCCCAAAAAGAGAACCTGAAGAAGATGAAAGCTCTGAAACTTGCACAGGCCCAAAAAGAACAAAACAGACAGAAAATCCGGCGGACCAACAAGAGTAATGAATAGCAATGCAAAGCCTTGTCCTTACTAGATGACATTTAATTAAAGCAATGTTTGCAAGGGGGCTCATTTTCAAACCCTATTTTAAACCTAAGTTGTGGTTGGACTGGTTTCGTCATGAAAACAAATACCACTATTGTTTAAGCCACAATTAATCTAAATACATTTGGGAATGAGCTCCTATTTGAAATGATGTTCAGAGGCCAATTGAATAATTGCCTTTAACTCCGATTTGGAAAGGGGTTCTTATCTAAATTCTAATGGAATACAGATTTTCACATGAACTATGGCCTTACTAAAGTCCATTCAAAATGTCAATTCAATTTGAAGCAACATCTTATTTGCAAAGGAATTCACATTTGATATCTCGGAGGTTCAAATCTCCTGATTCTAGATTGATCTGCGCAGGATTTGCTTTGATGCCCTCGAGATACCAAGCCATTGTGGTTATTAGCGCGGGAATGGGATAGGCTTGAATTTGCCCGAGCCAGTAGCCGTTCATTAAACAGATTGAAATTGTGCATTGAAATGGTCTCAATTTGTGGAGGCTCAGCATTCCCCGCAAATTTAGGTTATAAACTCTAAACTCTTGGACTCCTGGCAGTTGGATGGGGTCCCTCCCTGGCAACTCTTGAAGGACCCCCTCAAGAGTTGCCGCGGACCCCCCCCCTCTCAAGAGTTGCCACGGACCCCCCCCCCCCCCAATCCAACGATCAAGAGTTTATAAGCCAGACTTGGACGTTTATAAACTCCAACACTGAATTAAAAGTCAGTGAGTTATGTGACCCAAACTCATCCAATGACGCAGAACGATGATCAAGCACTTGTAGTAAGACATGTGTTCTGATCTTTAGGAGGACCCCAACTCAACTCCAGGTTTTCCTCAATCAAGCGACCTTCTAGACACAAAAACATGCAACATGTACATTTTAAAGCAGGAAAACCTTGGTATTGCGGGGGTTCCTACCATATATATATATATATATGTTGTATGTATGTATGTGTATATATATATATATATATGTATATATATATGTATATATATATATGTATGTATATATATGTATATATATACACATATACATACACATATATATATATATAACCGAGCTATGTGGGTTGACTGTCCTCCGAGCCCTTCGCCACGTAGGAGCCGAGAAGGGCGGGTGCCTGCGTGCGGCCTGCGGGAAGTCGCTGGTGGAGCACAGGCGGGTGGGGTCCATAGTAGGTGGGGGGTGGGGGGGGGGGGAGGTTCTTCTTTTTTTTTTTTTGGGGGGGGTTTGGGGGTTTTGGGGGGCTTTGGTTTGGGGCGTTTGGGCGGCTTTGGTTTGGGGGGTTTGGGGGGCTTTGGTTTAGGGGGTTTGGGGGTTGGGGTTGGCCCGGGGGGGGTGTGTGTTGTCAAGAAATGGCCGTGGCTCAAAATTTGGCCCCCAAATAACGCTTTGGTAAATGGAAGGCTAAAACCTGCGTAACCCTAGCTCTTTAGTTTTGAGCCACACCCAAATAGGGTAACCCCAGAAATGGGTTGCCCTGGTGAATGGACAGGATTAACACATGCGGTCTGGTGGTGAATTTGTTTTGACCCATACACTTATGAGAAACAACCAAATACTGAGGCGCAACACCCCGATTTGGCTTTCCAATTTTTGGGTATGGGTCAAATCAAACCGGGCCGCAGGTTTTTGTGCTTTCCATTGACCAGGGCAACCCATTGTGAGGTTAGCCAATTTTTGACCCACACCAACCTGGAAGGGATCCAACATATTCCAGCTGGTGGTTGGAAGGGAGCCGTTGCGGAGCTTGGGGTATCCAGATTCCCTGTCCAGCAAAACACCATTCCGAGCTATTTGGGGACATGATCGTAGCGAGAAGCACCCAGATGCTGGGGCCTAAATTATTAGCATTGGAGTTTTACGGCATGGCAAAGACAAACTTAGTCACCATTGCAGGAGTGCGCCAGGAATTCTTTGCCCCTTATGTTGCTTACTCTTCTGGGCAAATCATTTTGGAACCTCACGTTCGAGGGGTGTGGGGTGCCGCAGATTTCACAGTGAAGTGTCCTTCCCGTGTCCATTTCTGATTTGTGCCGCGGATTTCACAGTGAAGTCCATTTCTGATTTCAGGTTGAGTTCATGGAAGTCAGGAGGTCTGAAACAAGGTGGACGCCTTCCAAAACCCGATGCACTTTCTATTGGGGGAGGGTTCTCCCTTCTGAAATAGACTGCAGAAAAAGTTGGTACCCTTATTCTAGTCTCTCTACTGGAGGACCTAGTTCCATCCCGCATCTACCCATGAAGATTCCTTCCTTGGATCCCTGCTTCGGCCTGTGAGTTACAATTCACCGAGAGCAACATGTCCTTCCAAAAGGCGGGTTAGATGATGTTTTTTGGCGCAACTGATTCTGTTTTTGCTCCAAAAAGTCAGCTCAGATGCGAGTTAGCCTGTAATAGCACCACGCTTGGAGCCCCTCAAGTTTTCCCCACGTGGCTGTGGGTCAAACCCCTGTACGGTGAACATCAAAATAGGTGGCAAATGGATGTTCATCCACCTCGAAAGGGAGCCATAGGTTATGCCCCACGGCAATGCAGGTCTGTGTTTTTGCGTACCAACTGCTTGTGCTAGAAGGAAGCCAAGCGAATTGGGGGCTGAACTCGCGGCCGAATGAACTGGCTATCTGAATGGGTCAGCTGGTCACACGCCAAAAGAAGTGGGTGGCTCGTCTTTTTGGGAGTTGGAAACAGGGAACCCCATTTTGGAGGTTCCCCCATTTTAAGGCACAAGTGCAACCTGTCACACAAACCAGGGGAGAGGCTGTAATTTTCTTTCTGTCCAGATTCAAAAGAAAACATTATGCATGACACAATCCGTTCCATGTCATTGAGCCTTCACTTTAGGTAAAGAGAGCAAGGTCGCCACTTGTAGAGGCGGCAAAAGGTTGACCAGTGGCAAAATGCCTGATCCTTTTGACTGAAAGGTTGCTTTGTCAGAAATAGAACTGGACGGCGCCCCGCAGCTTCAGAAACCCAGGACTCCGGGTGTCTGAACGAATCGCTTCTCAGAGTTCCATCCATTTGGTGAGTTTCTTTTCGAGTTTCTTTTCGAGGATCCTGAAATCCCCATTAAACTGGTCACCCCCAATTTGGCAAGTTTCTTTTCTTTTTCGTGTACCCTTTCAAGGTTGCAGTTTGACACCGACACGAAACAGAGGTTTCCCCAGTTTTTGCTTTTGCTTGCCATTTAACAGCACAAACAAAGGGGTACCCTAAAAGAGCACACACGCACAGCATAAACGCACACCCACCCAATTGTCTCAGACCAACGATTCTCAGCTCGGAACACGAGCCAGGCGCTTGGTACAGATCTTCGCCGCAGAGCTCTGCCAGGAGGGCCAAAGCACAGGGTCGTCTTTTTTTTTTTTTTTGGGGGGGGGGAGGGTACCCCCTTTTTGGGCGGGCTTGAGAGGGAAACCAGCACAGCCAACCATTTGGGAGGTACGCTGGTTTGAGACACACCCTTATCAAGAGAAGTCGTTGGCTTTTGGTGTTGTGCATATTGTTGGTTTAGAATTTATCTTTTATTTTGAGGGGTGGGGGGTTGGGGCTTGGGTGTGGGCGGGTGCGTTTCTGTTTGGGGGGTTCGGTGGGGCTGTGTTTGCAAGGTTGGCGCTGGGGTCACCCCAGCAAACAAAGCAACAAGAAAACAGGTCAAGGAAAAGCGAACGCAAGCAAATATAAGAACACGGATACTCAATGTTTGTTTGCTATGACCGCTCAATGCATATTCACAAATTAGTATACAGACGTATATGGCTATGCAGAGATAAACAGCCAATACACAAAAATATAAACACAAATGCAAATGCAAATCATATTCATACATGGGTCAAGGTGCGACCAGACACAATGAAAGCTGCCATCAACAATCACATGTATAACATACCCCCCAACGATGCTCCAAACGATACTTGCGCGATTCCTAGGACTTGTCCAGCTTGAGCTGCCAAAGTGTTTCCTGTTCGTGCTTCTTGCTCGCGCCGGGGTCACAGTTGTAGCGGCGTGGCAGTGCTCAAAACGATACCCAAAGCGAAACCAACACGAAATCCCTGGAACAGGAGCTGTCGCCTTGCGCGAGGGATGGCCCATTTCAGTGTGACGTTAGCTTGCGTTTGTTCTCTTTCTCCAGTTTCCTGCTCCGCTTCCTACCTCTGCTTCTCCTTCTCAAAATGCCTAATCTCTTGATTGCTGAGCTTTTCTCTTGGACTGCTGTACTACTTCCTTGCAGTATCATGTGTGTGTGTGTGTGTTTAGACACATGCCAGAAAGCGTGGTTTACCTGCATCGCGGAAGTTCGCGGAAGATCGGCCAAAGGGCGGAAGGCCATTGGAACAAGGAGTAATGACAACGCTGAGACATATATGTATATATATATATATGCATGTCACATGTCAAAACACACGCAGAAACATATACAATCATATACATGTATGTATATATATATATATACAACATACACATTTACATATTGTATTTGCTTGCGCCAACAGGACTACGCGGCTTTTGTCCTGGGCAGTTTGCTGCTGGTCACCTTCTACCGCGTTCCCACGACGCTGGGCGCGGTGTTCTGCGGGGAGCGTGAAGCCGGCGGCCCGCCGGGCGCTTCGCGTAGTCCGCTGGTGCAGCGCCTGAGGATTGTGCTGAACTGCCAGGCTTGGGTGAGGGGGGCAGGGAACCTTTTTTTGGTTGCGGGGAGCTTCGGGGTGTTTTTTTTGGATCTCCGAAAAAGGTGGTTTTTGTTTAGAAACACATTCCGGGTGCTGGGCCTCCCTTAGGTTGCCTCACTCAACCAAGGTACCTCATTTCTTGCTGGGGGTCACTTTGGACAGCCCAGATTGTCCACATGTTTTCTGGAGGGTAAAGTCAGCAAGCACACAGCACCTCTTATTTTCAGTTGTTTCAGAAGGCTTTCTTTCCTTCGTGTTTGCGCACATGTTTTCGATGTTTTTTTTTGGGAAGGTAACCTTCCTTACATCAACCCAAAACATGAGGCGAGCGCTTTTCTGCGCAAAATACCAGTGTGCTGCGGGGTTTTGTCGAAAGGGTTCCCTACATCAACCCAAATCAGGCAAGCGCCGTCGTCCACCGGTTTTCAGGATAGTTTCCTCAACCCAGCAACAAACAACAAGGTTTTCCGGAAAAAAACAAAACAAAAACAAAACAAAAACAAACAAACTGCGCCTTGCAGCATCAACCAAAAAGGGTACCTTGTGCTTTCACTTGTTTGCAAGAGGGCTTTCCGATGGGTATTCCCCTTTTTCACCCTGTTTTCAGGAGACGGAGACTCCGGGCTTCCCTATCAGAGGGATTGCTCCCTCTTGAGCTTTTTGGCTTTGGGGTTCCGTAGCTTCGGGGTTCCCTGTGTTTTTTTGTTTTCCTTTTTTTTTTGCCGTGGTCTAGGTGCGGCTCTTGGCCTCGGACATTTGGATGCTGCTCACCACCGGTCTGGCGTGCCTCTGCGCGCTGCTGACCTTGGTCAGGGCCCTGGAGTTCCTGAAGGCCGCTCGGCGTCAGAAAGTCGGGAGGCTGTGGGGTTTTGGGTCACGCTTGGGGAGAAAGACGGGATGTACGCTTTAGTTTTCTCCATGGTTGTCACGCTCACATGCGGGTTTCTGCTTACCCCCCAGCCACTTTTCTGGTTGTCAAGCCAAGAAGGGGTCTACGACTACAGTGCATGGTCGATTACGCCAACCAAAACCTTGCACGCAGCTTTAGCCATGCCCTGGTTTGTTGCATATCTTCCATGGTAAGCGTGTAACATGTCCCCCAGGACCCGGGGTCATAAAATACAACAGCTGGATTTCTTTTATGTTTCCCCCAAAGCATCACTCCATCCGTCCACAGGCGTCCCTGCACTGCGGCTCGCTGGCCGAGCTGCGGTCCTGCGCCTGGGACTCCAGCTGCGAGGCGCTGGGGGCGCTTTGGGAGCTCCTGGCGCTGCTCTTCTTCTGGGACAGCACCTCGCTCGCCAGTTTTGGGGCGCCTCTCGGGCGGGATCACCCGAACCTCTAGACGGATATATATATCTATCTATCTATCTATCTAATCTAGTCTAATCTAATCTAATCTAATCTATCTCTATCTCTATCTCTATCTCTATCTCTATCTCTATCTCTATCTATATGTAATCTAACTCTAATCTAAATCTAAATCTAAATCTAAATCTAAATCTAAATCTAAATCAAATCTTATCTAATCTAATATAATCTTATCTTTATCTTATCTTATCCTATCCTATCCTATCCTATCCTATCCTATCCTATCCTATCCTATCTATCTATCTATCCATCCATCTATCTATCTATCTATGGTACCCCCCCCCCCCCCCGAACCCACCTGTTTGCAGAATTCACCGGTATTTGCGGTGACATATATATATATATATACATATATATATATATGTATATGTATGCTCCACCCCCCATCTAGGTCGGGCCTGGGCCCGAAAGATGGGACTTGGTTGCGAGTCCGGTTGCGTCGCAGCACGAAATGAGTTACCCTGGTTGAATCCACGTCCGGAAATGGGTTTCGGGGATCTAGGACATGAGTGGTTGAAATGCCTCGTTTGGTTGGTAGCCACTTGGGGGAATCGCATCAGAAAATCTCACCGGCGCGATGTATGGATGTGTGGATTTCGCCACCATCCGCGGGGTCACTCGTCGTTTCATTCGCCAAGCCGCAGCTACGGGCGGTTTGCAGCTGAGGCTACAAGACGCTGGTGCGCAGCGCGGTGTGCGCGCTGCTGCTGCCAGCCTGGGGTCACTGGGCAGGGAGTTTTGGTGTTCGCGGAGGCTGGCTGAATATGATGGACCAGGAACGGAACCAGGAAACACCTTTTTTTGTTGGGTTTTCCATGGCTCTTTTTTGAGAAGTGTTTGATACCGTGGATGGACGAAATCCATTTCGCACCACCTACGAAACTCTGGATCCCCTGTAAATGCCACAAACAATGGTTTCTCATGGTTTTGAAGTGGTCAGGATTTCATCCATCCACAGCATCACATTTGACTTGATGCCTTTTGTTTTTCAAATGTGCGATCGTCCCAAAAGAAGGCTCCCCACAACCGAAGCTGGGCACAAAAAGCCTTCCTGCACCAGAAGGCGATGCTGACGTTTTCTTTCTTTTTTCTTTTCTTCTTTTTCCATCGGAGAAAGGGAGGCAGTGGCAGTGATTCCTGTTTTGGGAGTTGGTACCCACATTGTTGGTTGGGTTTGAAGGAAAACCCAAAGGAGTTGACCCCCCTCCATTGTCACTTTTCTTTTCAAAGGAGCGGTTCCTTATGGGTAGATTACAGTAAAACGAGCGAACTATCATGTAGCCTTTTGGTCCATCATTCCAATTCTTATTTTGGTTTTGGACTTCTTTCCACTTCTTTTTGGTTATTCATTAAGTAGGCATGAATTCTCTTCCTTTTTGTTTATCCCCCCAAAAAAAGAGAAGGTCAACTGGGTGCCCCTTTCCGCTTCTTCCTTCGCCTCCGGGTTTCTCCCGGTGTCCTTTTCACCGGGGCTTCGACTCGCACCGAGCCGACCCGAGCCGACCGATTCGCCGACCGAGCCACGCCTCCGAGCGAGGCCTGCTGCTGCTGCCGCACGGGCTGCGGATTTTGCTGTGGCTGGGCTTCGCGGCCTGCAAGCGAAGCGAACCCGAAGAACCCGAAGAATCCGATTTTTTTTTCCGGGCCAGGTGGATAGGTTACAAGAATCCCCAGAAAATGTGTTTTTTTCTCCATTTCTTTTTTTGGGGGGGCGCGTCTCAACTCTTTCTCTTTTTTTTGGTTGGGTGCCAAATTTTAGGTTTGGTGGCTTTAAAGGAGAAAGCAAAAGGAAAGCAACAGTTGCGACCATTTGGGTGGCTCGTTTTTTTTTTTTTTTTGTTTTTTTTTTTTTTTAATATATATATATATAAGGCTTACCGTTATAGGATGGCTGGGACAAGACGCTTGCGCGACATCTCCTTTGGGCTCCGCATGCTTTGGGACAAGTCCCGTGGTTGGGGCCCTCAACGAGCAATCGGAGCCCCTAAATTTGTCCCCCAAACCTAGTTGGTTGAGGCCTTGTTTCTAGGGGTTCATCCATCCCAGGGGAAAACCACCTACTAAGAAATTGGATTTTGTTCATCCACCGTACAAACAAAGCTGAAGTGTTGGCGTGGGCCGCATCGGACGAGGCTTAAGGGTAACCAGCGAAAGTGCCACTCTCTGCAACGTGGTTCGCTGATCCCGTGCCACAAATTAAATCAACTTCACACAAAAAAGGTGGCTTTCCCCATGGCGCCCTTTCAAGTCACCCCCAAAAAAGGGTACCGAGCCTCAATAACAGGCACACCCATATGTCCCAAATCCCTCTAGAGTGCCAACCTGAGAACGAGACCCTCCACAAATCCAACTCACTCTCAAAACTTTCAAGAACCCAATAACATGTTGTCCCCGGATGTAAGCAGAACCTGTCCTATTAAGAGGGAGTGCTCCCCAATGGTGGTCTGAATCCAGCTACCAAACCAGCGACACCCTATCAATCAACCAGGGAAGTCTGCTTAGTCCGAGGTTGCTTAATAGTTACCAGGTAGACTTCAACCAGAAATCGTCAACAAGAAGCATCGAAGGCCTGTTTTGGACGATTTCTTGGGGATGGGCACCAATTTTCAGAAACCCTTGAAGGATTCGCTTCCCCTGCAAATATCAGCAAACAACGGATTCGACCATGGTTTCATCGGGTGGTGCGAAGGGATTTGATCCACCACGACTTCAATTCTGCCTTGGCGCCCAAAGATTTGCGCCTTCTGATTTGATCTCTCAGAGATCCCGCAAAATTGGCCTCAGGTTTGTGCGCCTTGCCCTGGACCTTGCCCTTGCACTGGGTGCTGCGAAGCCTCGCGGCCGTGGAGGCGAAAGCGCCATTCTGGAGAAGCCAGGGGTGGGGTTCCGGTGAGGCGCCCAAAGGTAGGTGGGGGTGGGAGACGTTTTTGCTTTTTTCAGGTTTCCCAACCTGGAAATCACCAAGTTGGGCTTTTTTGGGGGATTCTAAGAAATGGAAAAGTGGATATGGGGGTGTCAATATTCCATCTAGGGCCCCCAAATGACCACAGCTAACTTTTCCCATGTGGTTGAAATATCGATTATGTTTAGTGGTTTCCAACCAATGGTCATTCCATGTAAAGGACCTTTTGATCAACCATCCTAATCTCCAAGCCATCAATTTGGGTTTCTCAACCTTTCGCTTGGCTTTCTTCAAACGGGTCCCACCAAAACGTGACTTCTCATCAAGCAAGCAGCAGTTGCTCAAAGCTGGCAGCCTGTCTTGCAGAAAAGCCATGCGCCAAGACAAAGCTTGCTTGAGGCAATGTGGGCAAGGGCCCGTCCATCCGTTACGAAACATCGGCGATGCTCTTGCCCCGAAAAAGACCAAATCCCAGGTATCATCATGGCTTTTGGTGTGACCGAATGTTTTTGGGAGAGACCCTTTGGAACACGTGGTTTTTCTATTAAACCTGCAAAAGGCTTTCTGCTCAGAGCGGCTTGGAGCAACTCAGTTGTTGTTTGCTTGGGGTTCCGTGACCGCGTCCGTTTTAACAAAACTGCTACAGTCGCTTAAGCGAGGTGAGGCTAAGGCATAAGCTTATTGCAACAGGATACCTTGCCATAAATACGAGGGTCAAGTGGGTATGCATCAAAACCAGCAACCATTTCGAGAGTCGAGAGCCCATGTGAGCGCCCAAACCTATTGACACTTGGCTCTACCAACATGCTCGTGAAAG
Organism: Effrenium voratum; assembly: GCA_963377175.1. Taxonomy (NCBI): domain Eukaryota; class Dinophyceae; order Suessiales; family Symbiodiniaceae; genus Effrenium; species Effrenium voratum. Next base: position 81,588 of record CAUJNA010003803.1, read on the forward strand.
GTTTTGCAAACCGCAGCGCAGGTTTTCCATTTCCCTCAGGGCAACCCGTTTTGGGCCGATTCCTATTTTTGAGCCACACTCATAAATCTAGGTCTTGAAAACCCCTCCCCAAGCTGGGGAGCCAAACCACCCTCTACCGGGTTGTTCACGGGGGGGGGGGGGGGATGCAAGGGAAGCCAGTATTTGGCATAAGTGGGGAACTTCAACGACCCAGGCTTCGGGACTTGGGTCCCAGACGAGCCAAAAAGAAAAGAAGCGCCTCTTCGATCTCTTTCCCGGGGAAGAGATTCGCATTGAGACTCTAGGCCTTTGAGGCCCGGAGAGACCAACAAACGAGCCAGGCGAGCGAAACGGAGAGAATCGTACGCATAGTTTTACCCTTTATCTGGGTCAGGTTGGCTGAAAGGGAAACCAGAAGAACAATCATCCAACCAGGGTCCAACTGCCTATTTTGACGCAAGCCCATTTCAAGTTCAGAGGTTGCGTCTGATACAAATGAGGAGCTTTTTCGGGGAAGCAGGTAAGCCCCAAGATTCTATGAATATCCTCTACGGCGTCGAACCGGAACCACACCATTGGCTCGATTCGGTTTTTGCAGGTTCATTCCTGTTTTTGCTGTTGGCTCTTGAGCTTAGCATCTTGGTTGCCACTTTCAAATGAGTCATCTGCCTTGAGGTGATGTATGGATATATGACCTCCAGCCATCTTGAGGAACTTGGCAGGTCTGTTTCAAGAAGCTGAACCAGCCTTTGGTTAGGCAGAGAGCACTTGGAAGCTGCTGTTGACTTTGGATCGAGGCGGTGAGGCTTGCGATGCCCACGGACATGATCTCAATTCTCGGGGGGGGTCCTCTTTCAGTGGGGGGATCGGAATCCACCGACTCTTGGGCGGGTTCGTCCGAAAGAAGCCGGGCCAAGCCCGCATTTTCCTTTTGTCCGGGGCCGCTTTTTGCTTTTTCCGGGGCTTGGTTTAGAAGGCTCAAGGGAAGCCGGCCACTTCTTTGGTTTGGAGACGGTCGGGGCGCGGGAAAACTTGGCAGGCGGTCTTCTTCCTGGTGGCGCTCTTGCGGCGCAGAGCCGCCGCCGCCCAGGAGACGCGACGCCGCGTCTCTTGGGGCCGGGAGCTGCTGAAGGCCTCTCACCGTAAAGTGACCTTGGGTCACCCTTTTTTGGGCCATCTTAGTGGCGCACGCAAAACATACTGATGGGCAAAATCCATTTCGCACCACTTTGAAACCATGACAAACCATTGTTTGTTGATACTTACAGGGGAGTCATCCTTCCAGGGTCTCTGAGGTGGTGCGAAATGGATTTCGTCCATTCACAGTAGCACGATCATGTCTGGTGCCGTGCAACGCTAGATCCACCTGTGATCTATGCACTAAGAGCAAAGCGCCAAAAATCCACAGTAGCACGTGTTTTGTGTTTCTTTTTTCTTGGATCCGCTAGGTGCTGCCAGGGCTGTTCAAGATTTGGAATAGGGTTGTGGTGTCCAGTTTGTGATTTGTAATGATTTACCCAGATGGGCCCAGATGGATACTTAGAGTTGCTATTTTAAATAGCACACAATCTCAGAAACAGTTCGCCGAGTCTCCCAGCCGTTGTTCTGAGGCCTTCCGCAAGGATGGTCAAACCCCAAGTTGGATGGGTTTCATTTTTTGACTGCAAGGCAGACGTACTCAAATTTAGGACTGCTTGAGTTCCCCCCCAAGAGGGAGGTTCCCCTGGGCCCCTTGATGGGAAACCAATTCCTGGTCAACGCGACGTTGGGGCAGCTTTTCTGGCCCTTCCCAGGACGTTTTTGGAGCCGCAGAGAAAAAGCTGGTCTGGTCGGCTTACTCCGTTTGGGCGGCCCTGACTCCAATACCGCTGGACAAAGACATGTTTTCCCATCCGGGTTTGGCTGCCTGGCTAGGGGTTTGGCAGCGAAACCCGCCGGGCGTGGAAAGCTCAGCGCACGGCATGTCCAACAATTTGGCCACGTATTGGGTTATCTCCAAATAGGGGAACCCCAAGCTGCGTTTTTGCCCCTTGGCTTCGCAACGCAATGCCAGACGCACACACACACATCCACCTCACTGTGGCCCGGGATGAAATGACACCGCGGGTTGATTCATAGGGGGCGTCCCATTTAGACCAGGGAGCCCAGATCATTTTTTTGGAACAGCGCCGGAGTCCGTCAAGTTGATTGGTCCAGCCCCTTCCTGGGACCTGGCTGTTGCTAGAGGTACCTTCTCTTCCGCCCTATTTCCCCCCGGCTGTTTGGTTGGGATCGCCCAAATGCTTTGGGGATTGGAGTTTTCGGCGGGTCGAGGTGGCGGTGGCGGAAGGCTTCCGGAGTTGCGGAAGGGGGAGGTCACCAGTTTTGTTTTTGGTCGGGGGGGGGCTTGTCAAACGCTTGGTGTGCTGAGGCCAACCGCTAGGCGCTTTCCCCTCTCAGGTGCACATCCGGTGTTTGCTATGCATGCGAGCCCCATGTTCCTTGTGTGTCTTGGGGCCAATAAATCCAAAGAAAGATCATATTTCAGGGTCTAAGTAATTACCAATTAACCCCCGGAATGACTGATATTGGCGAAAAAAGTACACCATAGTTTTCCATTCCAACTATTTGGACTCACCGATTTATGCATCTCAAAAAGCCAGGAGGCCGTCCCTGCGCACATGAAGACGCTACGCATCTCGGGGATGAACGCCTCTTGGCTGAGTTTTTCCTATGGTCGTCCTTCTGGTCGTCTTCAATGCGGGCGAATCGATTCCCCACTCCCCACAGCGATTCCGAGCGACGAAGCCCGTTCTTGGGGCGCTTTCCGGGCTTCCTTTTGGGTGCCTTTTGAAGGGCTCCGATTCCTAATCGGGGGCCCGAACTTAAATCTTTATAACTGTTTGGGATCTGTGCTTTAACCACAAGCTGCAGACATGCAGGTGGAGGCTCGTTTCGAGCGTGCGACACAACCAAGTTATTCAATTTTAACCTTTCAGCAACACTTGGGATGTGTGTTTCTCTCCACAAACCAAGAGCTGCCCTAGAACTGTTCAACTTTTTGATCGTTTTCCCAGGGAACCAACTCGCGAGATCCTTCTGCTTCTTGCGGTGGGGGTGCGGTTGCCAAGGCTTTGGCGCTGATCTCTCTGGTGGTGGACGCGGTGCTGTTGAGCTCCCTGGACGTCCTGGCGCCTACGCTGCGGCAGGCGAAACATTTGCTGGTGGTTGGAAGGGAGCAGTGTCGAAATGGGTGGCTCGTTTTTTGTAGGAATCGGACCCCCCCACCAAAATGCTTGGTTTCCTTGTGGTTTTCCTTTATCACCGCAAAAAGGGGGGACCTTCACAAAAAGACAGACCCAAGTTTGCCTTCAGCTTTAAAGAGGGAGCTGTTCGGAGCTACCAGGAGATTCTGGTTAGGGGACATGGCAGTTTGGGTGTGAGCAACAACGTGAGCAAAGCCCACGCCGGCTCTCTGACGGAAAGCAAAGGAGGGCGGTTTTGCAGCACTCGTTTTTTACCTGCGACCGGTCCAAAGAAACAGGATGGATGAGTTGTTGATGTGGCGGATCCGCATCCTAAAGCAGGTGGATTTTTTTTGGATGTACGAGCCGGGTGCTTGGCCTTTTGAAGGGAAGCCATGGCTTGTGGCTGTTGCCTGGGTTTGTTTTTGCTTTCTTTTGCTTCTGAGCCGGGTGTTTTGGACCCAAAGTTGGGATCTTCTGATCTTCTGTAGCGCTCACCAGCGGGGTTGATCATTGTGAGCAAACCTCGAGGCTTGGTTTCCCTTTGGGGAATCAGCCAGGTTTGGGTCTACCTTCGGGTTGAGCAACATTTGCAGCAAACCCCCTGGTGGCCTGGAAAAGGAACCCCCACAAGAGGTTGCTTAGATGGGTGTGTCGTTTTTCTAAGGAACCCCAACTGGTTTGTTTGGTTTGGAGGGAAAACCCAAAGCCTTGGCGGTTCCAACTTCTGAGAAGCTGCGTCCATGTGCGCGGCGGAAGTCTCCAGTTCCTTAGGAGTCTCCGCTGAAGCCCGACGCAGGCTGGCTGTTACTCTTCCAACAGCAAGCCATGGGACCTACATAAAAACCGGTCCCTTTGCAAGGAAAAGGTCTTCCAGGAACCGGTCCCATGCAGGTTCCTGGAAGTCTCTTGGGAGGGTAGCTCTGTTTTAGTTTTCGAAGATCTCAATCTGAAAGGGTTTCCACCGCGCCCAAACCGCTGTAGGGAAATGGCGTTCAATCCAGGGAAGGTATACGTCTGTGACCCTTGCCCTCGGGCATTCGCTCGGCGCACTTGCCACGTGGATATAACTACAATATTTCCTGTAGTCGGTGCAGCTTCAAAGTCAATTTGCCCCGTACTGCATGTACAACCTTTGGGTGACCAACGTCATCGACCAAGAATAGGACTTTCTGCTGTGTGTACTCCAACCGCCGTTGTAGAAGTGGTAGTCCAAGACCTCCGGTGCCGACCACCACAACTTTTGCATCCTCGCGCCGTTGACCTTCGATCTAAGCTCGTGCAATATGAGCTGTCGACTATATCGCTCTAACTCCTCCTTGTTCAAACAAGCCTGACCCATACTTTTTTATGTTCTTCAGTTTTGGACACTCTTCCACTCAGCAAATGTTTCTGATTAGTAGCGCTATGTGGTTGTAATATAGCGGTCAATCGCACATCGAATCGTTGGGGGCATGGACCTCTTAGAGTTTTGGCACGGCCAAATCTATTCTCCAAGTGTTCCTCAATACCAAGGCACAGCTTTTAGACGCATTTTAGCGGACCCACGGATGCCTCCGTTTCCGGTCGCTCCGACTCGGGCTCGTTGGACCCATTCGCAGGAGGGGTGGCTCTACGGGGCGGTGGCGGTGACGGCCTTGTGGCTCTTGGTGATCTCACTGCCCCACGCCATGTCCAAGGACGAGAGCTCCGAGAAGGACGCGATCGAGCGCTCGAGACAAGCCGAGGCTTCAAGAGGGGCCATTGTTTTTTTTTTTTTTTTTTTTTTTTTTTTTTTTTAACGGTTCCTGGAGGGTGGGAACCGCGGATGTTAGTAAATCCCTATGGAATTTGATATCTGATAGGGGGGTGTCTCCTCCCAAAGTGGTCTTGAACCCAGACTAAAAGGGGACACCGAGGTGGGTCGCTTCCCGGGTTTCATGGGGGTTAAATAGCCAGGGCTATGTTTTGGTTGGACCGATCCGTTGAAACGACCCGGCAGATGTTTGGTTCTTTTTGGGTTTTCTCGGAAGAGGTTGTGGCCAATAGGTCGAGTCCCTGGACCTGTTCCCGTGGTTTTTGGGTGTTGCTGTTTCCGCTGGAACAGTGGAGGGCCCAAAGGCCAAGTGTTCTTTTGGGATGGTCTTTAAAGGGAAAGTCAGCTTATAAAGAATCCCGTTCGGGGGGTACAAGGGGGTCTGGGTAATTGAGACCCAGATTTAGGGTTCCTTTTGGTTCCTTAAGGTTCCCTAGAGAGCCTTAGGCTAGGGCTAAAACCCTCGAAATTTCATGGTCAGCGGGAAACCCCCCCCCCCTTTTTTCAGACACACAAGCCTTTGGACTTGCTCTGCTTGACAGTTGCCTTTTGCCTTTTGATCCAGACCCTCCGGAGGGGATTCCCTTCCCACAGAAAGGCGCCCTCCGGCCAAAGACGTGGAGGTGTGCTCCCATGTGAAGGTTTAGAGGGGGCATGTATGTTGGAGAGTTGGGGGCATGCTTGTGGATGGTTTCGGTTCCTGGGGCTTGCTCTTCCGAGAGGGTAAACCAAGGGCCGGCTTTGCTTTCTCCTGGCAACGCCAGTTTGAAATTTGGGGGTCAACGACCAAAGGGCTCATAATCATACAACCGAAAGCTGCTAGTCTTCCACAAACTGCAGATTTGTCGGGGAGTACTCTCCGGCTCAGCCAAATGGCGAGTCTTCACCTCACCCAATCCCTTCCAATGAGACCGGTGGAATACATCATTTTGTCCACCAAGCTGACCTCCACAAGACCCACTGGCCCATTCCCTTCTCCCCCGAACTGAGATCTCCATGCCGTCGCGTCTCGCAAGCGGCGGTGAAAGTTTCGAGGACTGCCTGAGCTCGGGGAAGTTCCATGTGGGCATGCAGCTGCTGCGGCGTCTGCTGCTGCCCGCAGCCATCGTCTTCTCGGTGCAGGCGAGAGCTGGCTTTGGTCCTTTCTAGGTCAGCCTTGTTTGACAAAGGGAGAACCGCAATTTTCGGGTTCCCCATTTTAGCAGTCCAAACTGGTGGAGTCATACTGTGGACAAACTCCATTTCGCATCCGTTGGTCGACGGTTTATCATAGACGTCTATCCCATATACCGGGTTTCATCGAAGTGCAACACATCGTCCCACAGGGTACTGCATTCACAGATGTCTAAAGGCGTCCCACCAAAGTCACCCCTGGAATCCCGTGTTTTTTTCTTCAGCTTCAGGGTTGATTCTTCGTCTATCCACAGGGCCCGTTTCGTTGTGGGGGCCGTGGCACGCCATGGGCTTCTCGTCAGGTCCTCGCAGGCGAGATGGCCCTGGACGACGCCTACGGCGCCTCCGCGCGGGGAGCGTGCCTGGGCTTGGCGTTCCTGACCTTCACCACGGTGCTGGGGCTGGACCTGCACACGCACGCGCAGGCCGGAAATCGATCGGAGACCTGTGGTTGGGGGGGGGGTTTGGGAGGTGAAAAAGAGGTGAGCCGCAAGAATCAAAAGATCTAGACGAAGGTTAAGTAAGGGAGAGTCCCAACCATAAATGGGTGCAGCCGCCTTTTAGTTCTTGTCATGGTAGAACGTTTTAATACCAGGTTTGGATTATGACTCATGTGTTCCAATAGGTTGGCCTGGCCGGCTCTAAAGGGGGAGTTGGCACTTGCCGAACATGTGGCGGCTTTCTTTGGTTTGCCGCGAGGGACCCACATTTGACACCCCTCCACTGGAGCAAAGGAGTCTTGGCCTGAAAAAGGATGAAGAGCCTTATGGACTCCCCAGTGCTGTTGCAAAGTTAAGCCACAATCAACGGGTAGTTCATGAATCAACTGGGGCTTCATGCCGTTTGTATATGAATACATTAAGCCTATGATGTTGGGTCCAACGCGAGTTCTTAAAAAGCACGATCGTTCAAGAGGCAAACAAACCCATGGAGACAGAGGAGCGAGGGATTCCACGGACATTTTTCCAATACTCCCACTTGCCCAACGCCAAGCTTTTTTGGTCTACTTTTACCCAGTGGATCCTAGATACCCGTCTAGAAGGTGACCAATAAGGTTTCCTGCTATACAGGCAAATGGATTTGGGTTAGTCTTGGCAACAAAGGCTTTTAGTTCGGAATGTAGTTCAGTTTCGGCGTCTATCATCGCGATTCTTTTGTGGAGTATCTTCCCCGATAAGCATGGATCCCCTCAGTCCCCATCCCTTTGCAGACTGTTGGGGTACGCCCCTTTGGGGCTCCATGTATATTTGCAGGTAATACAAAGGCCTAAATGCTCAGAACAGGGTTGTGGGTTGCATTAAAACCAAAGTCATTGGACAAGAGGGTGTGTTCTTATTCAGCCCCGAACATCACTTTTCGTTGAAAAGACCCAAGCAGCGAGTTTTTTGTTTGTTTTGATAGTGACCCTTTGCGGGGTCGGTCGTCTTTTAAATGGGACACCAAAGGAAAGCTGCCCATTTCACAATGCCGATCGAGATGATGTCGGCACACCTCCCCCTTCTCAAGGGCATGACAATCCTTACGCAACCTTCAGCCCGCAGCCCAAAAACTGGCAGGGCAACTCACATTTTCGGGGGGGGGGGGGGAAAGAACAAGCTGTTCCGGGCAGGACCACCTGCCGGACTCGGTGGGGCTGGACATTGTGCAGCCCAGCGCATTCCTGGGAGGCCTTGGGATGGGGATTTTCAGTTGAAGCCAAGAGGGAGTTGACACCATTGGCAAGCGGCGGCGGCTTTTTTTTTTGTTGAAAGGTCGCTTGGGTTGAAGGAGGTTATTTTTGGGTCGCTTTTGGTTGAAGGAGGTTGTGCTAGACGAAAGTGCCTTTTGTCGCTTTGCTTTCAGCTTTTTTTGGGAGAGGCGGTTCAAACCAACTCTTCTTGCGACAATTATGTGCCTTTTCTCGAAATCGGGAAGCCCTAAAACGGCTCGGTTTTTTTTGGCGTGGAAAGGGGGCCGGGCCCACCTTTCTGAAATCTGTTTTAAACAACACATCTACACAAATGGCCCTTTTTAGGTCAGCTGAATGGCACTGGCAGGAGGCCGTGTTGGACAACGATTTAAACCAACAGGTGTTTGACCGAATTTGAGGTCACTCGTGCTCTTTAGTGCCCGGAACCTTTCGTGGTGGTGGGGGGGGTCTTGCTGTGGATGGACAAAATCCAATTCGCCCGAGTTGGGATTGGTGGTTTGTCAGCCAGTATTTCTGGTGTTTCATATAATGGCAAGTGGTGCGAAGTGGATTTTGTCCATCGGCTTTTTTCCTCTAACATCACCCCACCCGGCAGAATGTCACGACAAACATATGCCAGCAAGCGGTGTTTAAAACCACCGTTTACCAAAAGTGAATCCCCACATTTCACCAAGTGACGCCCTACTGTGGATGGACGAAATCCTGCACCACCTAAGAAACCCTGGAATGATGATTCCCCTGTAAATACCAACAAACAATGGTTTCTCATGGTTTCCAAGTGGTGCAGCCCATGAGGTCTACTCTTCGCGCAGCTCCTCTTCCTGAACCGGGCGCTGGAACAGAACATGGAGGCGCGGGACTGTGCAAGAACTGGGCCCCATGGGTGGGGTTTCGGGTCTTGGGTTCCTTCATGTTTTGGATGACCCTGTTTGTCTTGGTTCTGTTTGAGTTCCTGATTGGGCGCTTTTATCTGGTTTGGTTCCGCAGTGGTTTCTTTGTTTGTCTTGGTCTTCTGGGTTGGTTGGTTGATTTGTTCGTTCGTTTGTTCACTGGCGGGCCAGTGGGTCGACAAAGGGAATTTTGTCATACCCCTCATTTTAGTTCTCTGCTTATTGCAAAGAGAAGTCCAAACACATGCTTTTGAACCTACCTCCGAACTCAGTGAGAATTGTCAAATCCACAAGGCCAGATGAGGGTTGTCAAGGGGATGCCTTGCTTTGGGCCCCTGTGTGGTCCCTTTGAACAGAGGGAAACTCGCAGGCGTTACAAAATCGCGGCGCCATGGGAGGTTTTTGGGTCCACTCGTGCAGGGCGGCTCCGGGCTCTACCCTGCGGTGACCAGTCTGCTGATGCCTGCCTGGGTACTAGGCTACGCAGCTCTTGGCTGGGGGCTTAGCGGCCCAGGGCATGAAGCTGGGAGGGAGCCTTCTGAGCCACAAGGAGGGGGGTTGGGAGGATCTGGAATAAAGATGGTTTTAAAGGGAAACCGGAAGAATGCCACCCATCTCGGGTCATCTTTTGGCAACAGAAAACTGAGAGCCTGCCTGCATTTGCATCCAGCACCCCAAGCCTGTTCGCCAGTCCTTCCCATGTCCGCAGGAGGCCACGAGCCATGTCCACCGAAACAAACCAACAGAGATGACCATGCACAACAAACAAACCAACAGACGTAAACCTTCTAATTTCTTGGCACCAATTTTCTTCACCGCGAGGGTTGATCTCTCCAAGAGGAACGATGGCGAGGGGTTTCCGGGCGATCGCGTCTTATCCCCAGTCCTCGCTGCTCCAAAAGAGGTCCCGAGTTATTGCCCTCAGCGTTTTTCCGCCTTTTGCTTGCCATAGATGAGTTTTCTTTGGGGTGGAATCTGATTGTTTCAACATATTCTTGTTTTCGGGAGCCCTGCAAGATTCTGGGTCCACAGTGGGGTGGTTTTGCAAGCGCGCTCCCACCGGAAGTACTGCTGAGTTGCCCTCAATATGCAACCAGTGCCTGTTTGGTTTTGCCGCCTGAGTTTCCGACCGGAGCTGCGGTGCGCTGCAGGGGGGCAGAAAACAAAACAAACTAAGCATCCTCCGCACCGATTGGCGCCAATGTTCCATTTCGGTGGTTTGAAGGCGAGTACGGCTCAAGCTCGCTGAAAAATCTGTGTTAAACTCGATGAACCCCTCCGCATGAGCTTCACTAGGTCCCCCAGCTAGGTGCCCTTTCTCACCCCTTTTTTGGTTGGGAGGGTTCCCCTACTAAAATAGACGTCCAGAAAAAGACAGTTTGTACCCTTATTCTAACTTCTTTACTACACTAAATCACTGGACCTAGTTCAGTAACATCCGAGCAACGGCAAGCCCAAGCTGAGCAGTTTCCCCGAACGAATTGACCGCGCGAGGCGGATCCCTCGGCGGGCCGCTGTGGCTTTGGCCCCTGCAGCTGGGAGCGGCGCTGGCGCCCGCGTGGGGCGCCTGGACTGCGGCGCTGAAGCTCAATGAAAACGTGACCTGGGCAGGCGCGAAGGGCCGAGTTGGGCTGGGTTAGGTTGTGTGTGTATTGCTTTTTTTAGTGGCGGCACACATGTGGGTGGGGATGGTTCGAACTATTTTTTTTCTTTTTTAAACTTGGACCCGACGAGACTCACAATGAGAACGACGGCCAGGGCGAGAAAGAGTTTGGTGGGAGGACCTCAAAACAAAACCAACAAACAGCAAGCAAGCTAGACAAAATCAATCTTCTTTTTCAATCCCAAACGATGACCAAACTTCCTTTCAGTAGAACAGGCCTTCCCTATAAGTTTCCTTGAAGGGCGGCTTTCAGTTAAGCATCACCTTTTCGGCCAATGTTTTGTCGCGAGTTTCCTTTTTTTAAACCTTTTCACAAAGCGAAGAAAGACATATATTTTTTTAGGAGTTGGACCCACAACGTGGTGGTTCTCCTTTTGGTTTGCCTGTAAAACCCAGAAGTATGGTCAAACAAGACACCCACATCTTATTTCAGGCCGCTCTGATGTCCCTGTCAGGGTATCCAGGATTCCTGGTTAATGGATTGGGTTTTGTCAACCCGAAAAAAGCTGGACTCCCCAAAATATGGCCGCATGTGCCCAAAAACACGTTTGTATTGGGTGGCGGGTGGGAGGCTGGAGTTTTCTCCCCAAAACCTCATCCTCGATTCTCGAGTTGCGATCTCTGGAAGGTTGTTTGAGCCAGGCCGCGTGTTGCAAAATACTTTTTCGCTGTTTTAGGGACTCCCTCTTTTTCTTGGAATTCCTGGAATCACCCTCGCCATTTCCATTTTTAGGGGGGTGGGCATCCATTCACCCACAGTTCAAACCCTGGTGGTTTGGATTTGGATTTGACCCCCTGCTTCTTGTAGAGGGTAGATGGGAAGCCACTCTGAAATAAAAAGAAGGAAGCCGACAAAGGTCACTGAGTAAGCTTGCTGGTGCTCAGCAGGGAATGTGGGAATGAACCCAGGAATTGGTCCCCTCAAAGGAAACCACCAGACGGGGGTGGTTGATAAAAACTCGTCATTCCAATTCTCATTCCCTGCATCTCTTGCCTTGCACCGATCGCAAGTCTTTTGGGGAGTCCTTTGGTTTTTGCAGTCCCTCGCCCTTCCACTCATTTGCCGCGCCAAGTCCGGCGAACCTCAGCCACCAAAGGCCCAAAGGCCCGGGAAGCGCCGCGCCGGCCGCGCCGTCGCGGCTCGAGCGCTTCGCTTTGCGAGGCTTCGCGGGGCTGTGCTTCCTGTCGCTCTGCGGTGCCTCGCTGGTGGAGCTGCTGGCCTCGCGCTGGCGCAGAGCGGCCCTCGAGAAGGCATGCGAGCGAGCGAGCTGCGGGGGGCGGGCGCTTCGCGCGAGAGAAGGTGTGTGTGTGTGTGTGTGTGTGTGTGTATGTAGGTGGGTGGGTGGGTGGGGGTGGGTGGGTGGGTGGGTGGGTGGGTGGGGCGGGCGGGCGGGGCGGGCGGGCGGTGGTGGGTGGGTGGGTGGGTGGGTGGGTGGGTGGGTGGGTGGGTGCGTGCGTGCGTGCGTGCGTGCGTGCGTGCGCGCGAACGTGCGTAGGTGGGTGCGAGCGTGCGCGCGTGCGTGCGTGCGTGCGTGCGTGCGTGCGTGCGTGCGTGCGTGTGTGAATGCGTGGGTGTGTGTGTGTGTGTGTGTGGGTGGGTGGGTGGGTGGGTGGGTGGGTGGGTGCGTGCGAGCGCGCGTGCGTTCGTGCGTGCGTGCGCGGGTGCGTGCGTGCGTGCATGGGTGGGTGGGTGGGTGCGTGCATGCGTGCGTGCGTGCGTGCGTGGGTGGGTGGGTGGGTGGGTGGGTGAATTGGTGGGTGGGTGGGTGGGTGAATTGGTGGGTGGGTGCGTGCCCGCGTGCGTGCGTGCGTGCGTGCGTGCGTGCGTGCGTGCGTGCGTGCGTGCGTGCGTGCGTGCGTGCGTGCGTGCGTGCGTGCGTGCGTGCGTGCGTGCGTGCGTGCGTGCGTGCGTGCGTGCGTGCGTGCGTGCGTGCGTGCGTGCGTGCGTGCGTGCGTGCGTGCGTGCGTGCGTGCGTGCGTGCGTGCGTGCGTGTGTGTGTGTGTGTGGGTGGGTGGGTGGGTGGGTGGTTGAGTGCGAGCGTGCGCGCGTGCGTGGTGGGTGCGTGCGAGCGCGCGTGCGTGTGTGCGTGCGTGCATGGGTGGGTGGGCGTGTGTGCGTGGGTGGGTGGGTGGGTGGGTGGGTGTTTGTGTGTGTGTGTGTGTGCGCGCGGGCGTGCGTGCGTGAGTGCGTGGAAGGATGGGTGCGTGCGTGCGTGCGCCTGCGTGCCTGCGTGCCTTCGTGCCTGCGTGCCTGCGTTCCTGCGTGCCTGCGTGCCCGCTTGCCGGCGTGCCGGCGTGCCGTGCCTGCGTGCCTGCGTGCCTGCGTGCCTGCGTGCCTGCGTTCCTGCGTGCCTGCGTGCGTGGGTGTGTGTGTGTGTGTCTGTGTGTCTGTGTGTCTGTGTCTCTGTGTGCCTGTGTGTCTGTGTCTGTGTCTTTGTGTGCCTGTGTGTCTGTGTGTCTGCGTGTCTGTGTGTCTGTGTGTCTGTGTGTCTGTGTGTCTGGGTGTCTGGGTGTTTGTTTGTTTGCTATATACACAAAGATAATTATGATTTGTGCCTGGATGCCTTTTATTCAGGAAGTCGGACCTGGTCTTGAGAGGCAAAAGCAGCCTGGCAGTCCGCGTGAGCGTGCTCAGCAACAGATGAGGCGGGGCACGCCATGGGCGGGGTGCCATGCTCAATTGAGCCACCGGAATGGAACGAAGTGCCAAGACAGTCGCACAAATTCTTGGCCTTGTGGCACAAGAGCGGAAACGGAAGTAGAGATTCTTTGGAGATCTCACAAAAATCGGCAGTTGACTTCTGGCTTAGCGTGGCTGATCGGGAATCCCAGCAAGCGCCTTACAACCTTGTGCACTTTGAGCAGTTGAGAACAGCAGTGTGCTGACAAATGGCCTAAGACACCACTGTTGTATGGGGCAAGGCGAACTTGGAGTTGCAAGGCGCGGTCTTGTGGCGCTGAAGCAATGGAAATGAAAACGCGCGTGCGAATGTAAATGAAAAAGCACAATTATTCCAAACACACGCGCGCAAAGAAAATCAACACGCAAACAAATGAGCGAAGAAATGAACAAATAAACCAAGAAATGCATAAATAAACATGTATAAACAAATATATAAGCCAACAAATAATTACACAATCAAAGGATTAAATCATCAACTAAAGAAATACAAATACCTAGATAAACAAAGAAATGAACAAATAAATACATTAAAACATACTGACACACGTAAGTAAGTAAATAATAGGCAAATGAACAAAAAGTATCAAAACCACCAGCATTGTGTTCTGAAGACGCTTCTGCAGGAGCACAGCCTGAAGATGCAGTTGCGTGCCTGCTTTGGCCGCTATCTCGCATACTTGGTACGCCTATCAAACCCTTCTGACATGGTTTCGTAGTTCTGACAGATCTGGCACGGTGCCCGTGCATGTCATGAGATTTGCTGCTTCAGAGTTGCAGGCGTTGAGCAAGATGACAAATGTGCTGTGAGGCAGTGGACGAAAGACGTTGCTGGAAGCGTTCGCAGATTTGAGGTCCCACGATGCTTTCAAGTTCGGTCCACAGCCCTGGCGGGCGTGATCGCTCGCCAAGCTCGACGAATCTGTGGCGCTAAGGGAGCGGACGCCCACCACGCACCACGGCTTGATCGCCGACGCAGTAGAGACGCGCTTGTTGTATCAAAGCGTATCGAAGACCTTGCGCGCGAATGCGTCAAACGTGGATGATGTTTGAGCATTCTCCAAGACAAGCAAGGAAGAAACGTCTCTCATGTCAGGGGCCGTCGGTGTAGTGGTATCATGTGGGAGGCCCCAGGCTCAATCCCGAACTGTCCATGCTCAATTTCGTCGCGTCTGCGTCGTCTTGCTTGCTTTTTTTATTTTATTATTTGCGTGTGTGTGTGTGTGTGTTTCCAACATGTATTTTTTCTATTTGTGTGTGTGTGTTTTGTGTGCTTGTGTTATTTTTGTGTGTGTGTGTGGGTGTGGGTAGGTGGGTGGGTGGGTGGGTTGGTGGGTTGGTGGGCTCGTTTTCTGGAGTCGGTACCCCTTTTGGGGTTGGTTTCCCCCTGAAGGAAACTCGGAATTTTTTGGGTTGCTCTTATCTCAAGACACCGGCACGTTTTTCCGCGGGAAACCACGATGGAACCCCAAGAGCCCATTTGTGAAGAAGCCTTTGTGTCTTTGGCTATGTCTCTGCAGGAAATGAGATAGAACTTGCTGGTGTTCAGTGGTTTGCAGCCTGCTGGAAAGGATTCCTGGCAATAAGGGAGTTTAAGGTGGCAGGGTTCCATCTCTTGCTGGTTCGCAGATTGCGGGAGTGAGGGAATGTCCCTGACCTGATCCATCCCGCGGTTCATGCCAATTTCGGTGACGCCCAACTGAGAACCAGTAAAAGAAAAGGGGCGGGCGATTCAACACTGGAGACTGGACGGACGGGAGCCCCCATATTGAGAGGCTGATTTTGAGGAGACGTGGAACCCGCGTAAAACCCCATACCAAGCTCCAGAACTTCGAGCTTTTTTAGTAGTCTCACGCGTTTTCCCTCCCGAAGCCAGGCCGGGGTGCCGCAGCTGCTGTCGGAGCTCTGGCGGAAGTTGGCGGCCAAGGGGGCGCTGCTGGGCGTGGTGGAGGCGATGGCTTGTCCTGGAAAATGGAGACATGGACTGAAAGCAGCGGCCCATGTCCTGGTGGTGACGATTTTTGGCCCATGCCCAAATACAGGGTGGGTATTTAGAAGCAAAATGCGTGGTCCAAAAACTGTGAAAACACCTCAAACTCCTTTTCCCCGCAAGAAAAAAAGGAGAAGGACCACCTCAAACCTTTTTCTCCCCAAACACAAAAGAGAGACTAGGTCCTTTCATAGTGCCCTTTTACCCTTTTTTGGGGGTACTAAGATTGACTAGAGAAGAAATCACCTTGGTACCAACTTATTCTAACCTTTCTGGAGGACCTAGGAGAGGTCACAGCAAGAAGCTCGCGCCTTGGGTGGGCCTAAGAACCTCGCCTCCTCCCCCCCCGCCACCCGCGGCGTTTCTCGCGAGGCCCCGGAGGGGGACCTGTCCCCCTGGGCGCTGGCGCAGCGCCTGGCGCGCTTCGAGGAGGCGTGCCGCGCCGCGGCCGAAGCGCGGCGAAGGGCGAAGCGCCGAAGCGCCGTGGGAGGGGCGGAAGGGGAGGGGCGGAAGGGGGGGGCGCCCTGGACAAATTCACAGAACATATCTCCAGTGAAATCGTTTCCCTTTCAAGATAGAAAACATCCGCATGTCCCATGTCCCCCAATTTCTTCGCGGGTCGCTTCAAAATGACTCCTCCGGGCATCTTTCCTTGATGTTATTGTTCACATCATGTGGGAAGTGAACAATAAGTTAGTGATACACAAGGAAATGGTCACTGTTTCGGTAGTATGTTATCTATCTTTCATTGGTTTGAAACGGAATCAAATTCACCACTGGAGATATTTCTCTGATTTTGTCCAGGGGGCTTAAGCAAACGGAAGCAACTGGCACAGAGAGTTTTCCCCGCAACACCACCCCACCCAGAGTTGAAACTGGTGACTTTTTGGGTTTGGACCATGGCCAGTTTGGTTACTCTTTTTGGCCAGTCCACTGAGGAAGTGAGTATCAATTAAACAGGTGTCCCGACACTTTGCTCCTGAAAACCACTCCAAGAGGAAACTTAGCTACAGGTGGCAACCCAAAGATGTTGTTTACACCGGCCGAAAAGAGGAGCATAGGGACCCATGTCAGCCTGTTGCAGGAAGACCAAGTATTTCGATCGTGGGTTACCGAATCGTCCCGGAGAGGCCTTGGAAGCACATGGCTTTTCCATGCAGCCTACAAAAGGTTTGACCTGTCGCTCAGAAATCATCAACCAGGTGGTGGGCCCCCAACAGCCCGGCCGGGAACTTGCCTGAAAGCTGCCCCCAAATCACCCCGCACATCGCCGAATCCCAAAAAGGCTTCCAGCTGGGGAACAAGAGCCAACCCTAGGATGTGGAACACTTGGAAATCGCAGGACTCATGGAAAGCCTTAGCCTGACCTGTTTCTCAGTGGTTCGAGGGTGAAGACCAACAGGAAACCCCGAAACCGGATTTGGTTTTTGGTCCAGATGCATGTGGAAAATGGGGTTGAGTCACTGCTGATGCCAAGGCAGGCTCCGGTGAACGTGACAAAGACCACCATTTTTTCAGAGGCGCGTGCATGTTGGTTTGGGGTACAAGTTGGACACCACAAGGAATACCACCCGTTTTTGTGGCCCTGCTCTGGTGCCCAGATGGTTGCGCTCGGATCCGCGGTTTCAATCTTTCCAAGGCATGGAGCGCTTGTCGGTGGCCTTCCTCGAGAGGCCGGGCTTTGGACGGCCCCAATTGGGCGCCTTTTTCGGAGTTGGCACCCCCTGAAAAAAACGGCACCCAGCCCAAAACCAACGCAGCTTCCCTTTTTCCAACCGCGGCCCCACTTCCATGATCACCATTAACTGGTTACTTGGGGTAGCAGACCGCCCTTCAGGGACTGACATTATGCCCATCCTCACCGGCAGGTTGACCCGGTGGCAAAGGCTGGTTTTGCCTCACAAACACCCAGTTACCATCAATTTCCTTGGTGGTTCCCAGGCATCGCTCCTTTTGTCCGGCCGCCCTCTGCTTGTTGCGTTGGTCTCTTCGAATTTCAGGCGGAAGCTGTGGCTGGCAGAGCTGCGGGCGCAGTCGAACAGCTATGCGCCTTTGGCTGCACGGAAGTGGCCGAATCTCGCGAAAGAGGTCTTTTGGGGGTTTCCGGGGAAGGGGGGGTACCCATATATATATATATATAATGCATATATATATATATATGTATATTGACTTTGAGCTTCTTGGATGTTGAGCTGCTTTGCATTCTTGGCATATCTTGCTTCAACCCGCCCATCTTGAGTTTTCATGGGGACTCTGGGTATTTTTTGTTTTCTGAAGCCATGCATCCAGTCTGAAAAGGGGTCCAGACTCGCTTCCTCGGTTCCAGGACTCAAGTCACTTTTTGGGTTTGGACACTTTTGTGGAAGGTTGCAAACTCCATTTTGCACCACCTGTTCAGAACCCCTGGTTTCTGTTGATTCCCCAACATGAACACAAACACAATGGTTTCAGTCGACTAACCAATGATTGCGGAGTCTCCCTTGCTCCCTTGCATTATTTTTCAGGAATGCTGGAATGACCTGTCAAGACTTCTATGTGGGTGGGTTTTGACCCTTTGGTTGACTGATTCAGCAACCCTTCCCCGACGGGTTGGGCCACCTGGCTTGGCTGGTCTTCAGGTGAGAGACTCCAGAAACCTGAGAACCGGCAACTCCAGCTGCCGGCCACGGGCACTCGCATTTCAAAGGCTTTGTTTAAAAGACCCCGGAAGGTGTCGGTGGATCTGCAGGACCCCCTGGTTGGCGGGTTTTGAAGGAGTCAGTCATCCCTTGTGTAGAAGAACATTTCAAAAAGGAACTGCTTGTTGTTCTTAAGAACAACACTGCCTCTCAACCAAAAAGAGCTGCAACAACTCCTCAGCTGCCCCTCTTATCGACCGCCTCCGACTCGACTGCCAGGAGGTGGTGGCCAAGTGCGGCCAGGAGCTCCTGGCGGCGGTGACCTGCCCCCCCAGCACCGTGCAGATCTTCCTGTGCCTTCGGCCTGGAGACCATTCTCGAGAGAAGTTCGATTCGGGAGCCTTTCCGAAGCCGAGGGGTTTTCCGACGGAGGGCAAACAAGAAAAGAGGTCAAAGAAGAGACTGGTTGGAGGTTTGGTTTGTGGAGGGCATTCTTTTTGGGTTGTTTAAGGGAAGGCCAACGGGATTGTCTTCCAAACTTTTGCGGTCAGCCTCCGTGTGGGGAAAGGATACAGTTGCAAGAGCTGCGGACCAAAATCTGAACATCTCCTTTTGGTTTTGGGCAAGCGCCGAGGCGCGAAACCCGCGAAAAGAGCCACCACTTTTTTTTTCTTCCTGAGCACGAATAGAGCGGTCAAGTTGCATTTGCGACTTCCCTGCACTGCCCTCATGTTTCCCTTTGTTGGACCTCCAACAGTGGGAAAATCCATTGGAAACCACCAGTTGACTGCAACTTTTGGGGACCCCTTTCGATTTCCCTCAACAAAAATGCTGTTCCAAGCCCACCGCCGAGATTCACAGGATCCTTTTGGTTGGCGCTAGATCCGTTACCTGGGGTGATGTCTAATTCCCTGCTCGCACTGAACAGCCTTAGGTTGATGAAGCGCGGCAAGGGCCGGCGAGTTCCGAACGCCGCCCGGCGGTCGTTTTAGCGCGGGGGCGTTTCTGCCGTCCGCCGCGAAAAGGGCCCCGAGTCTTTTACTTTTTTTTCTCCTAGGTGTGGCGCGGCCGTTTTGCGGCGTGGTGCTGGGGCTTTGGCTCCTAGGCCAACCCTAAATCAGCCCTAAACCACCCTAAACCAAGCCTAAACTAAACCACCCTAAACCAAGCCTAAACTAAACCACCCTAAACCAAGCCTAAACCAGCCCTAAACCAGCCCTAAACCAGCCCTACACCAGCCCTAAACCACCCTAAACCCTAAACCTAAACCAACCCTAAACCAGCCAGCCCTAAACCACCCTAAACCAAGCCTAAACCAGCCCTAAACCAACCCTAAACCAACCCTAAACCAACCCTAAACCACCCTAAACCAACCCTGAACCAACCCTAAACCAGCCCTACCGCCCTAAACCAACCCTAAACCACCCTAAACCAAACCACCCCTGGTTGAACCAGTGAACCCTCTGCGGACTTTGCTGCGTTTTGGAAACAAGCTTCTTCGAAAAAGTAAACCCTCTGCAGCTTGTCTGTGTCCGGACTACCGCGCCGAACCTAGGACAAAAGAGGCCGCGCCGAACCTAGGAAAAGAATAACCCTTCCGCCCCGCGAACCCCCCCTCTCCTCCCCACAACCCCATCTCTGGTCAGCCTTGGTTCGTTTGCAAGGGTGAAACATGCATGCGTGAAATCGGGTCACCATCACGCCGGGCTCAGCCTCTAGTTGCTTCCAAGAACTTAAAAATCTGGCCAGAGAGCCTTCTGGGAGTAGCCCGAACCATTTCCCTGCTCGAGACAGCAAACATTATCCGGGATTGGGAGCTGGTGGGTTGAGCTTTTCTTGTAGTTGGTAGGTCGGGTTGCCCACCCAACCTCACGGCCGCCTGCTTTGATGCCATGCCTTTGGGTTTTGGAAATGGGTGGCTAGTCTTTGGGGTTTTTGGAACCCCCAAAATGGGATTCGGTTTTCCGTTTGGTCTCAAACGAATCCCAAACAGGGGCACCAACTCCAAACACTGTTTTTTTCTTTTCTCTCCGGCCTGATTCGGCCACCGTGTTTTCTCGATGAGCGACACACCCTAAATGTCGAGTCGCATGTTATCATGTGCGGTTGTTTTCGCGAGGCGGTCTGGCAGATGATTCTAGAGTTTGTGGGGGACGTGCGCTTCACCTCCAAGCTGCTTGGCACAGACCCCTCAGCGCGTCATGTCCTCAAAGAGCCGCTGGGTTAAGGGACCTGTTCCCAAGCATTTGGTGTGGAGATCTGTTTTTTGTTTTACATGTCTCAAAATTGGGGGACACCACACATCATATGGTTCCTTTTGTTTTCCCTTCAAACCAACCCCAAAGCTTGCTGGTACCCAGCCATCCCAACTTGTTTTTTTTGGTTTTGAGTTTTTGGTTTTGCGGTAGTTTCCACTAGACCACCAAAAGTTTTCGACTCTTTTCTGAGCTGGGAACAGCCCAGTCCCATTGGGTAGCCAAAGGGCACAGAAACTGGCCAATTTTCCTAAAAGACAGTGGGATAAATCAGGGCTCCATGTTTGATTGCCCCAAGATCCTGGGTCGAACGACCCCCCACCACCTGCCAAGACAAAGTTACTCCACAGATTGACATGGAACCCATAAAAGCACCAGATGTTATGGACGCTCCTCTTGGGATTGGACACCTTTTTGTGCATGCCAATTCGCAGGGGAGTAAACACTTGGCCGGCTAGAGGGGAAGCAGGAGACGTTTAGCACATGTTTAGTGCACCTCATGACCAATTTCAATAGAGACAACCGAATCTCACTAGAGCAATCCCCTTGTGATCAAAATGGGCCATGGAAATGGCAAGGGTTCATTTCCCGGTGTGAAACAAAGTACCCATGTGGCTGTGGCTCAAAAAACCGGTACCAAAATGGAACCCTGGTAAGTGGAAACATGGACCAAAACCTGCGTAACCCCTCCTGTGTAAATTTTGAGCCACACCCATGTTTATTCAGACTGTTTAGCTGACCGCTTGAATCCCCGCTCAAAAAAAGGGGCCGGGCGGACTGGGTCGACTTTCGCAACTCCAATTCGACTCAAAGGATCTGAACACCCAGGGGTCGAATATTGGCGAACAGTTTTCATGAGTTCCCTTCACTGTGGGTGGAAATTCGAGAAACAAAAACCCTAAAGGTTGATCAACCACGAATCCCAACTGCTGCGTTTTGTTTTTGCACATCCACAGTAGGAGCATGTTTTTTGGAGGTTGATGGTTTGGGTTGGTGTGTGAGTTTGGTTGGCCCCAATGTTTTCTTTCCTTTGTTTTTGTTGTACTCCATACCTACCTACATTTTCACGTGTTTTTTTTGAGTCGAGTCCCCTTCACTTCTTTTTTTTTCTCCATATGTCCATTTTCGCGGTCTCCCGGTTGTGTTTCTTGTTTGGAGCCGAGTGGACCCGTGCCTCGTCCCCGAGCTCGAGTCGCCGTGTTCGCCGTTTTCAGATCGCCCAATACTTTTTTTGGTGTACTCCATACCTACCTCCATTTTCACGTGTTTTTTTTTGAGTCGAGTCCCCTTCACTTTTTTTTCTTCTCCATATGTCCATTTTCGCGGTCTCCCGGTTGTGTTTTTTGTTTGGAGCCGAGTGGACCCGTGCCTCGTCCCCGAGCTCGAGTCGCCGTGTTCGCCGTTTTCAGATCGCCCAATACTTTTTTTGGTGTACTCCATACCTACCTCCATTTTCACGTGTTTTTTTTTGAGTCGAGTCCCCTTCACTTTTTTTTCTTCTCCATATGTCCATTTTCGCGGTCTCCCGGTTGTGTTTTTTGTTTGGAGCCGAGTGGACCCGTGCCTCGTCCCCGAGCTCGAGTCGCCGTGTTCGCCGTTTTCAGATCGCCCAATCCTTTCTTTGGTGTACTCCATACCTACCTCCGTTTTCACGTGTTTATTTTTTATTAGTCGAGTCCCCTTCACTTTTTTTTTCCTTCTCCATATGTCCATTTTCGCGGTCTCCCGGTTGTGTTTCTTGTTTGGAGCCGAGTGGACCCGTGCCTCGTCCCCGAGCTCGAGTCGCCGTGTTCGCCGTTTTCAGATCGCCCACTCCTTTCTTTGGTGTACTCCATACCTACCTCCATTTTCACGTGTTTTTTTTTTTTAGTCGAGTCCCCTTCACTTTTTTTTCTTCTCCATATGTCCATTTTCGCGGTCTCCCGGTTGTGTTTCTTGTTTGGAGCCGAGTGGACCCGTGCCTCGTCCCCGAGCTCGAGTCGCCGTGTTCGCCGTTTTCAGATCGCCCACTCCTTTCTTTGGTGTACTCCATACCTACCTCCATTTTCACGTGTTTTTTTTTTTTAGTCGAGTCCCCTTCACTTTTTTTTCTTCCCCATATGTCCATTTTCGCGGTCTCCCGGTTGTGTTTCTTGTTTGGAGCCGAGTGGACCCGTGCCTCGTCCCCGAGCTCGAGTCGCCGTGTTCGCCGTTTTCAGATCGCCCACTCCTTTCTTTGGTGTACTCCATGACCCACCTCACCGTTTTTTATACGCCAGTTTTCTCCTGGCTTTTTGTTTTGGGCGCCGAGTCGGTCGAGTGGCTTTCCGGTGGCGTTTCCGCCAGGCTGCTGGACCCGGTGGTGAACCACTTCTCCGGCGGCAGCCCCGCGGAGCAGCTGCTGCGCGGCTGGCGCGCCATGCGCCTCGATCGATGCCTCGAGGGCGGGGATTGGCGGCGGCTTCCACCCGCGAAGCTTCCGGTTGGTTGGGATTCTGGCGGGTTTGGGTGTCTAGCACACCAGGTTTTATGTTTAAAAACACACGCCTTTTTCCTTTTAAGATGGTTTGGCAGGGGCTTTCAAGTTATGCTTGTAGGGGATCAGCTCGGACGGCCCAGTTCAGCAGTTGGCAGTTTCGGGCAGTCCAACAGACAGGGACCCATGTGTAGCCCTTTTGGTTCTAAAGATTCGGGGTTGGCTCGTTGCATACTGGGGCTCCTGTAGTACCGGGTTTTGGTGGTCTTTTTTTTTTTAAAGGGGGGGGGGCAGTCACCGGATTTGGTTCCTCTCGAGTGGGTTTGGGTAGACGACTTTAGTACCAGGCGTTGATGATGACTCAAGTGGGGAGGACCTTGGGGCGAATGTTTTGAGCAGCCGGGATGTTTTTTTTTTTTGGGGGGGGGGTTTGTCAACATTAGGGTCCTATTAAAAGGGCATCCCCTTTAAAAGGCGGTACAAGGCTGTTTTGACAACCCCCTCCCTCCCAAAGCAAGCGCCCACCCGCTGGTTTGTTCTCCCAAGCCAGACATCGGGAATCACAGTCTACGGCCTTCCTCTTGGGCTGAATCCAATTCGACGGGAATTGTTCTCGGCCCGGGTTGCGCACCGAATTGGTTTGCTTGCTTTGAGATGTTTCTGAGTTTTGGTCAATCGGTGAAGGGGTCATAGCCCACCTGAACAACGGTTATGCAGAGGTTTAAAAGAGGTAAGGCTTAGGTTAGATCAAGTCAAGTAGCACACGCTCCGATCTTGCCTGCCTGCCTGGCTACCTGGCTGCCTAGCTGGTTGGCTGGCTGGCTAGCTGGCTAGCTGGCTAGCTGGCTTGCTTGCTTCCTTGCTTCCTTGCTTCCTTGCTTCCTTGCTTCCTTGCTTCCTTCCTTTCTTGCTTGTCTCGCTTGAACTAAAGGACAATTTCTTCTGAGGGACTCCAAAAGTAGTATACACCGTGTAGCCCCTAGTTTACTCTGGTTGATAAAAAGGAGGCATTGTCAATTAAAGAGAGGATCGTTTGGGGGGCGACTGGCCCCAGTTTATCCGCACGATTGATCAACCTGGGGTCTACAAATGCTACAGGAATGCAACACCGACACCCTTCGTTGGAAAGACCAACCGGTGAGTTTCCTTCAGGTGTGATAGGGAAGAGCGACGCCGCTTTTGGCACCCTTGAACATTCGGGCACTTTCCCATTGGATTTGAGTTTGTCTTCCTTCCCAGGTTCATTTTTTGTGTGTTGTTTTGTTAGATGGGCAGCCGGGGATTTGAACGTCCAGTTTCTCGTGATTTGCCAAGTAAGGCATCCGTCCAAAACATCCATCCGAAGCGGCCCAAACCACAACCCAACTCACAGTCTAACGCAACCACCAACCCCAAAAACGATGTCCTACTGATGGGCAAAATGCAAGTGAGGCCCAGCCAGAAATCGGGTCGGTGATTTCCTCACGCGGATTTGGGTAGACCATTTTAACTCCAGGTTTTGATTGTGCATCATTTCTATGGGTTGAGGTATGGATGCGCAGATATACCATACTACTTGAGGTAAAAGTAAGTACAGATTCAGGTAACCCTTAATGAGTTGGTGGTTTGCAGCCAGGTGGTTTGGGTTTGGATTTGAACGGGTCCCTGGTGGTTTTTGGTGGCTAGATGCGAAACCCCGAAGCTTCCACCAGTGAAAACCACCAGGGGCTGAGATATCCCTTGCTTGAATCCGGGGGCACTGGACTTTCCCCAATCAATCGTTGGATCAATTTTTACTGGAGGATTCCACTGAAACGAAAAGGCTACTTTCGATTTGTTTCCGAAGAGAGGACTTGGAGTGATCCCTGTGAACAGAAAGTCATCACTCAACTCGGCGGGGGCAGGGAAAGCGAAATCGGGCGACTCCGTTAGCCTTCACAGCAACGTGTCTCTTTTTTTTGGGTGGTTCCTTTGACTACCCTTCTCACTGACAAATCGCATCGAAGATCAATTTTCCTCAAGAGACCCTCGAGGTTCAGGTGCCATGGCAACGTCGGAGGGTAACCGGGTAACCAGAAAACATGTTCTACATGTTGGTCGGCCAGGCCGACCAAGCTAAAACCCCCCCCCCCCCCCCACCTGGAAGGAACCTTCGTGTTTGGAGCCCCCCACGATTTTCTGGGCATGAACTTTGTTGTTTGCCAACGGATTGGAGATGATTGGAAGGGACTTGCCCAAGGCTTCAACCATCGAGTGAACTCTTCGGTTCTCAGCTTCCCACTTGGTGTAGATTGGCGGCTGGTTTCCCATTTACCCGCAAGACCCAGGGGTTCAAATCCAAATCCAGACTACCAATCCGAAACTTTTTTTTTTGGGGGTGGGCCTGAAGTGAGTGGATGTTCTTCAAACCACACTTTTGGGTTTTTCTTAACATAGGGCCCCTCAAAGATGTTGGCAAATGTTGGTTTGCCATTGGGTTTCCCTTTGCACTAACCCAAAGCAGCCTACCCTTCCAAAAGGGCAGACACGCATGAACATTGAATGGGGATCCATAGTCTGTACAAGGAATGGCACAATGTGAACTTTCCTTGCGAACCCGGGTGGTTGGACCCCCCCGAAGAAAAAGAAAGGAGAGAAGGACACATATCGCGCCTTTTCGGTGTTGCCCTTCGGTTTCCAAGCCTTCCAACTGGGTCGCCTGAGCTTCACGACCTTTCCGAACCACGCGAACCGCCACGGATGTTGCTTTTCCACCCACCCGGATTCGCCCAAAACGCCCAACACCGCCTCCGACTCCGACTCCGACTCCGACTCCGACTCCGCCTCCGACTCCGACTCCGCGTCCGTCCGAGGGACGAGGTGGGGGACTTCCTCGCCAAGGCCCACGAGCTGCACTCGGCGCCCTTGGAGCTCCAACTCACCCAGGCCACCGCCAAGCTGGACCAAGCGGTGCAGGCGCGGCCGCGCGGAGCGTGGAAGCCAGAGGGCGAGAAGCTGGAAAACACCCGTGTTGTCATTTGGATTGTTTGTTCTGTTTGTGTTGCGTAGTTGGTGTTGTTGTATTTTTATTAATTCTATTTGTTTTGTTTAGGTTTTTTTTTGCCCTTTGTTCCGTGTTGCTTGGTTAGTTAGTTAGTTAGTTAGTTCGTTCGTTTGTTCGTTCGTTCGTTATTTGGTTTGTTTGTTTGTTTGTTTGTTTGTTTGTTTGTTTGTTTGTTTCTTTGTTTCTTTGTCTCTTTGTTTGTTTCTTTGTTTGTTTCTTTGTTTGTTGGTTTGTTTGTTTGTGTTGTTTGTTCATTTCTTTATTTTTTTGATTGTTTGGTTGGTTCTTCGCGCGTTCGTTTGTTTTGGTTGTGCACTCTTGTATTGTTGTGTTTGTTTGCTCTGTTTGGTTGCTTGGTTGCTTGTTTGTGTTGTTTGCTTGTGTTGTGTGTTATTTTGTTTGTTGGTTCTATTTGTTTTGCTTTGTTCTGTTTTGTTTTGTTTTTGCGCTATTTCGGTGTTGTTTTGTTTTCTATTCGGATGGATGGTGTGTGTGTGTGTGTGTGTGTGTGTGTGTGTGTGTGTGTGTGTGTATGTGTGTGTTTGTGTTGTTTTGTGTTTGTTTGTGCTGGTTGTGTTGTGTTGTGTTGTGTTGTGTTGTGTTGTGTTATGTTGTGATGGTTGTTTGTTTTGTTTGCTTTGTTTTGATTGTTTGTTTGTTTGTTTGTTTGTTTGTTTGTTTGTCTGTCTGTCTGTCTGTCTGTTTGTCTGTGTGTTTGTGTTGCTTGTTTGTTTGTTCGCTTGTTTGTTTGTTTGTTTGTTTGTTTTTTTTGTTTGATTGATTGATTGATTGATTGATTGATTGATTGATTGATTGATTCATTCATTGATTGATTCATTGATTGATTGATTGATTGATTGATTGATTGATTGATTGATTGATTGATTGATTGATTGATTGATTGAGTGAGTGAGTGAGTGAGTGAGTGAGTGAGTGAGTGAGTGAGTGAGTGAGTTGAGTTGATTGATTTGAGTTGGTTGATTGATTGATTGATTGATTGATTGATTGATTGATTGATTGATTGATTGATCGATCGATCGATCGATCGATCGATGGATTGATGGATTGATGGATTGATGGATTGATGGATTGATGGATTGATGGATTGATGGATTGATTGATTGATTGATTGATTGATTGATTGATTGATTGATTGATTGACTTTTTTTGTTTGCTTGTTTTGTGTTGTTCAGGTTCCTTTTCGTATTTTTTTGCTTCTTTGTTTTGTTTGGCTTGTTTGGTTGCTTTGTTGGTATGTTGTCGTGTTGCTTTGTTTTGGTTTGCCTTGCTTTGGATTGTCTGTCTGTTCTTGTTAGTTTAGTTTGGTTGATTTGGTTTGTTTTGTTTGGTTTGTCTTGTTTTGTTTTGTTCTGTTTCTGTCTGGGCGTCTTTCTCTTTGTCTTTGCTTTCGGTTTGTTCGTGTCTGTGTTCACATGGGTGTGGGTGCTTCTGTTACTCCAGCTTTTGGGTCTCCAGAACCCATGTGGTGAATTCAGACGATGAACACGGGGGAAATCATTTGCGACAGCAGATGAAGCCCACACATACTACTGTAGACATAAAACTCGCGGAGATTGCGGGTCATTTGCAAGATTCAATCCTGAGATGTCAATTGTGGCTTTGAAGCCATTTTTTGTCTTTCCTCCTTTCTCTCTCTCTCCCTCCCTCTTTTTGTTTCCGTTTCTCTCTGCCTCTCTCCATGGTTGTGTCTTTTTGAGAGGTCTCTCGTTTTCGGGCCTTGTTTGGTTGGTTTTACAAGCGAAGCCAGAAGGATCGCCGCAGTTTCGGATTCCCTTCAAAACAAGACACTCCGTATGGATACATGTATACATATAATATATATATATATATGTACATGATGCAGATGTATCCGTGTATATCAACGCATATAAATTTCGTCACGTTCGCGCGCCGCTCCAAAAGCCGGAGGTTTCGGTGGACGGTGAGCGGGTCACGGGGCGCGTGGCGCGCATCCGGCCGCGGTCTGTGGAGGTGGAGCTGGCATCGGGTCGGCAGAGTTTCCAATGGCCGGACGTGATGGTGTCGAAGCAGGTCCTGGAGGAGCCACTTTCGACTTCCATTCGCTGAAATGAACATATTGTTCATGTTCATTTGTTGGTTTTGAAGGAAATTGATTACTTTTGTATCTTTTCTAGGGGGCTCAAGCAAATGGAAGTCTAGGGGTTGATTCGAGGTTGGGGGTTGGGTGGTGGTTTTGGGGGATGGTTTTGGGGGGGGGGGAGAGGGGGGCCGTTTTCCGGTTTGTCTCCGGAAAGAAGGGGGAGTTGCGTCGGTTTCCGAGCCATTCCCCGCTTTTTGAGAGCTCCAAAAGTGGATCGATGGTTTTAGTGTTGAGCAACTTTTAAAGGGGAATACTCTTGGCACCCTTTTTGGCTGTTTTACAGGAGCCTTCCATTTGCAGACTTTTCATGGATTTCAAAGGGGACTTTATCTCTGCCGTTGTTTTTTGGGTTTTCTGTTTTTTTTTGCCTGACTTCTTCGTCCGAAGAAGCCAATCGATATTCCATTTAGGGCCCCCAAATGACCATGGGTAACTTTTCCAAGGAGTGGTTGAAATATCAAATCTTTTGAGGGGTTTTGCAACCAACGGTCATCCTATGTATCGCGGACCTTTTGATCAACCCCCATGTGGCAGAGGCCAAAGGAAAGTCATCCTATCACGGACCTTTGATCAACCCCCGAATGTTTTTTTTCCTGGTTTCCTATCCTCCAAGCCATCAATTTGGGTTTCTCAACACAGTGGGTCCTCTGAAACGGCTGGTTTCCTTTCGGCTTCCCTGAAACTACCAACCATGTTTAGGGGTCCACCAGTGTGAGACACACTCACACTGTGGATGGACGAAATCCTGCACCACTTTGAAACCATGGTTGAAACCAGTGTTTGTTGGTATTTTACCAGGGAATCGAATCGTTCCAGGGTGTCTTTTCACGCTGGTGCGAGACTCGCGGATTTCGCAGCCATCCACAGTATGAGCCATGGCCATGGGTCAAAAGCCCGTACCCCCAGTGAACATCTCAATCCCCACTAAAATAGGTTCTAAAATGGGTGGCGAATTCACCAATCCCAACCAAAATGGGATCCCAAAACGGATTTGACAACCACAGCCAGCCCTCGCAAGGAGAAGTTCGAGGCAGAGATTGCGGCCTGGCTGCGGTCGGCGGATCGGCTCTTCAGCACCGGCTGCCGCTGCGGTAGATCCCTGCACCCCAGCACCCGCCCCGTGGCGAATTTGGGCGCGAAGGGTTCTTGGAATCTTTGGGGTTCTAAGGGCTCGGGGCTCTGTAAATCAGGGTTTCTTGGGGGCTTCTTGAAAGATCAAACCATTTTGCAACCAGTTGAAACATGTTGCTTTTTCAACACCAAAATAAAGTTGGAAACCACCATTTACAAGTTGCAATGTTCAGGTGTATAATGTAAGGATCCCTCTTTCCCAGGAGCTCTTCGGGCTTGCGTTAAGATTGGGTTTGGGGGGAGGGGAACTGAGCGCATGCTTCCTGCAGATTTACCTGGAACCTCATAGAGCAGGGGTTCAAAACGAAGAGAAAACCAATCAAACCACCAAAGAAGGGTTATTTGAAAGAAGGCCAAACAACGATTGACAAACATACAAAAGAAGCAAAACAAACAATAAACCTACAAACCAAAAACAAACAAACTCACTTGCTAACAAGCTAGCCAACCAAGCAAAAACAAGCAAGCAAACAAACAAAGCAAGTTGACTCCTTCCTACAAGCCTACAAGCCGAATCGACCAAGCAAAACAAGGTCCAAGAACACCCGAACACCAGGGACAACCCGGCAAGCCTTCGAGAAACTTCAGGGAGCTCCAAGAAACCCTGATTTACCCTGACAAAAACAAAACAAGACACCCCCAACAATCTCCAAGACAACACCAACAAGGAACCCCCAACAGGACCGCTGGTTTCTGGTTTTGGTCTTGCTTTCTTTGGCCTCGGCACCCACTGGAGGCCAGGGTCTGCTGCACTGCTTCCGGCTGCGGCACTACTCCGCTTGCTGCGGGGGCTGTGCGCACCACGACTTGGGCAGGAGTCTGGCCGGACGCGGGCGGTTTGGAGGCCCAACATAGGTGTTGCTTTTTAGGGGACCCCACGAAATGGTAAGGTGTTCCTCTTGGTGTCCCGGGACACCAACCAAAAGGGGTACCCTCAAGAAACGACACACCCAACATGGGTGCTGAAAATGAGTGACGAACACGCAAGGATGGTGGGATTCCTCTTGGCGTCCCTTAGAAAACAAAACCCTGCAAAGGGCACCAAATACTCCCCCAAGGCATTTTGTGCTGGGGTACAGGGGATGCCCATATTTGCAAGTAAGGGAACAAGGGAACTCTCATGTGTACTGTAACTGTGTACTGTAACTTACCACTGTGTTGAGAGTGCTTGGGTCGGAGGATCGCTTGTGTCGTCGCAGATTTGGTCGCTTGCGTCGTCGCGTTTCGGCTCAGTACCCGATAATGCGTCAGCCAGCAGCAGCTGCGCTAGAGCGCCCAGCTGCTGACTCGTTAAACCTGGAGCTGCGCCACAGTGTGCAAGCGACATCGGGGACGGCTGGCCAGTACCGGGAAGAGGTCCGCAAATCACCGCCAAGTCCGTGCAAATCGAGAATGACTTCCAGACCATGGTCCGGAGTGGTCGCCAGAGCGACCGGTTTCTGACCGCTTTCACTGCGTGTCCTGCGTTGGGTGATGGGCATGCTTGCAATATGACAGAGGCGTCCACCGTAGCTTCCCCAAAACGGTTGCATCTTGTTTGGGGAGAACCCTTGGAAGGGACCTGAACTTTTTTAGGGGTCCCAATTTCGACGCACACTCGCACGCGTGCACGCGTACGCACACGTGCAGGCGTATGCACACGCACGTGCGCACGCTCACGCGCGCGCGCGCCCACGCCCACGCGCCGTGCGCGCAGCGCCCAGACCCATACCCGTAGCCGCACGGGCGGGCTCGCGCGCGCGTGCGCGCACGCGCGCGCACAGGCAAGCACGCACGCGCGCGAGGCACACACGCACAAAACCGCTATGATTTGTTTGCCGTTTTGTATGTACCTTGCTTGTCCCTTCATCACACAAGCGGTCCCTTTCGCAGGTCTTTGCAGGGTCAGTCGGATCCATCCCCAGTTTGAAAATGCCAACGCCTTTGTGGGTGCCATCTCCAGAGGGCTGGGGAACCGGCCGAAGACAAACCTTTAAACGCCGTCCGGCCTTCGCATTAAGACACAGCCATGGATAAATGAAGGAGCTCGGAGGGTTTTGTTTTCAAGAACTGGCTTTGCCACAGTTCCAATTCTGCCGCCCCTGCGGAAGAGGTTACGGGTGTTGCAGGCCTTTTGGGAGCCAGGCCTGTGGCTAGAATCGAGGATGTTTCAAGGGTTGAGGGTCTTGCAAGACTTCAGACGTTGGCATATCGAGGAAGAGGGTATTCTGGGATGTTTGAGGGCTGGGGGAAAGGCGCGTTGGCCACGCGAGCGGCCCAAAAGTGTAGGTATGATCTGCAACGAGAGCACATTTGTGATTGGCCTTGTTTGACCGCCGACTGCCAGGAGACGTATGGGCAGGCCGCTGGAGGGTTGGGCGGGCGGACATCGGACAATTGGGCCCCACCCAACCTGGAACAACTGGGCCAGGCGCCCAAACACAAAGGCTGACAACGGCCAAACCCAAACAACTACCTTCCCCTTGAATTTCACTTCAAACCGGTGCTACAAGCGGATGTGTGCGGGCCCTTGCTGGTCGGCTCCGGAGGTAGCAAAAATATCAGTTCACCTAGTGAAGATTCTGGTGTTGAGTTTTGTCTGCGCATCATAATATGGGGCTTGTTTCAAGGGAATTCAAAAGGAATCCGCCCTTTAATGGGGATTAATCTTCTTCCAGCTCACGTGGGGCTGGTCCCTGAATTATAATCATAGCCAATGTCACTTTAAGCAACCACAGGAACGTCAACAGGACATCTTGGGTTGGTGCGGGTTGGCCATTTTCCTGTACCTACCCCAAATAGGCCAAGAAAAGCCCATGTGCCACACATTTGGGTTGGTATGTCCATGTTTTGGGTCTGGAAGTTGGCCGAGCACGACGGCTGGGTTTTTGCGGGGGAGCTGGGCCGAGCCCACGCAGCGCGCAGGGGCCACAGCGCCGCCTGCGACGCCCGGGCGCTCGAGGCGGGGCGCCCGGGCGGAAATGGGACGCCGCTCTCGGGCCCGCGGACGCTGCAGCCGGGCTGCCCGCCCGCGGCCTTCGGCTGAGGCGGGGAGCCGCGGAGCCGCGGAGCCGGGGCGATCTGGGATGTCTTGGTTTATTGATGGAGCAACAGTGAAACAAATAAGAGCAAATTTGGACTAACTGCTTCAGGGCCACAAGCTTCATGTGGCTGGTTGTTTTACGGCTTGAAGCATCCCACAAAGCCTCCCGAACCAATGTCCGGACCGGCCTTGCTTGTGCATGGTTGCGAAATCTGTTTGCGCGAAATGAAATCATGGGTTGAAACGATTTGCTAAGGTGTTCAGGTATTTACATTGGGGAGTCGAATCAGCAACCAGGATTTCGTCCCTGTACCGTATGGCTTGTCTTTCTTGAGGGAGCCCCCTTGTTGGTTAAGGGGAAGCCGTTTCCTCTTTTCCTGTGGTTTTTCACGCAAGCCAGGGTCGATAAGACAGAGCAGAGCCAAAAACTATGAGAGCTTTTCAGTGCATCCCAGATGTTCAAGATTTCCTGGTTTCAAATGAGTGCCCCGTTTCAACACGGGCCATTTAAGTAGATGGTTCGAGGTTTCATGGGGTGAAAAAGCAAGGCCCAAAACACAGTTGCCCAAAACATAACTGCCCCCCAAATGGGCGTGGGAAATTAGAGAGACTCTCCTTGTGGCATTTCTGCCGCCACGTCCTGAATCCCACAGAGCAAGAAGGGTTTGACCGAGCTTATATGGGTGTGTCCTTTTTTTTGGGACCCCCCAAATGGTGGTTGTCCTTTTGGTTTCCCTTTAGACACCACAAAATAAGCGGTACCCACTCCCCAAAATACAGACCCATATGGACCGAAAAAAGAAGACCCTCCATTGCACAAGGGGCGCATCGGACCTTTGGAAGGTTTGGGACAACCATTTTGAGATACCAAGATTCTTCACAAGTTGAACACGACCCATTTTCTACCTTCAGGCTTAGTCCCCTGAAGACAAAGTTACCCCTTTCGGAGTGAGAACTCCCAAGTAATTTTGAGCACCCCTGCCAAACAACTTTAAGTTGAAACCAGCGGCTTTAACTGAGGTACCATCAACAAAAAGACACCCCCATGCAATCACTTTTTACTGTAACCTTGGAGTTTCCCGCGCAAAAAGCGGAGAAAATACATAGCGAGACTCGGATGGAGTGACTTGCTGGTTCCCGGCCATCCGTTTGCTTGCATTTTTTAGGGTTTTACCAGGGCTCCTTAAAAGATCTCCATTTTGCAACCATTTGACACATGTGGCTTTTTCCACCAAAATAAAGTTGGAAACCACCATTCACAAGTTGCAATGTTCAGGTGTATAGTGTAAGGATCCCTGTTTGCGTTGTTCGAGCGGGCAATGTCCACGAATTCAACCCACACCGCTTTTCGACGTTTGGCGGATCTGATAGCCCGGATCGCCCAGTAGCCCGGTATTCAGGGCACCCCGAGAAACGAACCCAGTGAGGTTCCAGGACAACTCAGCTTAAGCTGAAAAATGGCGTTCTTCCGTTCGTTGTTTCCCGCTAAACCAAGCCGAAAAGGGTACCAACTCCCCCACAAAAAAAAGGCCCTGATTTGTCCAGCCTAAAGAAGCAGGCGATTGACTTTTGGTTCTACCAACATGCTTAAACAGGTGTGTATAATATATGAGTTATGTATATATATATATACATAAGTTATGTAGGCACAAGCCTGGGTAGATGCAGGTGAGCAGGGACAGTCTGATGAATAGGCTCGGATATCCGCATTTGAATTCTTTTCCAACCGGCTTTGGGCTGAAAGACGTCAAAAGAGAATTGTGGCACGACATCCAGAGATCGATTGAAGGCAACATGTGCACGAAAGGGCGAAAAGTTTGGATGCTTCTCAGGTGAATGGCTTCGTTTCTTTTCGTGCTGCGAAGGCATTGAGCACAAGATGCAGCGCTTGTGAGGCGTTCAATTCGGCTGGTTGCAGTTTGAATTGGCCGAGCCGCTTTCCGAGTGCTGGCGATCTACCGATCCATTTGCCGAAAAGCCAGAGGGGCCTGTTTCTGTCGTACGGGACATCTGATAGATCTCGACCAGTCTTGTTTGAGCGCACATCAAATCCCCCATGTCCTAAGTTTGCCGTCAGCGCTTTGGCTCGCGACCAAGATGCTCCCCGCCAACAGCGTTGTCACAAGGCGTAGTTCCTGAGGCACTTCCTTAAAGGAAGCCTCGGCGAGTCGCGTCTCCGTCCGCATCTCGGCGACCTTGGGGACAAGGCGAGTGAAGTCTTATGCCCGTAGTTCAGTTCCTGAAGCGCTCGCAACGAAGGTCTCAAGATGCTCTCAAAGGTTCAATCACAATGTTGACCCCAAATGAATCAACCCCAGTTCATTTATAGGGGGATGTCCCTCTAGGGGAAGTGGGGGGGAGTGGGGGAGTTTTTAATGCAACGCAACTGACGTCTATGTCCAGCGACACAAAATCCTCCAATTCGGATGGACGGCTTCAAGTAGGCTGTTTTGGGGCAGCAGCTGTTTTTTTTCAGGAGTGTTTTTGCCCTGCTTTTTTTGAGGGAATGCCAGAATATGTCGAGTTTCCCCTTTTTTGGAGGGAAGGAATCACTACTGGACCATATGTTATCACTTTTTTCCAGGGGACGAACAAGCAAATGGAGGATTCCCTCAGACAAAAGCCAGCTTCTGGTTGCACCCTCGATAGGAATATCGAATCGAACCTCGCCCTCGGGCGCAGAATGCGATATGTTGGGATTTATTTCGGTTGGCGTTGCAGCTTGCCAACCACCAGGAAGCAGCAAGAGCCTGTCGAGGGCCGTGGCTTTGTACAGTGCAGCCGTGTGGCTCCCAAAAAGCGCGCCCAGCCCAGAGAGAGACTGTGGATGGACAAATTCCTGCACCACTTGGAAACCATGGTTGAAACCATATCGTCTGTTGGTATTTACAGAGGAATCATCCGAAACCAGGGTTTCTGAGGCGGTGCGGTTTATGGATTTTGCAACCATCCACAGTATTGTGGGCTTTTGAGAAGCTCTTGTAAGAAGCGCCTTCTCCGAAGCCCTTCTAAGGGGGTCTGAGAACCTCCGTGAAAAGCCTTAGGTTCTCTCCCGATGCAGTTCCCCAACAAAACTAGCAAAACAAAAAAACACGTGGAACATCATTTTCCCAGCCATCGCGGATCTTTGCACCGATTGAGAGTTGCTCTAAAATCGAAATTCGGCAGATTGAGTATTTGTCCCCGCAACAAAGCAATGACTTTGCACCATGCTTTAGCCACTGGGGCCATTGGCCTCCCTATACTCCCTCCAAAGAGGTTGCGGACATTCGGAGCCGGCGATCTGTTCCGGCGAGCTGGACACGGGAGTTTCTCCAAACGGATTTCGGAGTGGTTGACAAATTCGCGGGGCACCGAAAGGGCATTGTTTTGGAACACCCAACTCCAGGCGACCCAGCCGGCCCGACGGTCCAAATGAGCGCTTCAACCCAATGAGGTCAACTCCTGGGGGCTTCGCTGGCCGGTGCTCGAAGGCTCCGAAGGGGACGCCTTGAAGCTCGCTTTGTGCCTTGAAACTCGTTTTTTTTTTTGGTTTCTTTCGCGGCATAGGGAAGCCTTAAAGGACTCTCTTTCGTTTCTCACTTTCGTTTCACGTCCCTCTTGAAGTTGCAGACGGCACTTTCGTTGCAGACGAAGAAAGACTGTCCGGAGTGGTCCTTTCAGAGCCTCTCAGAGAAGCCGCACTCTTGGCTGGCTTGTAGCGTAGTGCGGGCTTCGCTTTTGCCGCCACATGTTTGTCTTCAATTTCCTCTTCGGCAGCATTTTAGTCTTCGCCTGATTTTTGGCTCGTCCGCTTTTCGTCTTCAGAGTCCCAAGGCGGCGCTCCGCTCGTTTTCGATCTCGCGGGTCGCCTCGAATTTGGACCGGTTGCCCGCAACAATGCCCCTGGAAATGCCTCACTCACTCACTCAAGTTCGCACGGGGCCTCTGTGGGCGCAGCTGATATCCTGGAAATACCAACAAACAATGGTTAGACGTATGAACTCAATGACTCGCGGGGGCCAGCTAAGTGGCAGAGCGTTCATGCTGTGGATGGTTGCGAAATCCATAAACCGCACCACCGTTCAGAATCCCTGGAGTGATGATTCCCCTGTAAATATCAACAAACGATATGGTTTCAACCATGGTTTCATTCCGTGGTGCAGGATTTCGTCCATCTACAGTATCAACCAGATGTTCTGGGTGCTCGCAGCCAGGAAGTCATCCAGTTCGCCAAATCCAGCGGCTTCCCTTCATGGCAACTGGAAGCACTGGTTGAAGCAGTATCCGCACGCAAATGGGTGTGTCTTGTTTTAGGTGATCCCCCCAAAATGGTGGTCTTCCTGTTGGTTTGCCCTGAAACCCACAACAAAAGGGCATAAAAGCTCAAGCAAAGACATACCCAAATCCCATGAAATCTGAAAACCAGTGGAAAAAATCGGGATGCTGGATGTTTGTTGTTCCCCTCCCGCTGAACCGCTGGTTTTTTTCAAGAGCGCCTGCCCGTGGCGCAAGGCTGAGCGAGGAGAGGAAGATGATCCCGGCGTTTGGGTACCTTCGCCGCCTGCGGAAAAAAAAGGGAGCGTCCTGAAGAGTGAAGCGCTGGGATGCGCGCTGGGATGGCGACAGGAGCCAGAAAAATGGGTACCTTCGCCGCCTTCTTGTCGGGATGGCGACGATTTTTTGAGACCGGGGGTTTGAGTAGGACTCACTATGATTTGATGTTCATGGGACTGGTGAGGGAAAGTCTCAGGTGGGTTTTTCGCGCAGAAAAAGAAAAAACCGGTGCCTCCGGTTGAAACCGGGTCCGCCCAACGGGCCCTTGGGGCGGCCATCCGTTGACACAGCGTTTGGGTTGTGTTGCGTTCCCTTTGGCTGTGGGCCGATGCATTGGGTGTTCTGTGTCTCCAGGTGTTCAAAGGTGAGGCTCCGTTTCTTGCCATGGCCCGCCAATTCCTGCCGCTTGGAGGGAAACTGGGAGCTGAGGGGGCCGACGGCGCCAGAGGCCTTCAGGGGCCGAGGGATACTGTGGATGGTGGCGAAATCTAAACCGCACCACCGTTCAGAATGCCTGGAATGATTCGATTCCCCTGTAAATACCAACAAACGATATGGTTTCAACCCTCAGGATTTCGTCCCACAGTATCACTACAAACCAATTGGGCTTTCAAGGAGGCGAGTTGGGGCAGATGAATCGCTTTGGTCTCGATCTCACTAGCAATATTTTTGCACGGCCTTTGGCAGTCCAAGGGGGAGCCTTTCCACTTCTGTGCACAGACTTGGGTCACAAGTGTCCTTAAAGGAAACATCCAAAAACCAGCCGCTTTGCAACGGGGTGGAACATGTGATTCGCTGAGGGGCCATCTGCATTCTTTGAGGGACCCTGTTGGGATTGGGCCCGTGTTTTCGCAGAAGGCTTGCAGCGGACATGTTGGCGGTTGACGCTCTTCCGGGTTTTGGCAGACTGCCGCCAGCTTAAAGAGACCTGTCCACCGAACTCCGTGCGCATGGCTCGAGTCACGCTTCCAACCTTATCAGAGAGCGAACCCCGTCGCTTTGCGCGCGTAGGTGTTTGTTAGGCATCGTTGGAGTTCCCCGCGATCCCTGCCATGAAGATCCCCCGTGTAAACCAGGCCATCGCGCTTTGCGATGATCCACGACCCAAAGGCCCACACTCCATTTCCGTGTTTTGGCGCGTCACCATCTTCTACGTGCTCCAGACGAACGCAACTTTTTCCCTGGCGCCATGAAGCTTGCCCTTTGCCTCGCGGCTTTCCTTGCGGAGGGGCACGAGCTGTCGGCGGCGTCGCTGCTGCAGCGCTCAAAGAAGCGCCTCGCAGCGGATATTTGTCGGCTGGGCCGGGGCCGGCGGGGGGCCGGGGGGCCGGAGCCGCTCGGGGAAAGCTTATGGTTGCCGGCGTTTCGTTGGATTGTTTTCGAGTCAGGGTCCCAAAAGATTGCCGCTACCTTTGCAAGAGGATGGCTTTGTCTTAAACCCTCCAACCAAACCAGGATCCTTGGGGAAAGTGAGAGGAAGAAGCGACATCAGACAAGCAGGAGTTGCCGCTTCCTGTTTTTGCGGTTTGTCGCTGAAACTCGCGGCTTGCAGTTGCGAGGGGCGCATGGACTCACCGGTATACCAAATGATGTGACAGTGCCGAGCTGGCAAGAATTTCATGACCAGACGAGAACACGAAGGCAATTCCAAGGTGGCACGAAGGCTTGCCACAGGGGCCTTGGGATTCAAAGCAAGGGGCGCAAGAGCAAGGTGCCAGTTGCATCTGTGACTCCAAATTAGTCACTGCCAGGAATTGAAGCGCAGGATTGAATGTCCTCTCCATTTACCAGGGCAAGCCCTTTTGGGGTTACCCTATGTTTGAGACACACTCGTTTAAGGTCTGGAGATTGAAAGCCCCTCATGGCGAGGGTTTCCTTCAATCCGTGCCCCATTCTTGCGGCGAGCTTGGGTTGGTGAGTTTCCGGCGGGTTCCGCATCCCACCAGGACCCGGTGTGTGTATAGCTCTGGCAACTTACAAGCTCACCGCTCGATTCGCCCGTGATGAATGTCTCTAGGGGTTCCTTCTACCCGTCTGTGAATTCAAGATGGATACACTCCGGTCCACTAAAACGGCACCTGACAGGGCGGTCCCTTACGCAAATCGGTCTTCCAGGTACCCTCCAGGTTCCTTCTGAGTACGAGTTGCTAGTCTATGGAAAGAGAGAGGAGCCATTGCAACCCTTCGTCACCTTCGTGACGTTCGTTTTTCGGCTTCGGGCAAGGACCATGAAAGTCTATCACCCTCCCACCCAAAAAGCTGTGGATCATCCTGACGTCCTTTGGGTCACTTTACTGGGATCCGGTGCCACGTTCCATGGACGTGTGTCAGGGGTACCGCCCTTCAATGGCTTTCCGCTTCTTCTTTCTAGAAAACCCGAGAGCACGGGGGCAACTCAAGGAACGCCCAAGTTGGCCCCTCCATTCAGCCATAGCCATCCATCAAAAGGCGGGGGCCATGTCGCAACGCCAAGGACGCAGCGCTGCCCGGAGACGCCGTGGCTGGGGCAAAAGGAGGGAGAGGTTGAGGGTCTGTCCGCGGGATGAGATTGTTATCTTGAGTTTGGGACGCAAAAAGAATCCTCATTTTGAGGGGTACCATAGCGGTACCTCATCTTAGACTCTGTGGGAGCCAGAATTGGTAAAGCTGTATTTACCAATCTTTCGCAGGTCTAGTTCAGATTTGCAAGTTGTTTTTTGGTTGACCTTCCAGAATGTACAACAAATCCTAAGTATTTCGTAACTAATTTGTAAAATTACAAATTGTAAACAGTTTGTAGTCCGTTAAGATAACAGTTGAGGTTGAGTTTACTCCAATCCTATAGTCTGTATGAACTAAAGCGATTTTCCAGAACATGTTGACTCAGGATTAATCAACCCCTGGTTGATGAATAAGTTCAAAAAAGGATCCTTCGTGAGGGTTTACAGTCGAAGAGAAGCAAATACCGAGTTTCTCCCCAGATCAGGTTCGGTCGTTTCGTAGGCTGGCAAGCCTTCAACAGGAACTCAGGATTCATACATATGGATGGACAAAGTCAACCTTTCAGGGTTTCATCTATCCCAAGTGGTGCCAACACCTAAGAAACCCTGGAATGATAATCCCCCTGTAAATACCAACAAACAATGGTTTCAATCATGATTTCCGTGGTGCAGGATTTCGCAGGGGGCATGTTAGCGGACGAACAACCAGACGATTGGTTGATTTGGTTCTCTCAGACCGCTACGCGTTTCTTTCTCAAAGCTGGTGTTGAAGGGCACACCAACAGGAAACCACGCATTTTAGGGGACCACCAAGACTCAGTAGGGAATGTGGGAATGAACCCAGGGGTCCCCTCAAAGGAAACCACAAGGGATGGTTCACAAGGATCGTTGCCTTAATTTCTATTGAGCACCAGCAAGAAGAATTGTGGTGGGGACACCGACCAACCACACAATCATCTTAGGGAAACCAACCTTTTGGGTTGGGGACCCTATTCTTGACTGCTATTGGGTTGGATCTTTAGACTTCAACTTGTTGGGAAATCAAGTTGCGTTTTCCACTAAACCAATTCAACAAGTTGTCAACTTTTTGCGGGGGGGGTCAACAGCAACCACGTATTTAGTTCACCAGCCCAGAACGTTCCCAAGCTCGCTGAAGCGCTCGCTGAAGCGAGGCTCTGGGGCGTGTTCATCGACGGCAAGAGCGCCGGTGCTGGCGCGGCGGCAGAGTCGCTGGTTTCTGTTTGTTTGCTTGTTTGCTTGTTTGTTTGTTTGTTTGTTTGTTTGTTTGTTTTTTTTGTTTGTTTGTTTGTTTGTTTGTTTATTTATTTATTTATTTATTTATTTATTTATTTATTTGATTGTTTCTGTTTTTTGTTTGTTTGTTTGTTTGTTTGTTGGTTGGTTGGTTGGTTGGTTGGTTGGTTGGTTGGTTGTTTGGTTGGTTGGTTTGATCGTTTCTTTTTGTCTTCATCAGCCTGCTGTGCGATAAGTAGGGAATGCGGGAATGAACATTCCATTCCTCATTCCCTGCCGATCGCACCAGCAAGTAATCCAATTCGCCTTGGTCTGGTGGCAAAACTGAGAGAGTCAACTGTAGCCTTGGAGATGATCCACTCTGGTATCACAAGGGCGGGTTCACTGAACCATGTCTTTGGGAGTCACTGTTTCGATTGAACGTGCCTCTCCTTTTTTTCCTTTTGTGTCCAGATGCTGAGTATGTTTTTTCCTTTGGTACTATATCAGGCCCAACTGTGGTAGCTCTATTAGTTGGTGGTTTGGATTGGTGGCTTGGTGGTTAAGCAGGCGGTTCCCATTTAGCCTCTACAAGAACCAGGGATTCAAATCCAAGCCCAACTCCAACCAATTAGGGGTTGCCTGAGAGGAGTTGGCTTAGTTGGCCTCAACAGTCGTTGGAGGGAAAGCACATTTCTTTGGGTGAATTACAACGACCTCACACGACCTCACCCCAAATGGTGGTTTATGTGGGGAATATCCCCTCAACCACCTTATTTCAGGTTGGTGAGATACTATAATTCACCCAGATTGTCTGTGGAATGGTTTGCATTCGCTTCGGAAACTCAGTTCCTTCAGAGGCTCTCTCGGGACCCGTCTTGGGCTACCGGCCTCCAACCATTGGCCCAAAAGCGGTCACGCTCCGCTTCTTTTGCGATGCCACACTTTTGGTTGACCCAGAGACTGGTGGTACGTTTTGTGTGGTGTTCCTAGCGAACCACCCGGATCTCGGACGCGGTTTCGGCAGGCCCGGAGGCCTTCGGCGCCAACTACTCCGCGCTGATGTCGCAGGCCCTGCGGCGCAACGCGGCCAGCGCCTGCGCGGGAGCCGTGGAGGACGGCGGAGGGGCCATGGGCGGAAAGGCCATGGGCGCGGATCCGGGGAGTTTTGGGGGCACCGTTTTGGCGGGAGTTTTAATATTTATTTTTTTTTTCCGGAAAGGAACAAACGGCCAAAACAGGCATTTCCATGGGTTGCGAATAACAAGGAGCTTTCCTCACCCCCGGATCCGCGCCGGGGACTTTTTGCTCGGCCTCCCGTAGGAGCGGGCGCGGTGCAGCTTGGAGGATTTCGAGCGGTCCGTGGCCGAGCTGAAGATGGCCATGTACCAGGCGGCTCGCCGCGCGGGGGAGCAGGGAAGGAAGGGAACGAAGCGAATTGGATTCGTGGGAACACAACATGAGCGAACTGTGAAGGGAACGAAACGAAGTCAGGGATTCGACAGGTACACTTTTTTTTTTGGGGGGGGGAGGGGGTGCGAATTTGTGACATGGG
This sequence comes from Effrenium voratum, assembly GCA_963377175.1. NCBI lineage: Eukaryota > Dinophyceae > Suessiales > Symbiodiniaceae > Effrenium > Effrenium voratum. The sequence goes on from CAUJNA010003803.1 coordinate 123,122, forward strand.
GGGTGTTTTGACAAAAAAGGATTTGATGCGGGCTCCCCTTTTATGCTTGAAATGGGGCAGCTCAAGGAGGCTGCTTGAATATGTATGTGTGAAAGGGGTAATCAATTGGAGCACTTGTTGCTTGACGATGAAACCATGGGCATCCAACATGTTGTCAATGAGAGCCAAGACGGTGGCACTAGTTCCTGTTGCTTCGGGTGCCTAGAACCTTGTTTTGCTTTTGGATGGGCTCCCCAATGGGAAAGATCCTGACGGTCCGATCCATGCGTGGCTGTCCTTTTTGAAGTTGGTACACACTCTGGATGTCCGTGCTCTCAGAGGTCCCTCTAAGATGGAACTCCCTCGACCGTCTTTTTCTGGGGAAAGCCCTGTCTTAAAAAAAAAGAAAAGAAACTTGGAATGTACGACCGCCTCCTTTCATAGAGGTTGCCAAGGGTGCCCCTCGCCACGACAATTGCAGGATTTGTTCACGAACCCTAGATTCTTGAGGACTTGTTTTGAGCCTGCACTTCCATGTAAAAGAAAAAGCGTGAGTGGAAACGCAAGTTCTGACCCACGAAAGTGTCCTAACATAGCACCTGAAAATAGGCCCTGCACTTCTATGTAAAGGAGAACACATGTGCTTAACATGGAAGCGCAGGCTTGCAAAAGTGTGGTTGTAAGGTTTGCCCTTTTGACTGTGATAGCTATTGTTTTTCAGGGTCAATAGGGAAACTGATTATGTTAGGAGCAGTTTCGCATATCCCTGAGAAAAGTCGTGAACCGGCATTTCCTCGGTGCGCTTAAAATTACGGTGTGTCCGCCCGCTAATACTAAAAATTGCAGTTTCCGAGTCAATCTCACCCCCACATGCTACCAGTCGTACGTCGTACCTAGGTGGGGGCAGGGCGGGGGTGGTTTTGGGGGAGGGGGGGAGTTCGGGGGCGGGAGCCGGGGGAGGGTTATCGAGGGGTTTGAGGGAGCCAGTGCCCGAATCATCGTTGGAAGTCAGCTTCGCGTTCTGAAATGCGGAAGTCGACAAAAAACACCCCAGGGACTTTTAACCAAAACCATGGGTTTTTTTGACTAACCTGCAAAACAAATACAAATAAAAGTAAAAGATTCGTAGATTCCTGTTTAATTCCAGGGAGTGTACCCCTTGTTTGGGTGGTTTCAAGGGACACCAACAGTAGAGCCACATTCTTCTTCTTTTGGGCGGTCCCCCTATTTTGAGACACGCCATATCAGAATACTGATGGACCACGTCCTGCTGGGACGGACTGGAGCGCTACAACTGTGATAAGCCACCCTCCAACTGGTGCCGAACGGCGTGGACTTGTCCACAGCGTTGGTTCACTTCGATGGGACTGGAATTGGGCTCACTTGCAGGCGAATTGATCGTGCCCGCTCCCCGCCCCTCGCCTTCCCGCAGACAAGAAACGCAGGCTTCAGGGCCCTCAATTTCCCTTTTTTGATTCTCCACAAGTTGCAAGCCCCACGATGGGAACCGCTCGAATGTTGACCCCAGAAGAAGCAGAATCCCTGGTTGATTTTGCTGGGGCCCGCCCATTTTACTTTGAAGATCCCGGGGGATTTGGATGGGACACCCCATGAGAATCGGAGGGGTACCTTCCGAAGTCGTCTCGTCTCCCAAAATCCCGGTTCCATGGGATCCGACGGGTTTCACCTGGCTTGTCAGCTTGAAACAGGCGGGTTGAAGCCCGAAGAAACACGTGCCAAAAATGGCCGCCAGAAAAAAAGAAAGGCAAGCTCACCGAGGAAAAGGTGAGGGAGTTTCAACCGAAATTCGCCTCTTGATCCGGAGTGTAAGAGGGTTTCCAAATTGGGGGTCCCTTGATGTTTCCGAGGGCGCCAAAAGGCAAACCCTGGTTGAAGCGTTTTGCGGTGAGTTGTATTTTGGTCGTGATGTCGTTTTTTCTTTTTTGCCGGGTTTCTCACAACTTTGGATCCCTTTCCCTGTGTTTCAAGGGAAATAGCCAACGGGGCACATTTCGGTGTGCCCCCATTTTAAGAACCCCCCCCCCATATGACCCATATGGGTGTGTGTGTGTTTCTTTTTTGGCGCCCCCCCCCAAGAAAAAAAGAAGAAGAAGAAGAAGAAGAAGAAGAAGAAGAAGAAGAAGAAGAAAGCACATGTTTAAAACAAATCCATCAACGATGGCATTAGGTTTCCCCCGTTCGGTTTCCCTCGACTCAAAACCCAAGGAGGTCGGTCGCCTTCCTTTTCCTCAGGAGGTGGGCCTCATGGAGATGGATGAGCCCGCAGGCGCTCGAGAGCGCGTATCTCGACGCCAGAGGTTCGGTGGGTTTGGTTTGTGTCAAGCTTCTCATTGTCAGGGGGGCCCCCCTTGAAAGGGGGCAGCCCCTTTTCCAAAAAAAGGGCGCCCAAAAGGAAGCCAAACAAACCCCTAGGCCGTATGACTCACTAAACCAAAAGCTCGCCAGGATGGGGGGACATCGGGCAAAATCGGTGCGATCGATGAAGCGCCCGCGCGTCGCTTCGGGGATGTGCCTCCAGTTTCTCTAAATGAGGTGCCTTCCAAGCCAGCAACCCTCTTTTGGGTCTGTGCTTGTTGGTTCAGGAGGGGCCTGGGAGGAAAGCATCAGGATGATACTCAAGATCATTGAAGCACGTCAATGCTTGGAAGTGAACAGACTATGTTTCCTTTCATGAAGATGGTCTTTTTTTGAGCTTGAGTTATCATTAGATTCATCCCAGTGATTCAGACTCTCGGTCCGATCCTACGTGGGTATTCTCGGGAATCCGTTTTTTCTTTCTTTCTTTTTTTCTCTGAAGACCAGAGTAATTCTTACTGTGGATGGACAGAATCCAGCACCTACGGAACCCTGGAATGATTCGATTCCGTAAACGCCAACAAGCAAATGGTTTCAACAATGGCTTGAATGTGGTGCAAGATTTCGTCACTTTCCCGTCGCTCGCTCTCACATCGATACTTTCTTTCGTTTCTTCCGCCGCAAGATAGAAAACGGGCGACCCCGCAGGCTGCAACAAACTGAAGCACGCGTCCCCACGTGAAGCTTTTTTCGCAGAACTGGTGTGGTGTCGTTTTTTTGGGGACCCCCCCGACTACAAATTAATCTATAGATAAATGAATAGATACATATAAATACATGAATCCATAAATACGTAATTTGAAGAAATACATAAGTACGTAAATACACAAACAAATATAACCATGGTGGTGTTCCTTTTCCCTTTACAGCCACCAAAACACGGGTACTCCCAACAAGACAGACACATATTTCCGCTATCCAGATGGCTATTGAGTTTTTTTTCTTCTTTTTTTTCTTTTCAATAGAGAACGCCTTGGTAAATGGTTGGACACAAATCCAATGATGCCCACCGAAACGTCCCGACTCCTACCCAAATCACCAGCGACTTTTGTCCACGCCAAAAGCGGAGAGTCACTCCATCGAAAGGCGCTGGAATCCGACGATTCAGGGGTTGATCAATATTCCATGTAGGGCCCCGCAAATGACCGGCCAGGTGACCATTTTCCCAGGTCGACATCTCCACTCCTTTTGGTGGTGGTCCAACCAACGGTCCTCCGGAGCTTTGAACATCACCAATCCCTCAAGTGATTTATCAGAAGACATTCCCGGTCCCTCAACTCTAAAGATTCCGATCCTTCCGTTCATGGGAATCTGCGGGAATCTTCACTCAAGATCAGAGTAACTTTTCATATTTCCTGATGCCCCAGGGAACTTTCCCTGATGTCTTCTCTAGCTTCTTCCGTAGAACAAGGCGACCCCGGGGGCTGCAACAAACTGAAGCACGCGTGCCCACGTGAAGCTTCTTTGGGAACACTGATGAGATATGGGTGTGTTTGTTTTTGGGGACCCCCACCAAAAAAAAGAAGAAAAAAAGAAGAGAGAGGTGGTTTTCCTGTTGGTTTCCCTGTAAGACCACAAAAACCGGGTACCCAAAAACAGACACCCATATCTCCGCTACGCGGATGGCTATTGAGTTTTAATAGGGAACGCCTTGGAAAATGGTTGGACACAAATCCAATGATGTCCACCGAAACGTCCCGACTCCTGCCCAAATCACCAGCGACTTTTGTCCACGCCCAAAGCGGAGAGTCACTCCGTCGAAAGGCGCTGGAATCCGACGATTCAGGGGTTGATCAATATTCCATGTAGGGCCCCGCAAATGACCGGCCGGGTGACCATTTTCCCAGGTCGACATCTCCACTCCTTTTGGTGGTGGTCCAACCAACGGTCCTCCGCACTTTTTGAAAATACCCCAGACCAGACCCGGATCATGACGCATGGTCGACATGGTTATCCAGGCAGGGGCAGACTTAGGATACATTTTACATTTTATTACCAGTGACTCAAATTGAAGCAAACCATACCATATACATTCCATGACTGGGCCTAACTCTAATCATGCAGGGGAACCCCAGGTTTTTGAGACCACCCCAGGGGAACGTTCCGAGAGGCGTGGCCTTTCGGGGCATCTACCACTGCCTGCACCGCGCTCTGCCGGTGGAAGAGCTCCAGAAGATGTTCCGAGCCTCGGTCCGTGGCGCTGGCGCTGCTGTCTTTTGGGCGCGCGTTTTTTTTGGAGACCAAACCCGGAAAATCTGTCAGAGGGTGTAAGTCATCACTTCTGGTGTAAGTCATCGCTTCTGGAGGGCCAACAACCACCCCCCATATGGCACTAGTCATCACTTCGGAACTCAGCCGGTTGGTGAATGTCTTTTTATGGGGCAAGGACCTTGCCCCCGAACCGAGGCTGGTTCCATTTGGTAAACTGGGCATCCACAATTTTCGCGGCTTGGAGCTTGCCGGATTGGATCTCTGCCAAGTGCTCGAGTTCCAAGCCACCAAGCCCCTCCCTCCATGGGTGTGGCAACCAAAATTAAACGAACAGGAGGGGCAAACCGCAGGTTTTGGTCCATGTTTCCACTTACCAGGGTTTTCATTTTGGTACCGTTTTTTTTTTTCAGCCACAGCCACGTACCTTGAAGAGGGCATTGATCTTCCAGGTACACTTCCACAGGTGCATTGTTTGTTGGCGGGGACCTAAGAAAGTGGGAGAACTCACTTGGTCGAACATCCAAGTCGGGTTTTCTTGGCGGAGTGGAGGTGTGGGTTGGGTGGTTTCCCTTTTACCCACAAGAACCGGCTCTTCAAATCCAAATCCAAGCCAGGCCAAACCACCAGACAAGACTTACCCGAAACTTGGGTGCGAAGGGCTCCTTCTCCTTGGACGTTTTTGTTTGAACTTATTTTGCGTTTTTAAGCTTGGCGCAAACGCTGGCGATTGTCTGTGATTGCGATGTGCGATGTTTCGGGGCAGGCCAGATAGTCGATTCAAATTCGCGATTTGGCCGTCACTGGTTGCCTATGCAATCACAACGCCCGTAGCCTGCAAATATCATTGATGGCCATTGCCATCAACAGCAATTGGCTTCTGAGATGCTCATGGCGTTGTTCGGGCATTGTTCACACCAACTGCAGGGGTGTTTGTGTTTTGTGTGCGAACCGTTGATCAAGCCATTTCAATGTTCAGACCTCGAACACGGTGCATGGTTTTGACGACCTGAGAAACACGGCAACACGCCGCTTTTGAACATCAAGATGGCCTGGCTCAAGCAAAAAGTGTGTGAGTTTTTTGTTTAATGTGTTTTCCATGTTTTTTTTTTGTTTTGATGTATTAACTATCTATTATTGTTATTATTATTAGTAATAATATGAACATTATTATGTGTATTATTGTTTATTATTACTTATTATTATTACTATTATTATTACTATTATTATTATTTTTCTCGGCTGCCGTGTTTTCAATCACAGTGTCAGAACAGCTGCTGAGTAGACAAAGGTCAGGGACTATGCCCTTGCCATAAATAGATGCGGTTATTTGCCTTTCTTTTTTGGGTTTCTAGTTTTGGGTAGACACTTCGGTACCAGGGTTTGATTGCGTCTCATGCGTCTAAGCTTGTTTGCTAGGAACGGACCTCGACAGCGTCTACGATGTCACTGGCCTGCACTTGGGCTGCGCCGGTTTGCGCAAAGCGGCTTTCAGATCCAGGTATGCGTCACAATAGGGGGGACCCCCAACACGGTGGTTTTGGTTTCCATCTAAGCGCCAAGGTAAAAAGTGTGCCCCACAAAATACACGCTCATCCTTTGCTTTTTTGGCTGCAGGCCGTTCAGATCTTGGTGTACGCAGTTGTTCACCCATGTCCGCTGTTTGGTGGGCCCTTTGGTTAGAACTGACTCATCAACCCCATGGGTTCCCTTCTACCAGGGTGTGTCATGATGTTGCCTAGTTTTGGTGTTCAGTGGGCAGAATCCACGCGCACCGAGTCGAGAGTTTGGAGTCGATTCCGAAGCAAAGAACTTGCACCATGCCGTACATGGCAGATCTACTCAATCCCAGTTTGGCACTGAGCAAGCTAAGATGCAGTGACCGCGAGCTAAGAACATCCCGTGTTTTTCTAGCACAAGCGGCAGAGCTTACAGATCCCACTGGACTTCGGCATTGACCATGATCATCTGCGTGGAAGCATTTCGATCTAAAGGAGAACCAATGAGAAAGGAGTGCCTTCCGACTGAAACCAAGTTTCAGCAAAGTTGTACGGTCTTTTTTCTCTTGGGTGGCGGGGGGGTGGGGGGGGGGGGGTTTGAGCAGGCTCACAAAGCTCCCACCAAAACCGGAGGAGCCGTAAACATTTCCCATGTGGCCATGGGTTGCATAACCTATGGCGATCCCATTTTGGGGATGAACATCCATTTGCCACCTTTGATGTTCACCAGGGGTTTTGTGGGTTTTGACGACTACAGCCATGTCCTTCCGGGGAAAGCTTTGTGACGCATTCATGTGGATTGCTCAACCAGGCCATGGACCCGAGCTTCATGCTCGTCTTTTTTCTCGAGCTGGTGGTGTTGGGGGTCCCTAAAAGAGAATTGGACACACCCATACGAGTTCTCAAAATAGAGGCACGCCGGAATTTGTTTGGGGGCTTCCCTCAAAATCAAGCTAAACCCCCATGGGAACGAGCCAACCTTTCGCTCCCGAGGAGCGGTGCATTTTGGCGGCGGGAGTGCCCTGTCGGCGCTACAACGTGCCGGTGAGGCAGAGCTTGTTGCGGCTCTTCGCAGCTCAGCTTGGGACTAATCTGTTTTTGGCTTTCAAGAGCTCTTCTAGCAGTTCGGGAGGTGCGGACGGTTACCACCAATACAAGCTTGTAACGCATGTGTTTTGCTCTGGTAGATACCTCCATACCTCCAAGCTCCCTGGACAAGCCCTTGAAGCTAGGGACTCGTTCCATTTGGAGAGATTGCCCCGCAAAACGGGGACCAGTATTTACCTCCAAACATGATCTATTCTAATCTTTCGCAACTTCTTGTGCTGGGGTTTGTGAAAGAGGGGGTGTGATTGAAGGGTAAGCTCATCTCTTGATTGCTGTTGGGTTGGATCTTTATGCCTTCGCTTTTTGGGGAAACCAAAGGTTTCCTATTGAACTCGCAAGCAGTTAACGTTTTTGCAGAGGGGTCAACAATCACGTGAAGGGACCCATTGATTCAGAGCCAGAGCGGGGGAACCTCCACACCTCCAAACCGGTTCGGCTCCAAGCCCGCCCCTTTTGGGGGGGGTCGTTTTGGGATACCCAACCACGGGGTTCTCTAGTCGAGGGGTTCAAAAGGTCCGGCAACCACGGGGTTCTCTAGTCTAGGGGTTCAAAAGGTCCGGCAACCACGGGGTTCTCTAGTCTAGGGGTTCAAAAGGTCCGGCAACCACGGGGTTCTCTAGTCTAGGGGTTCAAAAGGTCCGGCAACCACGGGGTTCTCAGTCTAGGGGTTCAAGGTCCGGCAACCACGGGGTTCTCTAGTCTAGGGGTTCAAAAGGTCCGGCAACCACGGGGTTCTCTAGTCTAGGGGTTCAAAAGGTCCGGCAACCACGGGGTTCTCTAGTCTAGGGGTTCAAAAGGTCCGGCAACCACGGGGTTCTCTAGTCTAGGGGTTCAAAAGGTCCGGCAACCACGGGGTTCTCTAGTCTAGGGGTTCAAGGTCCGGCAACCACGGGGTTCTCTAGTCTAGGGGTTCAAAAGGTCCGGCAACCACGGGGTTCTCTAGTCTAGGGGTTCAAAAGGTCCGGCAAACTTTGGATGACCACTGGTTAGAACGCCCACGAAGGGCCCGCTAGAAAAGTCACCGAGGAGAGCTACCACGCAGCTCTGGACCAGTCGGTTTCGGATCCCTTGGCGCTGCTCAGCTCTCTGCTGAAGGGTTTGGCCTTGCTGCACCCGCTGCCGGAGCGAGCGTCGGTGTAGTTGATTGGACGCAGAAATTGGGGCTAGGTGGGTGGCTCTTTTTGGGGGACTCACTAAAAATGGTGGGCTTCCTTTTGGTGTTCCCTTAAAACCAACAAACACACCCATGTGTCAGAGGGTGACCTCAGAATGGATCCGTTTTCTTTTTTGGGCTAGGAATTCTAAGAGTTGGCGCCTCCTCAAAAGTGGTTGGTGGCCATAAATCCCCTCCTATATGATGTCCACCAGAGGATTATATTTCATACACATTTGCTATGCGTAAACAACATAGGAACACCCCCACATAGCTTCGGGTTTCCCGTTGGTAAGCGCACACGTTGCCTCAATTTTATTGAACCGCACACATTTGGCTGGGTCAAAACCCTGGTAAAAAACCATGTGCTGTGTGAGGACCGCAACGGGCGGAGCCGTCTGCTGCTGCTGCAGCGGGAGCTGAGGCGACTGAACTTGGCCTGTGGCACTATGAACTACAACAACAACAATAACGCCCCTCGGCTCCAAGACAAACTTCGAAGCTTTCATCTCTGATTGGTGGTTTGGAGCTGAAGCAAGGGGCGGTTTCCCATTTACCCCTCCTTACTTTAACGCCCCTCGGCGCAAAAACAATCGAAGCGTCCATGTCTAATTGGTTTGGATCCCATCCAATTGGACGCCGGAGGAAAGGGTCCGTATGTAGTCTGCGTTGGCAGTTTTTTGGCCCCCCCGCGTAGGCCCTAGCGCTCCATCCCATGGGATGGTTTCCTTTTTGGGTGGTTTGGACTTCTCGGATAGCAGACAGCTAAACATCACCCTACCAGCTGATTTAGAGGATCCGAACTCTTGTAATGCAGGGGGTGTTTGATATCACTTGGGGAAAGAAGCACAGGGAAAAGAGGTCCAACTCCGACTTTATGACACGTAAGTTTTCGGAATAGCACGGACTCCTGACACTGCACCAAAAAAAGCCCCTGATCTTCTCAGGTATGGGTTTTCGAGGTATGAAGGTTATATACAAGGCATACATATATATATATATATACACACTGCATTACAAGCTTGTATTCCTTGTATATTAGTATCCATACCTCCAAATCTCATTCCTGAAAATGCCATCTTGACTCTGGCAAAAGTAAAGCCCGCAGGCTTTGGTGCCACGCCAATGCTTTTCGGACATCCCTCTCTGAGTCATGTCAACCCATCGAAGTACTGTAGAGGGTTGGGGGCCCCTCAAGTGAATAAGTCGCGGTGAACCAGGGGATGGGCTTATTCTGGGGAGTGGTTGCGAAATCCAGAAATTGCATGAAATCGCGGTTGAAACCATAACGTTTGTTGGCATTTCCGTTGAGGAATCATCAGAAACCAGGGTTTCTGTAAGGGAGGCATGACCCAATCGGCCAAAGAAATGGAGTTGTGGCCATGGCATTCAAAAAGGGCCTTCGAGTGTCCTTTTAGTTCCTTCGAAAAACCAACCCCAAAATGGGTACCCCCCACAAAACACAGACACGGGAGGTTTCTCAAAATAGGAATCGGGACATTCCCGAAAATGGCCTTGACATACAAACCGAAAGGGGTCGAACATCCCTTCACCTAAGAAACCATCTCCAGGAAATTGTCCAGGACAATGGCTGTGGGTCAAAACCAATGGGATCCCATTTTGGGGTAGGTGAATTCACCACCCATTTACAACCTATTTTAGTGCGGATTGGGATGTTCACTGTACGGGAATTTGACCCATGGCCAAATGTCAAATGCCCTAAGAAAACCTCCTTTCATCGCTTTCCGAGGTATATGCGGCACCTCCTCCGCAAAGGGCTTTGGCTTTGAGCTTGGGCGTTTCGAGCTCACCGGTTCCGGAAATCAATCAGAAGATTTTATGTTCCGCCCCATGTAGGGAATGGCAATGGTTTCCTCGTGGTTCATGGTATGGTAAAAAAACTGGTTTCTTTTGTAATTTGCGGCGATTTATGCCGGAGGTTTTTGGGTGATATCTAGGTGCATTCGCTTCTGAATTATGATTTTCTGTTTCCTGTTTTGCCCGGATCGTTTGGGCATATTTTCCAGCCCGCCCATGCCTCATTTCTCCATGTCACAGTTTTCGGCATTCGAATGGAGGGGGCTTTGATCAGAGGGAGGCCGGTGCCATTTGGGTGGCTCATCTGGTTAAAGGTTGGACCCCCCCAAAATGGTTTTGTCGTCTTCCTTTAAAAGGTGTTCCCTTTAAACCAGCCCCACAACAAGCAGGACACAACCATGAAGGCCAGCTTCTGCGTTTTTGGGGGGCCCGCAGCTTTGAGCGGTACGCTTCGAGAGAATGACAGTAGGTGTCTTTTGTTTAAGGCTCGGTACCTCTTTTTTGGTGGGCTTTGAAGGGACACCAAGGGACAACCACATTTTTTTGGGTTGCCTAAAACAAGACACGTCTAAGCGCATACGAGTGGCTTGAGTTGCTGTTCATATTTTGGAGAGTTAGACCACTACTACCCAAACCTAGCTTCGATGTTAGGCTTGCTGCCTTGCCAGGATTCTAAAAATGTTGTAGACAAGACGTTCTTGCGGCTATAGGTTTTGTTGGGTGAGCGTTTCAACATGTCCGATGTGTAGACAAGAATGACAACTTGATGGACGACTTGACTCTGACAAACGAGCGGGTGATTTCTCAGAACCAGCTGGTTATTTCCAGAGCCAGTCATTGGTCAGCCACATTTTGCCATGCGATCATTTCCGACGCTGCTGAACAAATGTAATTTCAACCGAACCCGTCTCCACTTTGTTTATTTTTCAACCAACACAAATGCCGCCGGGGGGTGAGTAAATTTTGGTGGGATGCCACCTTCGCCACATTGCAAGCGGGCAACCTTTCGGCCCAAGTTACGTGCACTCAACCTCATGGCTTTTGTGGTTGGTTCACTTCCATGGCGAAGGGATGCGGAATCCGTCCCACAAAGGAGGTTGCCCTCGCCCCGTCCTTTTCGCAGAATTTGGCGCGCCTAAGAAAAAACTAGGTCCCCCCAGTGCCCTTTCTCGCCCCTTTTTTGGTTGGGAAGGTTCCCCTACTAAAATAGACTGCAGAAGAAACATCGTTGGTACTAACTTATTCTAACCTCCCAAATCTGGAGGGCCTAGAAACGTCATGCTGGTTTTTGGTTGACCCAGAGATTGGTGGTACGTTTTGTGTGGTGTTCCTAAGACAAACACGCTATCATTTCCTACCAAAGAAAACGCGGCGCGGGGCGCTGGGGCGCTGGGGCCCGCTCACCGAGGATTCGGTGGAGACCTACACCTTGAAGCTCCGCGAGGGCATCGCCGCTGGGGTTTGAATCGATGAGTTGCGCGCGGTGAAACAGGTAGAAACCAGGGGAAATGAAAAAAACCTGGTGGATCCAGGGAAATGATCGTCTTGAAGTAACAAAAAAGGGAACTTGAAGAAGTTCATTTCGGCAAATGGAAGGGACCTACTGTGGTTGCGAAATCCATTTGCTGGCCGACCTCAGAAAACCCAAGCTGACTTGATTCAAGGTGAATGCACGTGATGGTTTCAGCCAGGGGTTCAAGGTGGCGCCCCCTCTGGCTTGCCTTTCGAAAACCCACAAAAAAGGGGGTAGCCTTGAAAAAAGGCGCCCTATTGGTGGTTTGCGTTGGTGGCTCAGAGGTTAGGGAGAGGTTTTCCATTCTCCCTGCACAAATCGGGTCAAATCACCAAACCAATCCAAGCCGCCAATCAGCAAGCGCAAAGTTGCGGACAAACCCAGTCAAGTTTTACAGGTGTCATTTGGGCTAATTTCGCATCGACACATATACATGTGTTTGTTTGCTTGTTTGTTTGTTTGTTTGTTTGTTTGTTTGTTTGTTTGTTTGTTTGTTTGTTTGTTTGTATTTGTTTGTTTGTGTTTGCGCGCGCTTGTGTTTGCATTTGTGTGTTTGTGCTTTCGTTTGTTTTTGTGTGTGTGTGTGAGAATTTCTCGCCGCGTGTTGCGAGTGACCAAGTTGGAGTTTTCCGAGATAGTAGTCACGGGAATCGACCACTTTGTTGCACGGGTGGAATTTTCACGCGACGCGAAGAGTCCAAGGGTGTTGGAGAGTACTGCATGGGGAATGGGGAACTCTAAGGGAAGAGTCCCTTGATTCTAAACGAAGAGTGAAACGGGGGATCGTTCGGATTGCCGGGGAATCTGGTTCGTTTTTGGTCGGTTCTCGTGGTTTGGTTGTTGCTTTCCCCTCACTATCCCTTAAAGGGGTTTGACCATCCTGAAAGTCCCTTGTCCACATGGCACTCGGTAAACAGATTCCAACTCCATGGGTGTGTTTTTCCTAAACGTGATGAAGCACCGCTAAAAGGGGACACACCTCTGTTAATCTACCAAGGGCTCTGCTTAATCCAGGATTCCCATTTAACAAACCACAGCACCATTCAGGTGTGTCTTTTAGAGGGTACCCCTTTCGTTGGCGGCTTTATATAAAGGGACCCAAGACGAGCATGCTTTTGCGGTTTCAAAGGGGCCCAAGAGGAACGCCGAAGTCCGTTTTGGGGGGTCCCCTAAAGACAGATGCTTGGCAAATCCCCACCAAACACCGCAGGCCATGTACGAGGAGGCAGCCGCCTCCCAGCGCAACCCCTGGCTGGATCCAACGAAAGCGGCGAAGCACCTGCGCCTTGGCGTGTTTTGGGGCGGCTTGGGTGTCCAAACTTACCACAAGCGACAGGGGCGGAAGTGGGTTGGTGGCTTCATGACTGCACCTCTGTGGGTGGCGAAACAGATAAGCTTCCTTTGGGTTGAGGAAAGGGGGCACGGTGGATGGACAGATCCGCGCAAATCGATCGGCCCCGGTTGGAGTTGGTGGAGTTCGGGTTCCACCTACTGTTTGGAGCTAAATTCAGTCCCAGGTAGGACCCACTTACTAGGTGATTCGAGCATCCATTCACCCCAGAATGGGAATGTAGAGCTGGTCATGGACAAAGTTGGGAATATAGACTCATTGGAAGTCTTATGAAGATCCTGAAGAAATAGCTTTGGCGCCAGGGAAAGCATTTCAACCATGAGGATAATTGTCAGGTTGTCACTTTGGACCCAGTGTTTGGGCTTGGGTCTCTTTGAGGAAACGTGGGGACGGGTGGACTTACTCGCATATATGTGTATATGCATATTCATATATATATATATATATAGATATTTATAGAGCTGACTCGTGTCGTAGATACAAGTTGCCACTGGAAAAACTCTTTGCCGGCTGGCCCCGTGAGTTGGAAAAGTCAGCTGCCATTTGGCTATTGGCATTCGATGGGCAAACCATTGGAACGCGAGAGGCATCACCGCCAAAAACCATGCCATGAATCATTCAACATCCTATAATAATGACAATAACAATAACAACAAATTATAACGGTCATGATACGAAGAATAACAATATGACTGTGACTACTACTAAGAATCATGATAACAGTACTAGTAGTAATAATAATAACAGTAATAATAATAACAAGAATAATAATAACAAAAAATAATTGAATAATTACACCAGCATAGACCCCAGATAGCCGTGCTTACACACCAGCACCTCCAAAAGCACCCCCCCCCCCCCGAAGAGCAAACATACGCCCGCACCATCACCCTGAACAGCACCCCAAAAAGCACCCCCCAAGACACCCAGCCGGCAATCTTGCGAAAATCAACTAGCACCCCAAACAGAATCCCAAACCGCCACCTAAGCTGCATGCTCCCCTTGCACCCTCCAGTCAAGATGCAAACATGCGCCTGCACCGTCACCTGCATGCCCGATATCACCCGAGCGTCAATATCGCAAAAATGCGCCCGCGCCGGCACCAGCTCGTCAAACAGCTCCCCACAAACTGCCTCCCACAGCACCAGCAGCACCAGCACCCCAAACTGCACCCCCCCCTGCATCCTACCGTCAAGATGCAAAAATACGCGGGCACTGTCACCCCCCAAAACAGCACCTGCACAAGCACCCCACACTGCATGCCCTCTAGCACCCCACCGTCAATCTTGAAAAGATGCGCCCGTACTGCCATCAGCACCTCAAACAGCACCCCAAACTGCACGCCCCCTAGCACCAGCCCATCAATCTCGCAAATCACCTTCCCCTCTTTATTAGAAGTTAGAACCCCTGTAGCTTTGAGCTATCTGGGGAATAATATTGATGATACTACATCATTAGTAATTTATAATAATAGTAGTCCTAATATAGTAACACTAGTAGTAATAATCAATATTGATAATGACGATGATACTAATCATGATAAAAACAAAATAATACTAATAATACTACTACTAATAATACCAATAATACATAATAGTCAGAACAAATAATAATAGTAATAATGAATAAATAATAATGGTAATAATAATGCATAATAACACTGATCATACTGATTATAATGATAATGATACCACACACTTAGTAATTAATCATAACATTAGTAGGAATAATAATGGTAACACAATAGGGATAATAATGAATAATAAACACTAATAGTGATACTAATAACTAACACAAACAGACATGATGAATGATAATGGTAATAACAATCATAATACTGATGATAGTAACAACAATGACAATTATTGACCATAACTTATAGTAACGATAATATATATATATATACATACATGCACCTCACATGGCACGGGGGAAACTATTTCCGTATCGGGTTCGTTGTAGGCTGTTGCAGAATCTTTGGAGTGTGCATGGAAGTTTGCCGCATGGAAGGACCAAAGTAACACCCCCTCGACCCCCGAGATGTGCCTGGCTTGCGAATCTGGCATTTTGGGTTCCTGAGTTTTGGGCAATCTTTTTAAAGCAGGGCCCCAAAAGAACCCGTTTCTTTTCTGTTTTTTTGGCACTGCCAGTCCGCTCTGGGATTGCGAGTTTCTGAGTTGCTGTGAAGACCAAGGACGACCTTTCCTGTGAAGTTTGAGAAGGAGATGCGTGAGTGCTACCAGACTTACGGGCCGAACATCGGTGTGGGGCTTTTGCCATACTGAGACGCGTTCGGTGAGGTAGAGGCGGCGCTTGGCGGACTCGAGCAGGGATCGCTTGGCGGACTCGAGCTGATGGCCGCCGGCTGGCTGCGTTGGCCCCCCCCCCCCCCCCCCCCCCCCCCCGCCGCTGGTTTCACAGGCGGCTTGGCAGTGGATGTTTCCATGCTTGGATGTATTTGGATGTTTGGTTTTGAGGGACCTGGATGGCAAGTCTGCAAAGCCAAGCGCCAGCAGCAACAACCTCCTCAGACCTTAGGGTAGTTGTTCAAAGACAAGGCATCAGTGTTGGTTTTTCGCGGATGCTGTAAAGAGCGGTCTTTAAATGTGAACATGCAGGGAAGCCACTCGAAGGGCCCAAAATGCTTGCTTATGGCTGATCATTTTGCGTATGCTTTCAAGGGTTCGTTCGGCTGTGTATCTTGATCTGATGTGTGCTGGTCTTTGTACAAGGTCTTCGCTTAAGGATTGGCCGGCCCAGCTTCAGCCATCGGTGTGCCGCAAGTATGCTCCGGCTCTTGCACGGCTCAAGCCTCGTTCTGGCGAGGCCATGCTTTAGCGTGCCAGTTCATAATAAATATATTTCTTTATAGAAGTGATCTTATCCGCTTGATTCGTTTTGCTTCTACTGCTTGCGCTATTGGCCGAACCCCTCAAAGCAGGCACACCCATTTGCTTAAACCGAGACACCGCCACCGACACCGCCAAGTTGGGACTTTCTTGGCGACTGGTTGCCTTTTCCGACTTCGAAGTCCCAAGGCCTTCGGCTCTTTTGTGCGGAGAGCGCAAGCCTGGCCAAGAAGGAGAGGAGAAGGAGGTATCTTAAACGATATTGGCTGAAGCGTGATTCAACGTGTCTTTGGTTTGTTAGGAGTTTCTTTTTCAAGAAGTCTTTGGTTTGTTCAGACTTTCTTTCACCAAGGGGTCTGTAGTTGCGACTTGTTTTTTCTTTTTCGCCAGTACGCCGCGGCGTGCGTTTCACCGGCCATGAGAGCGGTGGCGCTGCTGCTGCTGCTGCTCCAGGCAAAGGTGTCAGGGATAGTTGGGTACGTATCCAGCAAATGGAGGCAGGGGGACACCGAAAGGGGTTAGCTTTCTCTTAGGTGTTACTTTTCAACTTTACAACCCCCTCAGCAAAGCAGACGGTTGGCCTTCAGCCATGTGTTTGTTCCAGGGCCTCTGTTGTTGTAGCTGTTCATGGGCAGTGGGCAGTATGCATGTTCTGTGTTTGATTGAATGAAGCACCATTCTCAGTGGAGCTATGCCTTTGAGGGGCGGCTGAGCTGATCATAATGTGGTCACCGCCCAGCCTGCCCTGCCCGCCAGGAAAGATAGCCAATGTGGTTGGCAAAGGTCGCTCACGAGCTTGGGGCTCTGACCATTTACTCCCTTTTTGTTTAAAGGGCCTTGGGGCTTTAAAAGGGGGATCTTTGGGTTCTAACCATTTCGCTGGGGATCTTTGGGTTTTAGTTTCCCGTGTTGGTTTTCAAACGGAATCTATCTACTGGATATGTTACATGTTTTTCCAGGCGGCTTACGCAAAGAAGCTGGCCAAGCCGGTTCAGAGTTTCGGGGAAACCGGACCTCGCTTGGAAGCCCTTTTCTGCTTCGACATGGTCGAAGCTGGCAGATAGGCCTCCGCTCCGAGCCTTGCCACAGCTTGTGGAAGCTTGGCATCTTTTTTTCTTGAGGGAACGCCCAAGATCCGGCGGTTTTTTTACCTTTGGTTTCCCGGTAAGAAGCTTGAACAGGGTACCATCAAAACAGCCATCTGTTTCCCTTCCTTAAGAAGCTTGAAAAGGGATCCCTTCGCAGGGGTTTTTCTAGGGGTACCTTCCCCATTCTTTCCAGGGATCCTTCTTTCTAGAAAACCTCCGGAAACCCTGGGATAATACATGGTTTTTGAAAAGAACAATGTCAACCCCTAGAGTTTTGGAGCAGTTGACACGAGGGGTGGTGCCTGAGGGATAGCCCTCGCCACGGCAGGCGGTGGCCGGGAAGACCTTCCCCAAGATCCCCCAGCGGCGTTCTCAACACTTGGAGTGGGGAAGTGGACCCAGGGGGCTGGCTCGGACAAAAAAAACACATTCTTTTAAAGTTTTCGGGAAGACCGTTTTGGTGGCCAAAGATAAGTTCAGGACTTTTTTTGGCCATCCGCTCGGGAAGTGATATGGAACTCACTCAATGTCCAACAAAAACAAGCCCCTTGGGGTGGTGACGGATTTCTGTCCAGATATGGTCCAGTTTTCCGGTAGGTTTGGGTCTCAGGGTCGGGAAAACAAGTGCCTGGTCGGAACACAAATGTGTTTGTTGCTGCTGGAAAGCAGCGCGAAACCTTGTCCGGATACAGTTCATCGACGCAGCGAACAACCCTTTGTAGTCAGTCATAACCAAGGAGTTTCACGTTTGTAGCTGCTTGCGACTTCGTCTGCAGAAAGTTGGCCAGCAATCCTTCTTGTGGAGGTGGTTCTGTGTTGAGCATTGTTACTCATCAGAAGGTGCTCTGACCCACGACAAGGGGACTCTACATGGATTCCAATAAGCGGACAATGAACGGGTTCCAGCCGCAGGAAAGGACAAATCCATGTAGCATCCCAAAGGAAGACACCTATGTAGAAGAATCTTCAGGTCCCTTTCTTTCAACTTACTGGACAGGTATGGTCATGTTGGAATCCCCTGTCCATTAACTGTACATTTTTTCTTCAAGAGGTCAACTTTTCTTACCACCATCCCAATTTACCAACTTACCATACGGTTCCAAGGTGTTCCCCATCCCTTATCTTCACTGTTCTTGGCATGCTTTTTGGTTTTTAGTTTTTTGGTTCTGTTCATTTTTACTGGGGGTCTGTAAAAAACAAAGTTTTTCGCTACCATACCAAGAGTAGAGATATTATGGTTCCGAGTGCATCACTTACCAACTCGCCGAGGCACCTTTGCTGCGCGACCGTGGGGCCAAACCCGGAGGACGTGCGCGCGATGCTGCCGGAGGCAGGTGTCGAGATAAGCGAGCGAGCGAGGCGCACCGCTCACGGGAACTGTTTAAAGGGGCATTGTACTTGGTAAGTGGGTAACAACCAGTTATAACCCACAAAGGCCAGGTTTATAGTTCTCCTAAGTGGGCTATAACAACGCTTACCAGCCGCTTACTGAGTACCCGATCGCCCTTCAAGTGGGGTCGGGCCCCAAAAGGCGGTAGCATTCGGGCTTCATTGTCCATGTTGCTTGCAGCTCTTAAGGTTGAAGCGCCTCGAAAATTTTGTCAGCGGTGTGAAAGGCATCGCATTTTCATGTTTTGGGGTGCCCATTTAAGCTCGCGAAATCAGCGACTCTGATGGGGCTTCAAGCTATTTTATTCGGGCAATGGGTGGTCTCCCCGGGTTTCGGCGGGATTAGTGCAAGGGTTCTCCGCTTGCACCGTGCAGTTCAAGTTTCGGGGCACTGCCTTTTGTCGTTCTTTGAATTCCAGGAAACTATGAAGGGCAGTGACCCCCTCTCTTGGGCATCTTGGTAGGTTCTTCTATCTAGTTTTACTTGCTGCAACCTCTTTGCGAGTGGTCGTTTTACCTGTTTACAGGCAATCCTTGATCCTTACTTTGGGCTACGAAAAGGGTTTCCCTTTGTAGTTTCCAATGGGGACTATGGATTTGGATTGGCCAACACGCCGTTTTGAGCGGCCCTCCAGCGTTTCAGTCTGATCATAAAGTCTCTACTACCATCAGTTGCCAGCGTTCACTCCAGGAATATCCACCATGGACTCGTGTTTTTGCCATGCTTCAGCCTTGGTGTCTTTTCCCACTTTGCTGTGGGTCAAAAATAGGTACCCCAAATGGACGCCTGGCAAATGGAAACATGGACTCAAACCTGGGGTCCCCTAGTGGTTTAATTTTGACCCATACCCACCTCGTGCTCGCGAGCCCCCCTCCCGCGAGTGCCCGAAGCTCGGAAGGCCTTCAACCACTCGGCGGTGCGGACCGTGGAGCCGGGGCTCCGGCCGTGGGTGATTTGCTTTTGGGATTCCCTTGAAACCAACCCCAAAAACGGGTCCCCTCAAAAAAGGACACACCTATTTAGGACCTATTTGCCACACCCCGCAAATGGAGTAATCAGCAGCGACCATTGAAAAGAGATCAGCATTGTGCGAAGCCTATTTGCAGATGGAGTAATCAACCAAGCCACTGTTGAAAGAGATCGGAATTTTGTGCGAAGCCAGGATGAAACAACAACCCTGGTGCATTAGGGGGTTTGCCTCCAGGCAACACCCCCCAATAGCCCACCAGGTTGATCAATCCGGGGATCGACCTTACCGGGAACCATTTGCCAGGTAATTTCTTTCGGAGTCAACCTTACTCCCGGCATGAATCCGCACAATTTGGCTCTCCCGTGGTCCCTTTCCTTGGGAATAATCGAACCTGGCTGCTGGAAAGGGTTTTGAGATCCTATTTTCTGTGCTACCGAGGGAATCCCCACTTCTTGTGATCAAGTGGTGCGGAATTGAGCCATGTTGGTAGGACAGATTTTGGCCACAACCGTGGGCCCCCTTCTGCTGCCGCCAAGACAGGCAGTCGGAAAGACGAAGGTGCCCAGGGTCCTTTCCCAATAGAGCCGAGTCTTCTGGATGTCAATTGAGCCGCAATCAAAACCCGGGTTAGTGAAGGTTAGTCAGGGACGATCCTAGCCATAAATAGCTGCGGATATCCTGCTTAGTTCTTGAAGCATGGTTCTGGAATTACGACCATTTTTGTACCGGGTTTTGAGCAAGTGACTCAACCGGCCTCAGGTGCACTAAGCTCAGCGGCACGGACTTCATCCACCGCGTGGGCACGGCCTGCAGCTACTGCATGTGCGCCGATCTGAGATTCCAAGTCCACACGTGTCTGAAATCTATCCCCTGGTTTCCTCCAAATGGCTGTGGTGGTCAAAACCGTTTTGGGATATCATTTTGGGGTAGGTGAATTCACCAGGCTACGATTTGGATTTTGACCCATGGCCAAATGGGTGTCTCTTGCTTTAGAGGAACCCGAAAAAAAATATGCTTTTCCTCTTGGGTTCGCAGCCTCTCATTTGGGAGAACGTTTCCAATGGAATGCATGGGAAAGCACACGGCAGTTTTACGCGTCAGAAGGAACAGGCACTCAAAGCAAGACCGAAGCCTAAAGTTACCAGAAATCCTGCACCGCCTAAGAAACCTGGAATGATTCGATTCCCCTGCAAATACCACAACAAACGATCTGGTTTCACCCATTCTTGCTTTTCGTGGTGCGAGCGGATTCCGTCCACAGTTTCAATCACCAGTTTCCTCCAAAGGCCTGATTTGGGTCTTAGTCTTTTGAGGAAACCAGGGCTTGGGATTGGAATCCTATGATCCACGGCGCTGGGTGTCTCTAGGAATGTCCACCTCAGACAAAAGTGGCTGAGGGGATGAAGCGTAAAGATCCAAGTTATGCACAGAACAGAAATATGGGAGGTGGGCGGCGGATATGTGTTTGTCTTTCTGGTTCCTAGCCTACAAGCCACCCATTTGGGTTTTGGGGGGGTTCTAAGAAAGGAAAAGTGGGATATGGGGGGTTGACCAATATTCCCATTTGGGGGCCTCAAATGACCATGGGAAACTTTCCCGCATGTGCTTACCCTGCTGTTTCGAGCACTACACAGCACACAATTGTCAGACACAAAACGGTTGGGGCGGAAGCCCTGTGTTTTCTCAGCTACGTGTTCCCTCTCGGCTGATTTGATAGAAGCGTTATTTTTCTGGCCGTGACGCATGGAGCTTCCCTTTGGCAGCGGAACATGCAAGTAGACCTATGAGCAGGGCTAGGTCCCCCAGTAGTGCCCCTTTACCCCTTTTGGGGGAGGGCTTCCCCTACTAGAATAGGCTACAGAAAAAAGGGCACCCTCATTCTAACCTCTCTACTGGAGGACCTATGAGGGTCACCATGGTAATCAGGTGACAGGCCATCGCGGAAGGGGCGCCTTCAGCTTATGCATCCGGGGGGTTTGTCAAAGCTAGGCCCCTGCTTGGTCCCTGGTGTCGTGTGGTGCCACCTTTTCAAGGGGCTACAAGAGAAGGCCCGGCCCCAATTTTTCGACCACTCCCCATCTGGAGGCTTGGCGACTCCTTTGGTGATCCCTTTTGAAGGCAAAACAAAAAGAACACCGACCACCCGACCTCTCCCGCGCCCGTCTTCCAGCCGCCTTTCGCCCTTCTTCCCGAGGCCTTTGGGAGGATGGGGGGGACCTGTCGACGCCGCAGTGCTGCTCCCTGACCAACTTCGGCACCCCCGGGTACAACACCGCGCCTCGCCTGGGGAGTTGGGGTTTGGGGGCGGAGAGCTCGGGGGGACCCAACCCGGTCAGGAAGCACAAGGAACATGTCTGGGAAACCCAGAGAGAGCCCGGCGGGGCAGGTACCTCTGAACCAACCAACTCTCGTTTTGTTGCTTCTTTTTGTTGCAAGGCTTTATCTTGGTTGGAACCCGTGCTGCTCCTGCAGAACCCCCCTTTTGCTGGTTGACAATACGCGGCCCCCCCGCGGCTCGTGTAGAAACAACAAGCGTTTCTGAAGTTTGACCTACTTACAAACTCGCCGTAGTCTTAGGCGCAGCTGCCAATTCCTCATGGACCGTTCCAAGCCACCGGACAAAGCAAAAAGAAACCCAGAAACCTGACCCTTCTTGAAGCTGCTATAGTACTCGCACTCAAAAGGTCTTGTCTTGTTCATGTTTTTGTCAAGATTGCCCCCCCTCCACACGAAGTGTGTCTCATTTGAGAGGGCATCCCGCACTTTTTGAGGGCTCCGGTCGGGTTTTGTTTTGGCACGAAAGGCCAGAGGGGCGTGCGAGTGAACGGCAAGACGCCAAAATCCAGCTCGCATCAACGTCATGAAACTCTTTCGCGAAACACTGAACCACTTCTGAGATTGGGCTACTAGAGTCGCGCTTGGGTATCCAGGTGGTGCAAAGGTGGTGGTGGTGGTGGTGCTGCTGCTGCTGGTGGTGGTGTTGTTAGGTTTGGGTGTTATGAACGTGCCATGGAGCGGCAAGGCAACTGGCTACACCACCTGCCAAAAGCCCGGGGCCCCGGCCCAGGGCGAGATGAGAGGGCGAAGGGCGAAGGGTGAGGTTGCTCTAGTTCTTCTTTGCATTTTTCGCCACTTTCTTCACGCAGAACTCTCCTGGTGGTTTCTCCAGGAATCAGGAACCCACCAAATGAACGGTTTTCTTTTTTTCTGCTGATCTGTAAGCGGTGGTGGCAAGCAAGATCCGCACCTAAGGACCCCCAGGGCTCTTGTGGGTTGCAGGTTGATCATGTCTTAACGGAGAAGAAAAGAAGAGCATTGCTATGAGGATCATTGGTTGGTCATTGTTCCTAAAATGAGAAAACCTTGTTGGTCTTCCTGTTGGTTGCATTGGTTGTATCAGGGGGGTCTTTTTGCCACCTTTTGTGAGAAAATTGGCGACCCCGTTGAAAATGAATCCTTCACTACGAGGGGGTCGAACAATCTCACAAGAGGTGGCAAAAAGACCCCCTGGGTTGTACTGGTCGTAGGATCTTCTTGTTGCTTGCATCGGTTCCCCCTGATCTCTCCACGGAAAAGGCTCCTTGGAACCAAACGATGGCAGCCCAAAGGCTTCAAAGCGCTTCCATCCGTGATCCGCCGTGATCGAGGCGGATCCGAGTTTTCGGGAGCCGCCCTTGTGCTCTGTCGAGCAAGATTGAAGAAAAGCGGACCCCCGTGGCTGTGAATAAATGTGTATATATATAGAAATACTGTGACTATTCACACACATATTTACATATATAGAATATATATATATATATATAGAAATATATTCCAAGCTCCGACTGGTCCCCTTCAATTAACCCTTTGAGGTTGCCAGATGGCAGTGAACATTTTGGGCTCTCATGTTTTTCCTGAAATGCCCGAAGGCGGGCGGAATCGCGGAGCCCCCTTGGCGTGGGTCATGGGAAACCCCAAACCAGCTACCGTTTTGGCTTGTGTCAGTTTGAGCATAGACTGAACTGGACCCAGAAGTTGCCTTTTGGGGTGATGGATCAACACTGGGGAAATTTGGTAAGAATGTTCCGATGACGCTCTCCATATGGTCACAGTTCCATGGATGTGTTTGGAGCAGCCCGGTCGAGACCGAGAGACACCGCAAACCTCCGAATCAAATTCGGGAGCCGTTCCTTGCCGGGGTTCGGGAGTCCCTCAATTGGTGCGAGTTTCTCATGGTTTTCCCTGGCTTGTCGGGGAAAAGGGCTGAGAAGGCATTTGGGTTTGATGGATCACCGGATCCCAGTCAGCTCTTCCGCCTTGAACACCAACACTGCGGCGGCAACGGCTGGTGTTTGACACGAACCATGGTTGAAAAGAATTGCAGAGTCAATGGCCTGCAAGTATATACATGTGTCTCATTTGGGGTTTACGCTTGTTTGGTGGTAGCCTTGTTGGGTTGTTTTGACTGGAATCACTCCGTAGAAGGGAGAATCCCCCGGTAACTCGGCCAAAAAAGACAAAGGAAGGGGGGTTCTCACAAAATGGTTTTAACCCCCACCATTTTTTGTTGTTTACAGGGTTGTAGGGGCAAAAAAAACACCGCCCATTGAATTTCCGAAGCGCCTGTCTTTGAGGCGAGTCTCCGCTGCTTTCGCCCCGCATTTCCGGCTTCGGACCTCGTCTGGCTCTGGCTTTTGGCTTCGGGAGGTACAAGCAGACCTACAACCTGAAGACCGGCGTGGTTCGCTCCTGCGAGCTCCGCTACGACATGCCGCGCGGTGCTGGAAATTGGACGGCTGGGAGGGGTGGGGAGGGGTCCGCAGAGTCGGGGAGGGGGAGGGGTGGGGAGGGGTCCCGTTGAAGTGAGGCATTTCGAGGAGTTCTCGGAATTCCTGGCGGAAAAAGACCCAGGAGCCTACCAGGTGCAATAGAATCCGTTTGGGAAACTCAGAGAGGCGGGGGCCCTTCTTTCGCGCCCTCGACCCGCTGTCCTCATTCGATGCAGTGGGGGGCTTGCAGTGCTCCTGCCCAGTGTTTTTTCCTGGGCTTGGGGCTGCTGGTTTGCGGCGCCATGGCTGCTTTTGGGTGTTGTTTTGAGAAGGTCACCGTGGACGGACCCAGTTCAAGGAAGCCATGTGACCCAGTTCATTGGTTTCTAACAAATGGGTTGTAGGATGCCACACACACACATCGTTGTCCTTGCAAGTGATCGGCACCTCTTTACTAGAACCCATTTAGGGTTCCCTGAATGGTCCGTTGGACAGAGTTCCTTGAAGGATACATCCGAAAATCAGGCAATCCTTAATTTGCGGTCCGGATTGGATTGGTTGTTTGGGGATTTGAACCCTGGCTTTGGTAGAGGGTAAATGGGGAAACCAGCCCTAACCAATCCAAACCACCAATCAGAAGCAAGCTGGACATTGGTGAGGTGCTTAGGCTTCAATGGCTTACATAAGCGTGTGCGACCCACGTAGAAAGCGACACGCTGGCGAATGGTGGGCAGCATTTAGCCGAACAGCTGATACGGAGCGATGAGCATGAAGGAAGTACCATGAATTCCGCGGAATGCTGAGGGTTGGGCGACGCGTTTTCCCGCTGCACGCCCAAACAGAGCGGGGCCAGGGTGCCGCCAGGAATATTGATTAGCCCCCACAAAGGGCATTCTCATTGCTTCAAACCATGGGGACAACATGACTCTGGGTAGGAGGATTTTTCTGTAGAGACAAGAGGACCAGCCCAGTTTTTCCCATGCCCGGGTGGCATGCTTGCGGATTTGAACCCTTGGTTCTTGTACAGGGCACATGGGACGCTGCCCTTAACCACTAAACCTCCGAGTCGGCTCCAAACCCCCAAAAATCGAGGAGGTTCCAGGTTGAAGTTTCAAAAAGGGCAGGGCACCAAGCAGCTTCGAAGGCCCCGATGGGCATTTGGAGTCAGACGAAATCCGCAAGTCTCGCACTGTCAGAAAAAATAAAGGGGGTGGAGGGTCAACGGGGCGAGGCTTCAGGGCAGACGAGGCAGAAAGCAGCGCAACAAACCATGAAACAGCAGAAAACAGCCGTTGATTTTAGACAGACAAAAAGCAACAATCATATGGGTTTGTCACTGGGAGCTGGGGTTGCGATGGTTCCTCCTTCCACCCGAAGGATCGTTGTGAGCTTGCAGTTGGGCAGGATGTATTCCTCCTTTTCTGTGTTGTCACAGCCGCTTTGCTTCAGTGTAGAGTCGTTCAAATAAGAGGGGCGTATTTGGAAATTTGTGCGCATTTTTTCACTGCCCAAGGGGCTGGTTTCAGGCACCGATGGTCCAAAACACCCATGCCCAAACAGTGGTCCCAAGCACACATGGTCCCAAACGGTGGTCCCAAACATGGTCCCAAACGGTGGTCCCAGACGGCTGGTCCCAAACACCCATAATCCCAACACAGTGGTCCAAGTTGGTCCCAAACACCCATGGTCCCAAATCCCAAACACCCATGGTCCAAAACACCTGTGGCCCCAAACAGTGGTCCCAAACACAATCCCAAACAGCCGGTCCAAAACTCCCATGGTCCCAAACAACTGGTCCCAAACACCCCACACCCATGGTCCCAAACACCCATAGTCCCAAACGGTGGTCCCAGCCAACTGGTCCCCAACACCCGGTCCCAAATCCCAAACAGCTGGTCCCGAACACCCATGGTCCCAAACAGCTGGTCCCAGACACTCATGGTCCCAAACGCCCGGCCCCAAACGGTGGGTCCCAAACACCCATATTCCAGCGCCTTCCCCTGAGGCCACCCGACCTGACCCAGAGGAGACAGTGGACCTTATCTCTCAATACTCGCTGCCTTGAAACAGAACGAGTGCCTGTTTTCTTCAACTTGTTTTTCACTTGCACACTGTAGTCTAACTCAGGCTCTCCATGCAGCGCCAGAGCCTTGGCCTTGCCGGCACCGCACACGAAACTGGTCAGCAGCTTTAGATTTGCATTCGCAATGCCCGACACGAGGCTGGCTCTTCTGCCTGGCCTGTGTCATCAAGTGACCTATTGTTTGCCTCACATTGGCAGCAGTTTCGGCCACGACTCTGCTATGCTTATGACCAACAGCCTTGTACTCAAGAAAATCACGCATTTTCTATCCTCCCCTGCCTTGCAATGCCTGGGCCGGACCCAGCCGCCTTTGCAGCCTTCATGGCAAATTTCCAGCAAATGAGAGCCGAGAATCAGCAGCGGCTAGCTGAAGGCATCGCTGCCTTGGCCCGTCAACAGCCGCCCTCCTCGCCTTCGATGAACTCAGCGCAAGCCGAAGAGCCGGAGACCGCACAGCCGTCCGCGGACACACAGCCTTTGCATGAGCCTCCCCGGTCACACCGGCCGAGGAAGTTCCATCAGACCCGCCTCCACCGGTCGAGCTTTTTAAAGCGCCCGCACCGGATTTTCTGTCACGGCCTTTGTTCGGGCGTTGTTCGGGCAGTGTTCGGGGTTGTTCGGGTGTTGTTCGGGCATTGTTCGGGGCTGTTCGGGCCTAGTCCCCCGCTGTTCCAGCACTGTCCGGGGCTGTTCGGGTGATGTCCCGGGAAGGCTCTGGCCAAGGTTTGAGCTACCAAAGGCCATTTTGGCACAGGGAGCTCCGCGTAGCTCCATTTAGAGCAAACCGCCTTCAAATCCAAAGAAATTCGTGAAAATGAAGCAAAATCTAGCAATCCGCAAAATCCTAAGGACATAGCGTTTTTTTGACATAAGACGCAATGAGCTGAGCCAATTTGCAAAAATCACAAAGTATTCCAAGCAGTTCTGCGCGATTGAAAGGAATTTGCACCAGGTCCCATCAGAACTTAATTTCTTGAATCCCATTCCAAGCCCAACGCCATCTCCGGCAGGCTCCAGTTTTGAAGGCGCCGAAATTTAGTTTTTGTTTGCGGCTGGGCCCTTGGCAGGCTCCAATCTTTCAGGTGCCCTGATTTTGCTATTGCCTGCGGCCGGGCCTTGGCAGGCTCCAGTTTTTAAAGGTGACGTGATTTCGCTTGGGCTTGCGGCTGGGCCTTGGCAGGCTCCAGCTTTTAAGGTGCCATGATTTTGTTTTAGCTTGCGGCTGGGCCCTGGCAGGCTCCAGTTTTTAAGGTGCCATGATTTTGTTTTTGCTTGCGGCTGGGCCTTGGCAGGCTCCAGTTTTTAAGGTGCCATGATTTTGTTTTAGCTTGCGGCTGGGCCCTGGCAGGCTCCAGTTTTTAAGGTGCCATGATTTTGTTTTTGCCTGCGGCCGGGCCTTGGCAGGCTCCAGTTTTTTAAGGCGACGTGAGTTCGCTTGGGCTTGCGGCTGCGCCTTGGCAGGCTCCAGTTTTTAAGGTGCCATGATTTTGTTTTTGCTTGCGGCTGGGCCCTGGCAGGCTCCAGTTTTTAAGGTGCCATGATATTGTTTTTGCTTGCGGCTGGGCCTTGGCAGGCTCCAGTTTTTAAGGTGCCATGATTTTGTTTTAGCTTGCGGCTGGGCCCTGGCAGGCTCCAGTTTTTAAGGTGCCATGATTTTGTTTTTGCTTGCGGCTGGGCCTTGGCAGGCTCCAGTTTTTAAGGTGCCATGATTTTGCTTTCGCCCGCGGCCGGGCCTTGGCAGGCTCCAGTTTTTTAATCGCTTGGGCTTGCGGCTGGGCCTTGGCAGGCTCCAGTTTTTAAGGTGCCATGATTTTGTTTTAGCTTGCGGCTGGGCCCTGGCAGGCTCCAGTTTTTAAGGTGCCATGATTTTGTTTTTGCCTGCGGCCGGGCCTTGGCAGGCTCCAGTTTTTTAAGGCGACGTGATTTCGCTTGGGCTCGCGGCTGCGCCTTGGCAGGCTCCAGTTTTTAAGGTGCCATGATTTTGTTTTAGCTTGCGGCTGGGCCCTGGCAGGCTCCAGTTTTTAACATGAGCTCCTGATTTTGTTTTAGCTTGCGGCTGGGCCCTGGCAGGCTCCAGTTTTTAAGGTGCCATGATTTTGTTTTTGCTTGCGGCTGGGCCTTGGCAGGCTCCAGTTTTTAAGGTGCCATGATTTTGCTTTCGCCTGCGGCCGGGCCTTGGCAGGCTCCAGTTTTTAAGGTGCCATGATTTTGCTTTCGCCTGCGGCCGGGCCTTGGCAGGCTCCAGTTTTTTAAGGTGACGTGATTTCGCTTGGGCTTGCGGCTGGGCCTTGGCAGGCTCCAGTTTTTAAGGTGCCATGATTTTGTTTTCGCTTGCGGCTGGGCCTTGGCAGGCTCCAGTTTTTAAGGTGCCATGATTTTGCTTTCGCCTGCGGCCGGGCCTTGGCAGGCTCCAGTTTTTTAAGGTGACGTGATTTCGCTTGGGCTTGCGGCTGGGCCTTGGCAGGCTCCAGCTTTTAAGGTGCCATGATTTTGTTTTAGCTTGCGGCTGGGCCCTGGCAGGCTCCAGTTTTTAAGGTGCCATGATTTTGTTTTCGCTTGCGGCTGGGCCTTGGCAGGCTCCAGTTTTTAAGGTGCCATGATTTTGCTTTCGCCTGCGGCCGGGCCTTGGCAGGCTCCAGTTTTTTAAGGTGACGTGATTTCGCTTGGGCTTGCGGCTGGGCCTTGGCAGGCTCCAGTTTTTAAGGTGCCATGATTTTGTTTTAGCTTGCGTCTGGGCCCTGGCAGGCTCCAGTTTTTAAGGTGCCATGATTTTGTTTTTGCTTGCGGCTGGGCCTTGGCAGGCTCCAGTTTTTAAGGTGCCATGATTTTGCTAAGGGTTTTATGTTTCCCTTGTGTTTATAGGTCTGGGGTGAATCTCCTACGCCGCTGCTGTTTTGTGCTCCTAGCCCTCAAACTCACGAATAGGACTCGCAGTCCTGGTTTCGTTTGAAACCGTTCCCTGTGCCTTTGGCGCCATGGACACTGTGTTGGGCCTTGCCATCGGCCTTCAACGTGATTTAACCGCCTTGACTTTGCAGCCGTGTGCCAATTGCACTAGCCTTTGGTGAGTTGCACCGGCCTTGGAGAAAGTTTATCTTTCACTGCCTTCGTGAGTTCTTAGCACATGGCTATGCAGAGCTTGCGGCTGCATCCAGCTTGACTGGCTTGGCTGCAGCCTTTTCAGCCCTTGCCGCTTACATAGACACAGGCCTTCATACACTTTGCAGCCACTTTAGCAGGTTTTCCATCCGCGCAGCCTTCTCAGTATGCTCGCACTTCATTTACCTTGTGAGTTCACATTCGGCCATGAGTCCTACTTGCACTGCACATGCTTTGACTACTTAATAACAATGAAAGTTGTAAGCAGTCTGTATTCCGCTGTTGTTCGACGCCATTCAAAGCTTGGGCTGCAACCTCAGCACACGTTCTTGAGCCGCGCTCTTGAACCGCATCCCCCGCAGGGGTTGCTGCCTCGACACAGCGTGTCAGGCACAGGCCTCCGCGTCACTGCGGCCCCGGCCTCAGCATGGAAACATGCTTAGCATTTCCCCGCTGGGATTTGCCTCTCCTGACACCGCGTGTCAGGTTGCCCTGCAATTTTCAGGAAGAAGGCCTCGCACCACCGCGTGCTTGCCTTGAGGCCCAGAGAGAACCCTCTTAGTGCCATAGCCTGACACCGAAGGTCAGGTTACCTTGGTCCGCCAAGAAGAAGGCCTTGCACCGCATGCTTGCCTTGAGGCTCAGGGAGAATCATCTCCGTGGCCTTTCCCTGATGCCGCGTGTCAGGTTGCCTTGCTCCGCCAAGAAGAAGGCCTTGCACCGCGTGCGGCCTTTTGAGCTTTGTGGGATCAACCCGCATTTGCTTTCCCCTGACACCTCGGGTCAGGTTACCTTGGTCCGCCAAGAAGAAGGCCATGCACCGCGTGCGTGCTTTGAGGCTCAGTGAGAAAATTCTCCATCGCCTTTCCCTGACACCGCGTGTTAGGTTGGCTTGGTCCGCCAGGAAGAAGGCTTTGCACCGCGTGCTTGCCTTGAGGCCAAAGGGAGACTCTTCCCTTTAGCCAATCCTGGCCGCGCCAGGACCGGGGCATGAGCGCCCCGCTCATTCGTGTCAGCCCGACTTGTTTCTACTCGCCGTGTGCATTGCATTGAAATTTTTTCAACTTTCAGCCTTGTGCTTCCAAGCTCGTAAGTGCTGCCACTCACACGTCAGCCATCGCCCTGCCTTCAGCCATGGAGCAAGAGGAGACACTTGACGCCATCCACGCGACCATCGCCAGAAGCTATCTAGATCTAGAAGTGATGCTGGACGAGCTGTGCTGCATTCTCGCACGCATTCGATTCTTGTGCAGTGTCATTGCCATATGCCTTATCGCCATTGTATTCTGTGAGGGCCTTCGGTTTCTCACAGGCATTTGGGACAGGCATTTGGGATACAGCCCTACTCTTCTAGCCTTGCTGCCTTGAGGAGTCATGGCACATGACTTTTCTGCACAGCCCTGGTGAGCAGTCGCAAAACAGTACCCCAGCCAATTGCTTGCTTGTGCACGGTCACGGCACACCCATTCGCTGCGTTAATCAATTGGAGCCAGGTCCTACGCCTCTAGCCAGGCCAGCCAGCCTGCGGCCTCAGCCGCAAACATGCAGTCAGAACCCTTGGCCCTCTTTATAAGCGACCTCGCAGGCATAAGCCGCTCAAAGCTAGTAAGCATGCAGCCTTACCTAGAGGTATTGCCCTGCTCTGTGTTGCGCCAGCAATGGATTAGCTTGCTTGTCCCGTGGATTGGAAACTTCTTTGAAAGACCACGCAATCTTGCGTTGCTGAACCGCCTTCGCATCTACATCGACTACATTCTCATGCGGACAGGCCTGCGCACAGGCTCATTGCACTTCGGCCATCTTCTGTCACTGTGTGCATTCACCACTGTTTGAGCAATGATTTCACACAGGAAGCTTTGGCAGCCTTTGCAACCACATTTGACTGGGCCCGGCCCTCTCGGCTCCACGTGGAACGCGCCCAAGGACGTTTTGCGGCCAGAGGCCTCCGTTTCCGACCCAGCCTTTCGCAATTGTGCTTTACACCAGCATTTCCATGAACAGGCCGAGACAGTTTTCACCAACGCTTTCCCGGAGCCTCGGTCCCAAACGGTGGTCAAACACCCATAATCCCAAACGATGGTCCCAAACCATGGTCCCAAACACGCATGGTCCGCATGGTCCCAAATTGTGGGTCCCAAACATCCATGGTCCCAAATGGTGGTCCCAAACGGTTGGTCCCAAACGATGGTCCCAAACGGTGGTCCCAGGCATGCATGGTCCCAAACAATGGTCCCAAACGGTATGGTCCCAAACAGTGGTCCCAAACACCCATGGTCCCAAACACCTGGTCCACACAGCTGGTCCCAAACGCATGGTCCCAAATTGTGGGTCCCAAACACCCATGGTCCCAAACGGTGGTCCCGGACACCCATGGTCCCAAACAACCATGGTCCCAAAAACTGCTCATCCCAAACATCCATGGTCCCAAGCCCAAACAGCTGGTCCCATGGTCCACTACTACTACTACTACTACTACTACTACTACTACTACTACGACGACTACCATTACGAATACTACTACTCCTGCTACTACTACTACTATAGTAGAACAGCCTGAAACACCTAATCAAAGCCACGACACAGACACGTGTTGCCTTTCTACACTAAACGTGCCCTCACGAATGCATGCAGCAATAAATGGCTTGACCACTTTGTGCGCAGCACAGCAACCAAACACAAGCAAGCAAGCTAGCCAGCAAGCCAGGAAGCCAGCAAGCCCTGGAGACAATTACCTTCAGCGCCGCAAGGAAAGAAAGTGCTTTTCCGGGGAAACACGGGTGTTTTCGGTGTTTTCTTGTCGTTTTCGTCCTCGGGCCTCACCCCATTTGCCGCTCACCTCATTAATTTCCCTCTAACACTGTGAGAAACAACGTGATGGTTTTAAGTCCAAGTGGTGCGCACTGGATTGTGTCCATCCACAGCATTAGCTGCTTTTTTCCGAGACACCCAATGCAACAATCAGGTAGTTATACCGTTTTTAGGGGCACGGCTGTAGGGCCTAGAGAGATTTGTTTTTGACCATGTTACCATGTTGGAATCCAACTGTCAGCTCGGGCTTTGGGTGCTGCGTGCTCGCCTCACTCCCGTGCTTGCCTCTCTCCCCGAGTTTATGGATTTTATTAAAACAACTTTTTGGGAAGACCATATGTGTGTGGCAAGCAACAAGTTTGGACTGTTTTTGGCCAGTCCGGAAGTGAGGCCTCGAGTGAGTTCCGACTCGGATTCGGCATGGCCTGAGGTATTCCTTCAAGAGTGCGGCGCGTTGGGGGCCCTACTCTCGCGTGCCAGTTGGCTTATGGGGGTGATGCTGGCTTACGGGGAAGTGCCATGGAAATGTGGAGAGTCTGTTTTGCCGGAATCCATGAATCCAGGAACCCTAAACAACACATGAAAGAAGAAATTTGCAAGATCGATGGCAAGTGTCCATCATGCGGCTTAGTGTCCGTCATGCAGCTTTTCGGGGGAGGCTGATCCATGTCTTAAAGTAGGGACCCCCAGTTTGATCTTATGGCCGGATCGGAGATCCACGAGGATCCCAGTGCCAATGGCAATGGTATTTACCGTCCACAGGGGATGACGTGGCCCATGTGGTTTGGGGCACACCAGCCCCAAGGTGCAATGGGGTTCACCAAAAAACCCGCGTCAATGAATATGGGATGAAGTCTAAAGATGGGGCCTTTGGGACCACATTTGGGGGAGAAAGCATGCCCACCAGCTTTCACTTTTGGATCGGTGGTTCCCTATTGAAATTTCGGTGTGTCTTTTCTTGAGGTTACCTTTTTTGGGTGTTGGAAAGGGAACCTCGCCATGTTGCCCGCTCACATCCAGGGCGATGGTCGCTTGCTCCGCTGGCCGTCACAGGAGCTCGTTCGCTCGTGAATTTGGGGGGAGGGCGCCTGGACACGGGGCGGAGAAAAATGACCAGTCCTTTGGTAAAAACCCTGACCTTGGGACCTCTTTTGGTTGGGTCTTTGACCTTCCTGACTTTCTTCTTTGGTGCATGCACACATGTTTTGCGCATAATAAACGCAGGGGGCAAGAGTCACCAAGAAAGTCAAAGCTGCACTTTCCAGCCCTCGAACGAAAAACGCCTCTGATGCTTGGAACAAATGTCCCAAATCAAGATCACCAGGGGTAGGATTCCGTATGGAAGCCCGCCTACGATCTGCAGGGCATTGCAACTTGGCAGATTTCGGCGCAAATGAAAGAGGCGATTCAAGCCAAGAAGGCATTTGATGTTCAACCGCCGCGATTCCCAAACCCCTCGCTGATTCATTGGGCGAGTCGCTTAACGCGGCGGGTGTCCCAGACTTGCTTGCGATCAACGAGTTCTGCTGGTGAACAAACGAGTTTTGCCAGCCCGCATTTTTCCTCCACAAGATGCGCCACCCGGTGTTTCGACATGTGTCTAAAAGTACCCCCCCTCCCTCCCCCCCGCAAATGGGGGCTTTCTTTCGGTTGCCCTTTAAGAACACCCAAAAAGGGATACCAACTCCAAAAAAGACGAGCCACCCTCATTGATTTTCCGTCCGGACGAGCAAGACCCCTGGCCAGGCTTTGGCCTAAGCCAAGTTGCCTGGTGAGAGTCGGGTTTCACGACGTGTCTCCGGCCGCCCTCGGCGGTTTTCCCCGGGAGCTTCGTTTGCATGGACAAAAGGCGTTCCTGGGCGGTTGGGCGGTTGGGCAGAGAGGAATGAACAATTCGAAACCCAAAGTTCGGCGCCTTGCGTTCAGACATGTTCAGACAACCCCCCCCCCCAATTTGGCAACATCTCACATCTTTCGGTTGGTTTTACGCGTGGCACTCAAATCAGGCTAGATTAGATTTGAACCCTAGGTCTAGAGTCGAACATTCTCCAAGCTCAACGTTTCACACAGCTCTCATTTGAGATGTTGCTTTTTCCGTGGATATACACAAACCTGATGACTGAGGTGCCTATTTCGGGTACAGATGTTGGTCTCTCTGTTGGGAACTTGGACATCTATTCAGTCATAAGTCAAATCGAAACTTGTGCTAAGGGAGGTTCAAAGAAGCTCGGACGCATCAGTCCCCGACAGCCAAAAGCTGGGCTCAGACGGAGAGACGCGACGCGGTCCAGCCGTGCCGAACGACTGCCTTGCAGTCACCATGTCGGCTGCTGTGTTCAGCGCGATGGACCAGAGTCCCGACTGAAGGGCACCTCTGGTTAAACTCACTCCCTGAGTTCCTGGACTTTAGTCGGTGGTTAGAACATCGATTTTGTTTTTGGGGGCCGTCCACTCAGGAAGTGAGTACATGGGCTGTGTCAACTACATAGGGGAACGGACCAACAGGTGAAAAGCGTACCCTCAAAAGAACACACGCACGGCAACCCAGGAGCAATGTACCCCTGGTTGGCTAGTAGGAGGTTGGTTGGTTTGGTTTGCTTGTTTCTTTGTTTGCTTGATTGTCAACGCTTTGCGTTGCCTGTTTTGGTTTGCCTTGAAGTGTTGTCTTTGTTTGAGTGAGTGAGTCGGCTCCGAGTTTCTAGAGACCGGTTTTTAGAGGGGATTTGACTGGTTAGAGGGGAGTTTGGCCAGTTTCTGAGGGGGAATGAAACCAGTGACTGGAGTTGTTGTTAGGGGGTTTGATTGGTTTCCAGATGCTAGAGGGTAATGTGACTGGCTGCTAAGGGGAATTTGACCGGGGATTGATCGGTTTGTAGGGGGACCTGCCGGGGTAGAGGGGATTTTGACTGGCTTCTAGAAGGGATGCCGGTTTTGGAGGATTTGATTTGTTTTGAGATGGGAGTTTGAGCCGGACGGCTTGGCTTGAGGGGCTGGAGCATGGACCGATTCCTGGCCCTCTGGGCCGGGGTGAGGTTGGTTGGTTGGTTGGTGGGTGGGTGGGTGGGTGGGTGGTTGGTTGGCTTGGTTTGGCTTGGTTTGGTTTTGTTTGGTTTGGTTGGTTTGGTTGGTTTGGTTGGTTTGGTTTGGTTTGGTTTGGCTTGGTTTGGTTTTGTTTGTTTTGTTTGGTGGTTGGTTTGGTTGGTTTGGTTTGGTTTGGTTTGGTGTGGTTTGGTGTGGTTTGGTGTGGTTTGGTGTGGTTTGGTGTGGTTTGTGCTTGGTTGGTTGGTTGGTTGGTTGGTTGGTTGGTTGGTTGGTTGGTTGGCTGGCTGGCTGGCTGGCTGGCTGGCTGGCTGGTTGGTTGGTTGGTTGGTTGGTTGGTTGTTTTGGTTGTTTTGGTTGTTTGTTGAACCCTTCGGGGCATACTCTAGAGACTGGCGTGCCTACTGCGCCCACATCCAGATTCCAGAAAGATCCCAATGACATTGGAGCTGAAAGGCAAGACTTCGGTGAAGGTTGCAAGATCCCACATTCCGCGCGATGTCGCAAGAAGGGCTTTCCCGCCGCATCTTCGGTGAAGGTTCCTTCCACCAGGTTTCCCCGTTTGGCACACACATTTTTTGGTCGGTGGTTCGGTTGCTACCTAATTTACGGTTGCGTAAAACCAGGCCGGTGAAACGGGGCGTTGCTCATTTGTCCTTCTTTTTTTAGAGAGTTGGAACTGCCTCAAACCCCCAGATTCCCTTTGGACCAAACGAAAGGGGAGGGGGGGTGTTACCCTCAGAAAGCGGCCCTCCAAGTTTTGAGCCACACATGTTTTGCCCATTGCTGGGCCGGCCCAACACCTAGGAACAATGACGGGGTGGGCGCCCCAGTGCCTTCGGATCGACGCTGGGGTTCAGCAACCACCATTCAAACAAAGGGGGCTCAAATATATCCACCATTGTTTACCTAAGGGTTGTGATCATCCAAATTGGGTCCCTGCCATTCTTTGAATCGGGGTCATGCCCTAGGGCATACTCAACCACAGAAGCGTTGGGACAGATGTTGCAATCAAGTGGAGGTTTTCAACTAGTTCCCTTCCTGGCCATATTGGGGGCATTTGTATGCTCCCAAGCCATCAACGGACAGGATTACTAAAAGAGTTTCCTTTGACCATTGCTCCGAGTGCCGATCCGGGTGTTGCAGCGATGCTGAAAGCTTACTGCAAGGCATTCCGGCATCAATGTCAGGTTCCTTCCGCATGGTTTTCTTGATTAAGGTATGATTCGTACTAATTCGTGCGGGCCGAAATCATTGGACTCGGCCGGCTACGACGGAACCAACTTGCTGCAGAGAAAAACGTCGCGAGGGTCAGGCCTTGGAGAACCAGCGGCTCCTCGTAAAGTTAGGGATTCAGCCCCAAATAATATGTTCACGCCAGGGGAGTCGTGTTCACCTTAATTGTTTATGTACCCTTTTACTACTGTGGATGGCGCCAGTTGGGATTGATGGTTTCATTAACCATTTTTCTGGGATTTGTAATTTATCCCAAGTGTAGGATTTCGTCCGGGAGCTCCAAGATGCAAGTTTATGCGGGGGTTCCGGGCTTCGATCGGGGCTCACGCAAGATCCCTTTCTTGGGGAATGAACTTTCGGAAATTGACTTGGTTTGAGGTGGCCACTTGTGGGCGGGGGAAACCCCTCCCCCTCATGATTGGTGCAGTGAAACTCCAAATGGGTTCCAACAAAAGGGACTCTCATGTTCACACAGGTTTTCTTCCAAAGAACTCGGGGGGAAGGGCCTAGACATCGCCAAGTTGGGCTTGCTTTTTTCCCAGACACTGCCCTAAAAACAGTCACCAATGGTGGACAAAAAGTCGCGATCCGCAACTGGCGATCCAGGGGTCCCGAATTTCCGTGCCGCTGAGGTCATCACCAGGGAAGAGTTCTACCGGATGATGGGCCAGGCCTAGCTCGAGAGCCGAACGGGCCGATGAGTCGAAGCGATTCGAGCAGATTTGTCGTGGGACTCAGTCAATCTGCTGAATGGGTCGCAACATTTCCACTTCCACGATATATTCGTATATGATATGGATATGCATATGTATATATATATATATATATAAATACACACATATAGACTTATGTGTCTGTGTCTGTGTGTTTTTAAGGGTTGTTAGGGTGGGAACACTTTTTTGGGGTCCCCAATGACCAGCGCCCAAATGTGCCCCCCCTGCCGGGGATTTCGGGATTTCGGCGCCACCTCTTGCCAAGACGGCTTTTTGGGGGGTGTTCAGTTTTTGCTAGCCTTCTCGGGTTTTTGTTGGGTTCTTCCTCGGATCTTGTTGAGCGTTTTGAGCTCTTCTTGGGCTTCCTGGGTTTAGACAAACAAGTAATTCCGATGCAAACACCATTTGTGGGTCTAAGTTTGGATAGGCATTCAGTGGGAGAGATGCTCTTAAGGACGGGGTGTTCCTCAGATAGGCTCGTGACTGCCTGGTGGGGGTGCTGTTGGGAATTTCAGATTTGGGAGGGGGAATCCAGCGAAGCCTGAAGGGGTTTGGGCAAATCGACATGCCTGCGTTGAGGGAGCCACCCTTCTAGATAGCCAAGTTGCTGCTTGTTTCCAGACAATTCACCCAAAAAAAGTCACACTTGATGGGAGAAGCAGCAACTGGCAAATCCAGGGCCCCTTAATTTGAAGTTTAGAGAACCATGACAGCAATTGCATTTGGGGCCATGGCGTGCTGGTGACGCCAACATGAGTCCCCAGAACACATCCCCGGCAGTACACGACCACTTCCAAGTTTTCCGTCAACTAGTTGGAGGCGGCTGGTTTTCCTGATGCTGTGGATGGACAAAACCCATTTCACTAGTTGGGATTGGCGGTTTATCCCATGATCTCTAGGGTTTCGTCTATCGCAAGTGCCGATCGCTTTGTGGATTTCGTCCACAGTATCATGTTTGAGGGTTGGTTCATGGGACACCAAGTAAATCCACTCGTTAGGGTTCCCCTACTGAGGGATGGATTTCGCACCAGTTGGTACGTGCCTCGCGTTTGGAGGATGCCGTCCACCAGTCTTAAAATTGGGGTTGGAAGGGACACCAGTCAAAATTCAAAACAACTGAGGGTTCCCTCCAATCAGACGAACCACATGTGGGTGGTATGTGTGTCTGTTTTGGAGGCCGGGGCCCCAATTTATTGGTGGTGTCAAAGAGAAACCAAGAGGAACACCGAAGCCATTTTTGCGGGTGCGCCCAAGGACACGCCAGACTTTTTGAGGGTGCCCCCCAAAAGCCATTTTTGCAGGGTCCCCTAAAGACAAGCCAGATGTGTTTTTTTTTGTTTTCCAGGGCATGGCTTGTGGGGTCCAAGACCTGACCAGGGCGCGGGGATGCAATCGAGGCGTGTGGGGCCGGAGGGCTGGGCTGGCTTGGGTTCGGGGTTCCGCTGTCTCTGGGGTGGGGACCCCCCATTTTGGGTGTGTGTTTTTGTTTGGTTCCTTGGCCAAGGGAGAGGGGTTAAGGTGAGAAAAAACTGTGGTTGTTTCCCTTCAAATCGATAAGGATACCCTCACAAACACATACACAACGGGAACTCTTTAAGGGTACCGTCCCAAACTAGGGTCAGAGATCAGACGATTTTATGCAGGGTCTAAATTTGAGCCCCTCTTTTGTGGTTTGTAAAGGGGAAACCAAAGGACAACCTACTCCAACTGCAAGACAGAGACACCCAAATCCAGCAGAGTCAGAGAAGATGTACTTTTCTGTGTACCCCTGATGGCCATTTAAAGTCAGAAACTGTGGCTGTTGTTCTCCCTGCTGCGAGATTTCTTTTTTAGGCCAAGCTTCAGTGGGCTTGTCTCATTGGACCGTGGTTTCTTTCGAAGACCAAGCAAAATGGAAGACGGCCCTATGGTTGTGCCTTTTTTGGGGCCCACCCCGAAATGGTGGTTTTCCTGGTGGCTTCCCCTTTACCACCAAAAAGTTTGGGTGCCGTCAAAAAGGGCTTGCTTCAACTTTTGAGAGACGACAATTTTTGGTTTGCCCTTGGAGGTTTGGGCAATCCCGATGAGCCATGAGCCCCTTTTCTGGTTTGGCCTCGGACATTTCAGTGGCTGAATCAGTATGGAACGCGACCATTCGCGATGCTCATGTCGACTGGGGGCCGGGACAGATTCGTTTAGTGTCAGCATGAAAGACACACACACACACACATACAGACACGCTACGGCATTGTGCAAGCTTGGGGTTTCAGGTTGCTAGCTTCTTTGAATGACAGATTTAGGACCCGCTTTTCGAACTCATGCGCCACAGAAATGCTAGGCACACACACACACGCGCACTTACAAACAGGTATACTGCGTCAACGCATGCCAAACTGAAAGTAGACACATGTTGACATTGATTACCAGAAAACAGACACATAGTACCATTTGTATGTTGTCACTCAGTGAAGTGGCACCGTAGCCGATAGACCCTGTTCCTCTGAGTTTGTTTTTCTTTTTTCTGGGGTAAATTCGCCAATCCTGGATTCGGCGGGTTTCGGGGGGGTTGGGGCTGTTGTGCTCCGTGTGCGTCATATCACCCTGGTACTTGGTTCGCGGTTTAGCCATGTGGGCAAGAGGCGGCCAAATTCAGAATATGCTGTGGAACTTCTGGGAAATGATTTGCCACTAACTAGCAAAACGTATTCCCACACTCCGTTGTACCTTGAGTTTGAAAACTTGGGTAGTCAACTGTTGAATCACAGATGGGACTTGCCGAGAAAGGGTTTTCAGCCAGATACAACCTGTTGAGAAGCGCGCAAGGCTTGACGGATGAACCACTCCAACATGCCTCCAAACCAGAGAGCTCCCTGATCAAGTGGACACAAACTGTTGAAATTGCAGCAGCCCACGCCTTGCGGGATCAACGCTTGACCTCCCCCGAGCGGTAGCCGAACTTCACGCTTTCACCGGCTTACCGTGGTTGATGTGTTTACCGCTTCCGCAAAAGCGCCCTGCGTGCAAGTCGCCGAGCAAAGGGTGCCATGGTGCGGGGGAACTGGATTTCGATCGCTTCATCATTTGCAGCAAGTGAGACGAGTCCAGTCCCTGGCACGTAAGGTGGTGAAGCTTCGAAGCTCCGCATTCGCCCGTCGGAGTGAGCGTCGCCCAGGCCAAATGCCAACATCGCCATGATGGTGGGCGCTGGCGCTAGCCCGATGCCGCAGGTGAAGGCGGGAGGTGGTTGCGAAACTCGCGACTCTATTGTGTTCCATTTACGTTGGGGAATCGAATCAGAAAGAAGGGTGGTGGTGCGAAATGGATGTCGCAACCATCCACACTAGTCCGTGAGTTTCTGGTTGCCTGCATGACTTGGTTTTGGACCAGATTAGTTTGCATCCTTTGTAAGGTTGAACCCCCCAAATTGCTTTGGTCCTTGGTTTTTCTTTGGCGTTAAAGCCACCCAAAACGGGGTACTCACCAAAAACCAAACCCGGCAATTGGCCCCTAATAAAAAAACGCGGGCCCCCTCTAATAATGAGTAAGGTTTGGGGGACGAAGCGCATTTATTGCGCTTCCCTGGAGAGAAAGATGCTTGTGCCTTAAAGCGGGCTAAAAACAAGCTTTTTAAACATGTTTTGTAGTAAAGGCAAAGACGGTATCGCGTGTGATTGGTTTCGGTAAGCACAAATTAGGTGCAGGGCAAGAAAGACCCACAGTCAGGACAGTGTGTTTACCTTTTAGTCCCAACCAGCCTTGTGCCCCCTAATACGATTGGGTCTGGTCTGGGCTGGGACCCGGCTGTTTCAGCAAACCTGGAAAATTGTATTTTTCCATAGGGTGCTCACTCAGGCTCCAGTGCACATCCTCCAGTTTGCTGGACTGCGAGTTGGGAAGACCGTGTCGAATGTTTGCACGGCCAATGGGTATCTGAGTTTCTGACCAATGCGCTCAGGATGTAAAACAACCACTGGTTTGGCCTGCAATGAGGGGCCAGCACGGACAGGGTCTGATGGTTTAGAGGGTCTTTCAGGCACGCCCTGTTGCACCTTGAATGGGGGCTTGTTCGGAAAAACGTGTCTGCCATGGACGGGGCAAGGAACCAGCTTCAAGTCTCCTCTCAAACAGGGAGGTAAGAAGCTTTCAATTCCTTCCAGCATCATTGGTTAACAGAATTGCTCCTTTTCTTGGGTTGGCGAATCCCCTTTGGGTTGGAACACATGTTGGGCAGGCCTGTTTGGGGTTGGACTCCAAATCCGGGTTAAGGTGTTGACAAAAAGGGCCCAAATAAGCACAAACACACACAACACAAAACAGAACAAAACAAAACAGCCAACTAACCAACAAGCAAGCAAACAAATAAGCGATCAAGCAAACAAAGAAGCAAGCAAAAAACAAACAAACAAACAAACAAACAAACAAACAAGCAAGCAAGCAAGCAAGCAAGCAAGCAAGGAAGGAAGGAAGGAAGGAAGCAAGCAAGCAAGCAAACAAGCAAACAAAGAATCAAACAAACAAACAACACAAACATCACAAACAATCGAACAAACATGCAAGCAACCAAGTAAGCAAACAAGCAAACAAGCAAACAAACAAGCACACAAACAATCAACCATGCAAACAACCAAACAAGCAAGAAGCACACAAACAATCAAACATGCAAACAACCAAACAAGCAAGAAGCCGACAAAGAAGCAAACACACAAACAAGCAAGCAAGGAAGGAAGGAGGGAGGGAGGGAAGGAGGGAAGGAGGGGAGGAGGGGAGGAGGGAAGGGGGGAAGGAGGGAAGGAGGGAAGGAGGGAATGAAGCAAACAAGGAAGGAAGGAAGGAAGGAAATAGAGAAGCAAGCAGGCAAAGCAAAGCAAAGCAAAGCAAAGCAAAGCAAGGCAAGGCAAGGCAAGGCAAGGCAAGGCAAGGCAAGGCAAGGCAAGGCAAGGCAAGGCAAGGCAAGGCAAGGCAAGGCAAAGCAAAGCAAAGCAAAGCAAAGCAAAGCAAAGCAAAGCAAAGCAAAGAGCAAGCAAGCAAGCAAGCAAGCAAGCAAGCAAGCAAGCAAGCAAGCAAGCAAGCAAGCAAGCAAGCAAGCAAGCAAGCAAGCAAGCAAGCAAGCAAGCAAGCAAGCAAGCAAGCAAGCAAGCAAGCAAGCAAGCAAGCAAGCAAGCAAGCAAGCAAGCAAGCAAGCAAGCAAGCAAGCAAGCAAGCAAGCAAGCAAGCAAGCAAGCAAGCAAGCAAGCAAGCAAGCAAGCAAGCAAGCAAGCAAGCAAGCAAGCAAGCAAGCAAGCAAGCAAGCAAGCAAGCAAGCAAGCAAGCAAGCAAGCAAAGCAAGCAAGCAAGCAAGCAAGCAAGCAAGCAAGCAAGCAAGCAAGCAAGCAAGCAAGCAAGCAAGCAAGCAAGCAAGCAAGCAAGCAAGCAAGCAAGCAAGCAAGCAAGCAAGCAAGCAAGCAAGCAAGCAAGCAAGCAAGCAAGCAAGCAAGCAAGCAAGCAAGCAAGCAAGCAAGCAAGCAAGCAAGCAAGCAAGCAAGCAAGCAAGCAAGCAAGCAAGCAAGCAAGCAAGCAAGCAAGCAAGCAAGCAAGCAAGCAAGCAAGCAAGCAAGCAAGCAAGCAAGCAAGCAAGCAAGCAAGCAAGCAAGCAAGCAAGCAAGCAAGCAAGCAAGCAAGCAAGCAAGCAAGCAAGCAAGCAAGCAAGCAAGCAAGCAAGCAAGCAAGCAAAGCAAGCAAGCAAGCAAGCAAGCAAGCAAGCAAGCAAGCAAGCAAGCAAGCAAGCAAGCAAGCAAGCAAGCAAGCAAGCAAGCAAGCAAGCAAGCAAGCAAGCAAACAAACAAACACACACACGCGGCGTGAGTCGCCCTTTCCAAGGCAGCGCCCCCGATGCAGATGATGCCGCAGATGATGCCGCAGCAGATGGGGGGCAGTGGCTTGACAGGAAAGGGCGGCTGGCGGATTTCACCTACGGTTTTTGCAGTTGGGGGTTTTTCATCATGAGGGGGCGGGGGGTCGGGCGGTTTTGCAGGGGAAGTTAAAAGAAAACCAACCACCTAAAGGGTCCCTAAAAAACAAGAGCTCATTTGTTCTGGGTCCGAAACAGCGGCTGCATTTGCAGGGGCCTATTCGGAGGGGCTCTCTTGGTCCATGGGGTTGTCTTCTTGAGCGTAGCTGCTTTGGGGTGGGTTGAAAGGGCTGCCAAAAAGAATCCCACCTATCTTTGTGGGGTCACGCCCATGTCTCTCCATGTGGGGTCCCCCTGTTTTGACACGCGCCCATGTCTCTCCATGTCTCTGGGGAGTTCCGAAGATGACCCAAGGAAATCCTTGAAACGGGGAATTTGGCTGGGATGTCACTTGAAACCTTTTTTTCCTTTGTATCCGAGAAGGTGATTTATTGGGACTTCTGCTTTCATGGCACCCCCGTCCGATGCGGTCGCGCTTTGCTAGCTCGAGATGGGGGTTGCCGCTCGGCAAATCGAGCTCACCATGGAGGTCCTTGGAGGATCTCTGGACTGAATCCAACACATAGACCTCTGGGAACCATCTCAAGAGTGGTTGGTGGACAGGAATCCTCATCCAAAATGATGTTCACCAAAGCTTTGGTGCCCCATCAAATTCACGCCCATGCGCCAACCGATGCCAAGGTAGCGTAGTGATGCCCTTGACAGCGCAGAAAGCAGTGCCGACCTACACCGCCGCCCCAGTGACTTACGCGGCCCCTTGCGCGGCCCCTTGCGCCGCTGCTTGCGCCGCGCCGGCGACGTACATGGCGCCGCCGGCTTTTGCCACAGCTCAGACCTATGAGACGGCTTACGCGGCACCGCTGGTGACGACGCGCTCGCCCAGCCCTTCCCCGTCGAGGAGTGTGGGGATAGGAGAGCTGGGAGGCTCTAGTCATTCAGAGGGAATCGAGAGTGAATGAGTGGAAGCCGCCAGAGAGAGCCGAAGGCGCAGCAATTGGCTCTGGCCTTACCCCCTTTTGGGTTGGTTTTGAAAGGGAGATCAATACTATATATCCAATTCTGAGACCCAAGATTCTGCATTTGCCTGAAGCACGTGAAGAAGCAGCTCAACGCCCACGAATTTCCAGCTGAGCGCCCTGAAGGGGCGTTTGTGTGACGGGCCAGCTACCCACCAGAAGGCTTAATTCAGAACTTGAGAAGGCTCAATGTTCCTGGGTCGAGTGGGGAATCAGACCACTCTTGGAGGGGCCAAAGACCAGCCCTCTATTAATACACTGGGTTGATGAATCTGGGGTCAGCATTATTCAGAACCCTTCCTGCTGGGTGGGTGGGATCCATCAAGCTGGCAGGATCCGGGCCTCATCTCCCAGCAAAGCCTTGTCCAGTAGAGCCGTGAACGGCAACACCGAGCGCCGGGTGGTGGGGGAGCGCCACATCACACGGGAGGCCGGGAAAAGCCGCGCTCGTGGTTG
This sequence comes from Effrenium voratum, assembly GCA_963377175.1. Lineage (NCBI taxonomy): Eukaryota > Dinophyceae > Suessiales > Symbiodiniaceae > Effrenium > Effrenium voratum. The sequence continues at coordinate 167,547 of CAUJNA010003803.1, forward strand.
TTTTTTGGCGGGGAAGTTGTTGGAGTGGACCCCCTGCTCGAAAAAGAATACCTTTTTGTTGGGGGCCATTTCTAGAAACAACACCTGGTAAATACCTCCTTTTTTTGCTCATAGAGGTGCAGTGATCGGGCCGTCTCATCAAATAGTTGCCAAAGGAAGGTAATGTGTCATGTCTCCGTAGCATGTTGTTGCCTTCTTGCTCTTCTCTCCAAAGGGTGTTCCATGGACTTTCATCCATTGGTTCTTTGAAAAAGGAAACGTGCGCGTTGTACTGCTGGGGGCGCGGGGGGAGTTTGGGATTTATTGCCGTTCGCCCAGGTTGGTGGTTCGATTGAGAGTTCAATTCCAAAGTCACAAATCTCAAACTGGGGCCAAGGCGATGCATGAGGTTGGTCTACAATTTTTGGAGAGTGGATATGAGAGAGCAATAGATGACGGCTTCTTCGCAGGCACCGAACCGGGCCTAACAGGGCTCATCATTTTGACCCCCCAAATGAAGATTATAGTTTGATATTATCACCGTCATGTGAGTTCACTGCCAGAATGGACAAATCAATGATGACCGGTAGCGCCCAGCGCAGTTTTGTTTTTGCTTCTGAACGTGCCTGGTTCCCGACATGGGGGTTGATCAATATTCCTGGCCATGGGTGACTTTTCCTACCAACCATTGGTCATCCCATGTATCGTGAACACGTCAACCCCCACATGAACCAAAGGAACACACGCAAGGAAACCCGCCAGTTTTGGGGGTGCGTTATTTTCAGAGATAAGCTTCCATGATCAACTTTCACATGAACCAAAGGAACCCGCAAGGAAGCCAACCAGTTGTTTTTGGGTGCCTTGCAACCAAAGTCTTCCAGGAGCTGATGGAGACTGGGAACCTGGTTCAGGGCGACCCGGGCAGGAGGCGCGAGATCGAACGGAGCGCGGATCGATCCACATTTGTCGTCGAGGTGATTGGGCGGTTTTTGGGGGCCTGGCCTTTTGGGGGGGTAGGGGGGCACCCAAAGGATGCGGCAGGTGTTCAAAGACATGGTTCTCACTGGTTGAGTCGTGCGCACCCCTTTGAAAAGAGAGCGGTGCTTCATATCGCAGAGTGTCCAACTGAGAGAATGCTCCACTGTTCAGGGGGAATACACACTTCTTTCACCCAAATCGGTCAAACGGAAGCTGGTAGAGCTACTTTCTTTGTCCTTCAGGAATTGTCTTAGAGCAATCTAGTCCTGGCGATTGGGAATCTCAGTTTGGTTGAAGCGATATGTTCTGCCAGTGCCATGTTGTGTCTTTGAAGGGCAGCTTGTTGGGGTTTGCAAAGGAAAACCTAAAACAGCCCGCCCATGTTGATGTTCCCCTGTTGGCTTTAAAGGGAATCTATCACTACTGGACACATGTGTAGTTTTTCCAGGGGACTTAAGCAAATGGACGCATCTGGTGTGCCCCAAAGGACGCCTGCCTCGAAGTGAAAACGTTCCTTCGGAACTCATCGCCGTTTCGCCAGGTGAGGTGTCTCCCAAGTCAGAGTTTCCGGGATTTGTCTGACCTTTTGTTTGGCCCATTTGTATTTGTGTCCCCAAAAGCTGAACCTTGTGCTTCTGGTTTCGAACTGCGCAAGCGAGTACCTCCCCCCCACTCCCGCTTTTTGTGGTTGTGACCCAGCCGTGTCCTCCAAATGCTCGGACAGATTCCAGGACGCCTGGACGTATTTCGCCAGATGAAACCCGATTTGAGTACTGGTTGCTAAACCACCAACCCCCATGAACTGGTGCCGATCGCTTTGCGCAGATTTTGTAGCCATTTTGTAACCATCCACAAGGCCTCAAAAGGTGATTCAGCGATAGCCTGCCCTGGTCAACCTCTTGCTTCGGATGTGTTGGGCCCCTCATAGCTGCCAACTTTCCAGTTAAACCAAAAGGCGCACCCGTGAAAACACGACGAGCCAGAGTACCCTCCCCCCTGACATGGAAGCTCCCACCTTAGGAAGGCGGCAATCTGATGGAGCTTCCATGTTAGTCTGATGGAGCGTGCCCCCAAAACTGTGCCTTTTGAGTCACAAGAAGTTCTCTCGCTGGCAAAGTTGCAAGGGGGTTGCAAGCGCCGCGCGTGGTCGCGGAACTCCCAACCTGAAGTTGGGGCCCCATATTGGGAAACAAAATCAAAAAAAACACCATAATCACTACTCCCAGTCCTTTTTTTGCCCCTGTGCGTCTTTCTTGGGGAGCTCCGAAAGCCTTGTGGTTCTAAGGGGAACCAGTTGAAACCTTCGCAGGAGGCTTCCCTCACGGGCCATTCCAATTTCAGCCCAAAGGCTCCGCTCGCTCTCAGCTCGCTCGCGGTGGAGGTCAAGTTGCCAACGGGGCAGAGCTTGGGTCAAAAGCAGACGTTCAAACGGCTGAACAAAAAAAGCTCGGCTTTTTCCAACCAACTGCTGAAAGCCATGGATTTGGCCTTTCTTAGCAACAAGGAGACACTCTGAAATCTTTGCGGCCGCATGTTCTCGATATCGAGTACCCGGGTGCGGCAGGAGACACCTTTTGGGCGCCAAAAGGTGATCGACCATTTTCTTGGGCTTGGAGCAACGTGTCCTGAGTCCCAAATTCATTTGATGGGGACAAGCCATTGACCAAACGGTGCCGTGGGCCCGGGCAGCCTGAAAGATACAGTTGGGAGATGTACTTTTACCATTTCTGCCAGGACAAAAGCAAACCGCACTATGTCCCCCAGCTAGGTGCCCTTTTAGCAACTTTTTTTGGGGAGGGTTCCCCTACTAAAATAGACAAAACCGAAAAAGTTGGTACCCTTATTCAAACTTATCTACTGGAGGGCCTAGCAAATATTTTGTGCATGGCTAATGTTCAGGTGGATACTCCAAGAACCTCCGCAAAATTGCTTTCCTGCACAGGGGGATTCAAAAAAAAAAGCTTTTCATGATCGGAATCTCCGCTTGGGGCAAGCTTGCCCCCCTTGCCGCCATGTCGACCGCAGGGTGACGCGGGAGGATCCCTTCCTGCCGTCCCGGGCCGGGGTGGGGGGCGTGGGGGGTAAACTCCTCCTGGACATGTACAAAAATAGTTGGAGCCCGAATTTCACGAGTTTTCCTCTTGGATTCCCTTTCAGCAAAGCTGAGGGCTTTCCACAAAGCACACACTTCCTTTGGGATTTGTTGGTTATGGTGCGGTCCATGTGACTGGCAAGCTTTTCAGACTCTCCATGGATGATGCGAATGTGCTAACACTAGAAAATCCGCTTCGCACCACTTGAGATCAGTGGTTTTTCCCGGTCTTATCTGTGCCAACGGATGCGAAGTTGTTTTCCTCATCCGCTGTGCATAAACGGGAGCCAATGGAACTCGTTTGGGACTCCAACCGTCCACGTGTGGAGGCAAAAGGAACCCGTGTCCATCCTTTGCTGCTCAAATGAAGCGAATTTCCGGCCCTCTGTGAGGTGTGTTAACCTAGGCTTTGAGGTGTAAACATCCTGAAACCTCTTATTGTAGGGGATGATTCCAACCATTCTTTTCAACCATCCTTCTTTGCACAAAAGCCGATCGCAACCTGGGTTTGTGGAGGTTTTCTAGAAGGCTTCCTCAAAAAAAGAACGGAAATGGAAGGTGCCCCTAGACTTATGGTTTGAATCGAAGGCAACCATGGGCTGCAAGCTGAGCCAGGGCCCAATTCAGGTTGCGTCTCAGCCACTTCTGTCGAACTTGACAGCAGCCTAGGGCCCATTAGACTGGCCTCTCTCAATGGGCGTCTTTTTGGGCCCCCCGCCGAGAAAAAAAGCGGTTCCCGTTCGAGCCGCAAAACGGCACCGGTCAGATAAAAGGCGCCCTGGAGAAGCGCGATTCGCGCTTCCCATGTCTGGGAGAAGCAAGCACCCACAGAGACGCCTGATTTTTGCGACCTTTTGATTCTCGCGCGCGGAGTTTTTGGACTAAAGAGTCGCGGGTGGGGGACCATCGTGTTGAAGAAGCAGTTGGTGGTTTTTTTCTCCCAGCTGAAAGCTACTGTGGATGGACGAAATCCTGTACCACCTCAGAGACCCTGGAAGGATGATTCCCCTGCAAATACCAACAAACAATGGTTTACCATGGTTTCCAAGTGGTGCAGGATTTTGTCCATCCACAGTATGTCGATGGGGCCAGATTCCCAGACAGGCGACGAGGTATTCTTTTTTTGGCCCATCCACTGAAGTGCGAGCACTCCTCTAGGCAAGATGTTGGGCCACTGGATTCCAACAGTTGCCCTAAAGGCTTCCATTTGCTAAAGAATATGTTTTGTTATTTTCCCTTGTTGGTTTTAAAGGGAATTTATCAATACTGGAATCATTTCCATTTTTTTCGGGGGTCTTAACTTAATGGAAGAAGGTCCATGTTTAGTCGCAAACAATTGATATTGTCATTGTGCAGTTTCACTTGATGACATACACCGTTTGTATTACATACAGGCGTTCAAAGGGTTACAGCTCATGTTGCTAGAACATGCTGACATGATTTGCCCACTCTTTTGCAAGTGTCAACACCAACAAACCAAACACGCTGAAACAAACCAAACACGCTGAAACAAGCAACTAGTTTTGTCCATAGTCAAAACGTCTGACAGTTTGTCAAGCGTTTGTCGCTTTCTGCGACTTGTGTCTTTTCTAACCTCAAGAAAGCGGCAAAGTCAGGGCTCTAATTTGCACCTCAACCGCCTGCGCAAGTATCGCATTTCTTGTTTGCGAAAAGAGCTCAAACCACTGAGGAAATATGTAAGACATATCATGCGCTTCTTCGCCTCGTTCGTTGGCACGGGCGAAGAACATTGATTTCAACCTCCAACAAGTTCAACGAGGTCTAGTGAAGCTTCTTCAATGGGGGGTTGCCCCCTTCCTGCGTTTTTGTCCATGGAAGCAAGCCACTAAGGAGCACACAGCATTGTGTCTTTGTTTGGTCAGACGGCAGTGGCTTTGGTTCATTTGTCCTTTGCCATCCGTTTTTGCAAAAGGACGTCCAGGTTGAGGGGAGTGTTTTTGAAGAGAAACGGAATCAACATTCTGCGACGACTTCAGTTGCAACCACAACGTTGTGGGAAGCTTTTTTCGTGGCCCAGACCCTGCATATGTCCAAAAGGGATGCAGCTTAGGAGGCCTTGAACCTCCCCTCAACAAACTACATCGCTCGACTTCCGTGCATTGCCACCCGAACCAGCCAATCCCAACCAGCCACCCAAAGCACTCGAACCCAAACCCAGCCACGACTTCAAACTTTCTGGGAAGACCAGTTGAGTGGTACATGAAAAGTTCCGACCTTTCTCGGCCCATCCGCTCAGGTGAGGCAACACCCTCCTTGCCCCAAGCAAAGCAAACCTGGGCCATTCTGATCGCCAGGGCCTGGCCCAGATGGCTCCGGCTTCAGGCGCTTCAGGCGCCGGGTCTGCATGGCATGGATGGCCATGGCCTGTGAGGGGCTGTGGGGTTTTTTGGGGCGAGTCGGCGCCCATCGCAGCCCCCGGCGATGGGTGCCCGAGCTTTCCCACCGCTTCTCTTTTTGGGAGATTTTTTCGGCTCTACTAAAATAGGCCGAGCCGGACAAAGTGGGTACCAACTGATTCTGACCTCCCCCATCTGGAGGAGCTCGCCCAATTTTTGGGCGTTTTTGGGGGGACATCCACCCGAACACTGATCAATGTTGGGGGTCTCGTATTTCGACACATACCCATGGTGTGTGCTTTTTGAGAGGCTGCCTCGACCCTCAAACCCGCAAGAAAGAGGCATCGCCATGCATCGCCCCATCATACTAAGGATACCTTCCCCATTCTTTCCAGCCAGGGGTAGACTTAGGATACATTTTACATTTTACCAGTGACTCAAATTGAAGCAAACCATAAAATATACATTCTATAACTGGGCCTAAGTCTAATCATGCAGCGATGGTTGAAAAGAATGGACAAGGAATCAAGCCCTAGAATCATGTTTGGGCCATGTTCTCTTTTCTGCGGGGAGTTTGAGGGTCCAGGCTGGCTGGTCCCCGAGAATGGCGCAACGATCTTCCCTTCAGTTTCCCTGTCAACCGAGAATCCAAAACGGGTAGCCTCGAAAGAAGATGAGCCCACATCCTTAAAGGCTGACAGGCAATGAGGTCGTTCTGAGTTGCTGGTCCCTTTTTTTTCTGTGTGGGGGGGTGGTGTCCACCCAAAACCATGTGGACAGGCTTCTTCTTGTCATTTTTCCTTTGCTCAAAAAGGCTCTGGAGTGGTTCGGAGCGGCTTCGGGCGTTCGGGTTCCTGAAGGGTTCTGGGGGTTGCTGTTGGGATGCCACCTGGGCTAATGTTCCAGTAGCACCAGAATGCTGAAGCAAATCGATCTCGCTTATTTTGGGGTCCACCTATTTTCAAAAGGGGGTTTGTCAAAATTGGGATTTGGACCCCGCAAATGCTGGTTTCCCTTCGATTTCCATTGCAAGCCTTCCCACAATTTGGGGTACCAACCCCAAAAACAGGAGCCACCCTTTGCACGAATCACCCAGACCTGCCAGCACCAGGATATGAGCAGCATGCCTCGTATATGGCGCCGGTGACGTACGCCTCCGCCATGAATCAGCCCTTGGTGCCTTGGTTGCGCGGTAGTGAAAAATCCCGACGGTGGATGCCCCAAATATTGCAAGCACACCAATCACAACAGCTACCTTTTTTGGGTGGGGGCGGTACCTCTTAGTACGACCGAAGCAACCTTTTCTCACCTTTTGGAAAATGTCAACTTTTGGTATCACGTGTGAAACAAAAAAGAGTTGAGGACAAGCATGACTTCCCTTCCCTTCATGAAATCCTCCGCTTTCATTTTGGAGACTTGCGGACCCTTTCAGGTCCTCCACACTGTGGAGGTTGTAGCAATTGATGTTGGCCCTGTGATTTTGAGTGGAAAGAACCCTGCGGCTTTCAAAACGTAGTAGGCTACAGGGAGCAACCGATTCCAGTTTCTGGCTTAAACCTCCAGAGACAGAACCAACAGAATGACCCAATACCAACTAATGTTGACCTCACATCTAAGTAGAACCCATCCTATTGATAGGGGTGCGGGCCCCTCCAATAGTCTGAATCCCAAGCCCGGTTGGACACCCCATTTTTTCACAAACTGGTGGGTTCATGAATTTGGGGTGCCCATTGCTAAAACGCGAGCCACGTTTTGAAGGCGATCCTGAAGACCAAGGTGAGTTCTGCAGCGAGCGGAGCGGTCAACTATGCCGTGAGTCCGTCGGCGCGGTCCTTGGAGGGGGGTCTGCTGGATCTGGACAAGATCCGCTTCGCGTGGGATGGACCCTACTGGAAACACACCACCATTACAACAATTGCGTTTTGCGGATTTGGTAACCATCCACAGTATCACTTCCATGTGCTTTCGTTTTTTTCTTCTTTCCTTTCTTTTCTTCTGTTTTGTTGGCTTTATAGGGAATGTATCACTACTCGAAACAAATCCGGATCCTTTTGTTGGCCCCCCCCCCCCCCACCACTTTAGGAGACAGGGGTTGCGAATCCCATTTTGGGAACCTCCCATACTGTGGGTGGACGAAATCCATTTCACACCGAAGAAAGCCGTGGCTGAAACCATAACATTCATTGGTATTTATGTCATCATTCCGTTGGGTTTCTGATCGGCGCGAAATGGATTTTGTCCATCCGCAGTGCTCTGCGGCAGGCGAATTGCCGGAACTGTGGGAACACCTACGCCGCGGCCCCTCGGCACCGTGGAGCTTCCGCTTCAATCCCAAAATCCTCGGCGGATTCGCGTGCTTCGCGTGCCTGGAGAGACACATATCGCGTGGATGTTCGGCAAATGGGACCTTTGGACATCTTTTGGCTGGAGAGATATGTCCCACCAGCCACTGAGGTTCCAACTCTGAAGGCTCATAGCCACGTCCAAAGACAAGAGCCATCAAAGTTTGGGTTTTCCCTTGGTTCTTGGCGCGGTGGAACTGGACAACAACCCTCTGATGAACAGCGCATTCTGGTCTGTGCCCTTGGAGTCTTACCTGGTTGTGTCGTTTTGGTGGCTTTGCAGGGAAACCCGGAGAATCCTCTAGAAACAGACATAACCACCTGTAGTTCTAGATCTGCGTTGCTGGATGCGCCAGATGTTGGTTTATCTAAAATGTGGGTATCTTGGCATCTCGAGTCCCGCTTGCAATGCTTGCCACGTGTTTGGCAGATTTGCGATGGTCAAACGACCCTTTTACTTGGGATCTGTAGCGAGGTCACAAGCCGTTTCTCACCTTTTGAGTTGGCAAACTTGAAGCGGTTCAAAGAAAGGGTTGATGCCACGCTGAAGAGTCCACGCATGACCATCCTCAAGCTGCCCAAACACGCCTCCAGTTTTGCTTGTTTCGGGGGGCGGTGTGTTTGGGAGTCCCTCAAAGGGGTGTGACACCCCGGGGCTGCAGAACCCATTGGGAGGGATGGACCACTGGAGCACGAGTTCCTTCTGTAGGCTTGGTGAACATTTGCCAGTCCATGGTCCATTTGGGAGGGACATGGGGGGACTCGCCAAATCTACCCGGCTAGGGGAAGAGGCGGTCGAAAGCTGATCGTTTCGAGTTTGGACACTCACACACTGAAGGGTTGGGCATGTTTCAGTCGATCTTGTTTTGGTTGTCTCACTTCCCGAGTTCCTGGACTTAGCACGGGGCTGGACCATTCTGGATGCCAACAAGCAGTTCAGACTTTTTTGGAGCATCCACTCGGGAAGTAAGTTGTCCAACACCTGTGCAGACGAGTTTCCGTTGGGATGATGTTTAAAGATAACTTAGTCAAAAGACCTACAATTCCTCAGCCTAACATGGAAGCTGTCAGAAGGCCTCTGTAAATAAAACCAAGTCTGGAGCTTCGGGGTGTTAGTCTGAGGGAGTGTAATTGCTTACGAAGGCACCCTTACACAGCCATATACCTTCCATTTGCTGAAATGAATATTTGTTAGTGTCCCCTGTTGGTTTCAAAGGGAATCTATCACTACTGGACATCTATTTTTCCCAGGGGACGAGCAAAGAAATGGAAGGTAACGGACTGCAAGTTGGTTGGGCCAAAAAGCGAGCTTAGCCTTAAACGCGTTCGAGGACTCCAACTTCTGCCGGAAGTGCGGCACGAAGCGCGGGTGACGCGGTCGGCCCGGCCCGCTTGCGGGGGGACGGGACGGGACGCTTTCGGGCGGGGGGGGGGGGGGGCGGGCACGATGGACTTTTGGCCCGCTTGGGGAATGGGTGGAAAAGGAGGGGGTTCCCTTTTCCGATTCCTTTGGTCGTAAAACCAAGGGACCGGGGTTCCCTCTATTAGTCTTGGGTCTTCCGCGATTCTACTTTCTTCTTTAAGGTTGAGTATTTGACTAGCTGGTGGTTGGAAGGGAGTCAAGGAGGTGGGGATATCCAAATTTGCTTTGAACAAGGGAGCTAGGGGCATGGTAGCTGGGTTGAGATCCACCTACTCGGGGTTAATATTGGGATAACCATCCACCCAGTAGTAAGGATCCTCCATAACCACTACAATGATTCCCATCAAGGGAAAAATGGCCATGGGCCATTTTCGGCGCTTTGACCATGGCTCAAATGGGGGTAACCTCTCTACGTGTCTTCTTTGGAGGGTATGGAGTCCGACCCAGGGGTTGCAGCTTCCCGGTGTCTTTTTCCAACCGGCTCCCTCAAGGAACGAGCAAAAAGGGGCGACGAGCTTGCCTGAGAAGCCGACGGTTCCTTTCAAGGGTCCGAAACCGGGGGGTTTTGGGGCGATGCTTCTTTCAGACCCAGTACTTCGCAGCGGGATTTCGGGATGCTGCGCTCCCGGGGGCATCAGAAACAAGTGGCGCCGATCGGCGTGGATTTTTTTGTGACTGCAATGCGAATCGGACTACTTGGGTCCATCCCAACGTCACCCCAAATAGGTGGATGAGCAACGTGAACCCCAAGTAAAGGAGCCGGTCTTTTGACCATGGCATATTTGTTTTTTGGATAGTTGAGAGGGCGACATGGAAAACCTCGATGAGCGCACGTTGCCGGGGACTGGGGCATGGCTCTTTCAGGGGTTGGCTTCATCCAGTGGCAGCTGACGGGGCTTGGAGTTTTCCTTTTGAACTCGATGTATTGTTTTGATTTCAAGGTGCGCTGGATATGGACCTCAGAATCACAATCTGAGTTTGACTAAGGGGTAAAGCCGAGGTGACTCGCTGTTGCCTTGTCAGTCTTGTTTGTTGGCAAATCATAGCTCAAGAAACTCAGAGTGGTCCCAACTTTAAGCAGGATTGTTGATTTATTTCAGAACTGTTGAACACACACACGCACACGCACACGCACAGATCCCCATTTGGTGGTTGTCCTGTTGGTTTCCCTTTACTCCAACCCCCAAATGGGGTACCCTCAAAGAACAAACACACAAGCAAGCAAGCCAAGCACAGCACAGCACAGCACAGCACAGCAAAGCAAAGCAAAGCAAAGCAAAGCAAAGCAAGCAAGCAAGCAGGCAGGCAGGCAGGCAGGCAAGCAGGCAGGCAGGCAAGAAGGCAAGCAAGCAAGCACGCAAGCCAACATGCATACATACATGCATACATGCATACATGCATACATGCATACATGCATACATGCATACATGCATACATACAGACAGACAGCCAGACAGACAGACAGACACACATACATGCATACATACATACATACGTAAGTTCGTACGTACGTACATACATGCACACACACACACACGTACGTACGTACGTACATCCATCCATCCGTACGTACGTACGTACATACATACATACAGGCATATACACACACACATACACATCCATATATGCATGCATGCATGCATGCATACATTCATACATACATACATACATACATACATACATACATACATACATACATACGCACACATGCATACATACATACGCACACATGCATGCATGCATGCATGCATACATACATACATACATACATACATACATACATACATACATACATACATACATACATACATACATACATACATACATACATACATACATACATACATACATACATACATACATACATACATACATACATACATACATACATACATACATACACATACACACATACACACATACACGCATACGCACATACACACATACACACATGCATGCATACATACATACAGACACACATGCATGCATGCATGCATGCATGCATGCATGCATGCATGCATACATGCAGACAGACAGACAGACAGACAGACAGACTGACAGACAGACAGACATACATACATACATGCATATATATATATATATATCTATATATATATATATATATATACACGTACAAATCAATCAATCAAGCAAGCAAGCAAGCGAGCAAAGCCAAAGCCAAACAAAGCGAATCCAAAACAACACAACGCAGCACAGCACAGCACAACACAACACGCAACACCACAAAACAGAACAAAACAACACAACATAACACACAAAAATAACAACATAACACAACAGAACACAACACAATAGAACACACCGCAGCACAACACAGCACAGCACAACACAACACAACACAACACAACACAGCACAGCACAGCACAGCACAGCACAACACAACACAACACAACACAGCACAACACAACACAACACACACAAAGCAAAGCACAACAAAACAACACAACACAACACAACACAAAACACACACACACAGCACAACACAAAACAAAACAACCCAACCCAACACAACACAGCACACAACACAAAACAATACAACACCACACAACACAAAACACACAACACAAAGCAAAACACAACACAACACAACACAACACAACACAACACACCACAACACACCACACCACACCACAACACAACACAACACAACACAACACAATGCAAAACAACACAAAACAACACAACACAACACAACACAACACAAAACAAAAGAAAGCAAACAACAGCACAATACAACACAAATCATAACAAAACAAAACAAACGATAACATAACACAACATGCCATGCCATAACATGACATACCATAACACACCATACCATACCATAACATACCATAGCATAACATAACATAACAAACAAACAAACAACAAACAAACAAGCAAGCGAGCAAAAAGAAGGCAGGCAAACCAACACTGGAAGCTGTTTTTTGGGGACCCCCAAACTGGCTGGGTTTTCCTCTTGGCTCTCCTTTGATGGTCAAAATGGGGGCTACCCTCAAAAAAGGCAGACCCACACCTACAGTCACAGTCCTCCTGATTTGTCTATGATTTATTTGGGAGGGTCATGGGACTCAGTGGATTTCCCAGCAAAACCAGCAGACTCGCTAAATGTCCCACGTCCAGGTCAATGTGGCTCATGTATCTAAGATGGTTTCCTCTACCCCAAACCACTGCGGCGTGGGCTGTTTTATGGAATTCCTGCGCGAGGGGGGGGATTCTCTAAGGAACCTAAACAGTATTAGAAAACCCTAAAGAAACCCTAGGACAATTTAGGGCTCTCAACTTGCTACAGGGATTCAATAAGAGTTTAATTGGATATAAACAACTAGAACATAGCCACAGCATATATCCCTGTTTTCTGATCGTTAGGATGGCGATGTACATATATATATATATATGTTATTTATCCTTTTTCTACCCTGATGAAACGGGTTCTTTCACGCAAATGAACACACACACACACACATGTGTAGTCCGGCCGGAACTGCGGATGTCCCGCCGGCGCTTCCGAGGCGCTTCCGCTCCAGCGACATTTCAATTGAACGACCCGAAAGCTCTGGAGCAATTTCAGAAGGTTGTACTTGGCATCTGCAGGAAGGCCTTTTGGTATCATGTTTTTTGAGGGTTACTTTTGCTTCTTCTTTTTTTGCCTTGGAACGAGCAACTTTAAAAGGAGTAGTACCATTTTTCAATCCCCCTCTAGTTTGACACATGCCCATGTCAGCCTTCATAGGGATGCTGGTAGAACCAAGCCTCGGTGTTTTGGGCGCGGCTCAGCTGAGCCCGACTCTGCCGAACTTTGCCCAAAGCAAAGGACAGCGCCGACTCTGCTGACCCGCCAAGCGGGGAACCGCGCGGGTTGGACGGCATAGGACCGGTCTACTTGAGCAACGTTCAACGTTCCAAAGCGGATGTGGGGCACACGAGCCCCATTTCTAGTATTAGGAAGCGGGGCAGGCTCGCCCTCGGTTGGTCCTTTTCATCTTTATTGTATTTTTGCGTTCACCCGCCAAAATACCATTCGGAAAGGGGCGTGGCTCACCAAATTCTTTTGTCAGACGCAGTGAATGTTGACCGTGGCTCACTTGACAGCGGACGGATCGATTGGACCAGCGGCAAAAACCTCGGCGATTTCGTACCCCAGCCCCTGGAAAGACCCTCATATGGGCCTTACTGTGGATGGACGAAGTCTGTTTCGCACCACTTTAAGACCACGGTTGAAACCGTTGTTTGTTGGTATTTACAGAATCATTCCAGGGTTTCTGAACGCTGCCGCAAAATAGTGTTCGTCCTTCCACAGCATGATATATGTCTGTATTTACACAAACACTTTCATTTGCACACACCGGCACAGTTGTACAAGGACCCCGCGCCTTCTTACGCGGCCAGAGAGTTCTGTTTGGGGCCAGTGCGCCGTTTCCTGGTTTTGGCTCGAAGACGAGAGACACTGGGCCCCGCCGGGTCGGCGGTTCTGCCCTCGGGAGTTTGGCGAGCGCTTCTAAGACCTGAGAAGGTTGACCCCTTTTCTTTTTCTCGCAGATCCCGCGGTTGATTTTGACCAAGGGTGTCCACTTCCTCTTGGGTTCACATTTGGAGAACACCCTACTGTGGATGGACCTAAGAAACCATGGTTGAAACCACTGTTGGTTGGAATCATTGCGGGGATTCTTAGGTGATACGAAATGGATTTCGCAACTATCCACAGTATGAACATCGGACGGAAGTTCTACTTGTTTCACGGATCCGGGCGGCGGCCTGGACAATGTTGTTTTTCTGTTCGCATGGGATTTGGAGATTTGGACCCTGGAATTTGATTGGTTTCCCTTTGGGTTCCGTTTAAAATGTCTCTCCTCCAAAAGCTGTGTCCAAAACAGGGGCATACATTGGCTGGCAATGACCACAATCTTGAAACAGATGTGGATTCCGCATTGATCAACCTCCAAAACATATTGGTGGGGGGGGTTCCCAAAAGAGGCAGCACACATCTCCGGAAGGGGTCACTATTCAGTTTTGGTCTCCGATCGGCTTTGTGCTGACACACACATCATGTTGAGCGATGCTTGCCCCCCAATACCCCCCGCAACCCCCCCCCCCTCGGGCCTCGGGCCCCCAGGTATGATGGCCCCCGGGTATGATGGCCACTTAGGGTCCGTGTTGCAGTCTCCTTCCTTTGGCGTATTGTTTTTGTTTGGTTCTTGGCAAAATACACCACCCGCCCCCCTCTCCCATCATAGCACCTGTGAGAAGGCACTTCGCCAGTTCCTCCGAAATAGCGAGGTCAGCAACAAGAATGCAAACCAAAAAGACACAATGACATTTGTTCCACACGAAGAAGCAACAGCAGAAAGAAAGCAAGACATAATGAAAAGAAAGAACACAAGTCAAGAAAACCACAAAGCAAGAAAGAAAGGAAAGAAAGAAACAACAACAAAGAAAAACAACAAAGGACAAAAAGAAAGAAACTAAATAAATAAATAAAGAAAGAAAGACAGAAAAAAAGAAAGAAAGAAACAAAGAAAGAAACAAAGAAATAAATAGAAAAAGAAAGAAAGACAAATACATAGAACAACACACACACACACACAAAAAAAAAACAAGCTTGTGTCTATAGTTCTCACTACATTTCTCTGTCGCCTCGGCTCCATGCCCCACAATCGTCCGAGGCCGCGCCAAGGGGCGCGCGACAGCGGCTCGACCCTGGGACTGCCGGTGCCTCGGAGATGCGGAGATGCGGGGCTTGCGTGAAGGGGGGGTGGTTTTTTGAGGGAAGACATACACTTACCTCTTAAAAACACAACTTTTCAACTTTTTGGGTAACATGGGCTATATGTCTGTAAAAGATTAACTTCCCCAGGGCTTGGAGTTTTAAGGGGTAAGAAGAGGAAACAATGGAAAACCATAGAAGCCAAAGGAAATCCAAGAGGTTTCGCGAGTCTCTTTTTGGCTTTTTGTGTTTCCCATATGGTATCTTTTCATTTCCGGCTTCCCTCGCCTGGGTTTCCGACTCGACTCAGGGGGTACCAGAAAATGGATCAACTTTTGATTTGGGGAAATCCAGTGACCTGTGTTGAAAGAGAAACCAAAGCGAAACCCCACAATTTTGTTTGGGTCTCATTTTGCGACACAGCCAAACGGAGTTTTCGCGGGTTTCCGGCATCCTCGTGATCTCCTCTTGGTTTGTTGGCTGCCCATTTCCGACACAATCTCTTTTAACCCCCATTTTAGTTAAAGCACCCGTGTGAAGTTCTTCGAAGTTGACCAGTTTGTGGTCCATTTGGGGCCTGGCACAAGGGAGAGTCACCACGAAAGATGCATACTCTGAGCATTGGCATACATTCACCCGGTGTATTCAATGCTCGGTGAGTGACATGCACCGTGAGCTAGTTACCCGAGCTCCACGAGGGTCTGTCTTTTTTGTATCCCCTTTTTTGCCGGTTTTGAAGGAAAACCCCAAACAAAGCTGAAGCCATTTTGGGGGGTCCAACTTGAAAAAGACGAGCCCGCGAAAATGGGCAGATGAGCCAAAGGACCCGAGGCCGAATCTGAATCCCCGTGAAACGCGTTCTGAACTTTTAGTTCTTGACGAAACTATGGTGCTGGCAAAAAGCAGTGGTAGCCACCAGTCGCACCGTGATGGACAAATCGAGACTCGTGAGCATACTGCGTGTGTTTGAAGACGGGTGTGCTTAGCGGCGCACAGCAAGAGTGAGACAAGTTGCCGGGCCAAATCGATCGGCAAAGCCCACAGGCATATGGACTGAGCACTTTGGTCAGCAGGTCGCTCTTGGCGATCGCAACTCCCGCGGCGGCTCCTGAACTGCGCCTGAAGGGGGTTAAACAAAATTCAGCAGCTCCCTGATGGTATGCAGCCAGCGTCCACAGAACACATGTGAGCCCAGGCATTGTGTTTATTTTGAGCTCATTCCCCATCAAGTTCTGCTCATCCCCCGAAAGGGTACTTTAATTTGGGTGAGCCAAGAAATTGGCTTCGAGGATCGATCCCTTCTTGTATAGGTGCGTTTTGTGGGAATGGGAATTCATCAAGTGAGGGCCACAATCAAAACCGGAGAAGTGAAGGTTAAGCGACAGTCCCAACCAAAAGTAGGCGCGGCAAGCAGCCATGTTGATTCTTTACCATGCTTTTGAGTCAACCCTTTTGTATATGTTAACGCGATGCTTCCCCTTTTCTCACATATTGGATGGTTTCAGACATTGGTTTCATTTTGAATACCAACCAACCAAAACTGTTGGGTCCGACATCCATTTTGAGAAACTCAACCGCAGGGTCTACACACACTTGACGGTTCCCGGCCATCCAATTCCTTAGGTTTTTAGTGGTCCTTTAGTTGTTTTAGTTGACCCACAAGTTACAACGGACAGCCCACTGTGGAAGTCTATTTCGAAGGAATGGTTGAAACCACTGTTGGTTGGTATTTGTTTCTACGAAATCCGTTTTGAGCGACTTCCGGGTCAACGCGCACAAGTTTTGTCTGAAGGTCTCCGTTTCTCTCCACACCGATTCGCTTGAAATCGAGCGCCGGTTCTCAGGCGTCGGGCAGTCCCAGCACCGCTTCGCAGCCATGTATGGGGGCCCACCCGCCACGGTTTGGAACAGAGATTCGGCTGTTGGAACCGCCTGACAAAGGAGGGTACGCCTTGTTTCAGGCCAGGGAAACCAACAACAAAAATATCAATCACCCTTGTACGGGGGCACCTCTTTGCTACCGTACTTGGGGATTCCGTTATTTGGGTGTCCTGGTACATTTTGTTTAAGATCGGACCAAAACCACAAGTGGTTGGCGGACATGTTGCTCCCCATCTATTTGATGTCCGCAGGGCCCCCTCAAAGTTCAGACCCATTCATGGGTGAGGTGGTTGTCCCAAATCTGTGCGGGGGTTCAAACATGCGTTTTGGGGACATATTGCAACACAAATCGGGGGTGCTTATTAATTTTTTTTGAAAACAATATTTTTCTGTTTATTGTTTTCTTCTTGTCTTAATATACAGTTTCCTGCTTGATCACCATTGGAGCCAGGAGTTTGCTTTTGGGGTGATGCCTTGTGCCAGGGATTGGCAGATGGGCAATTGGGCCTTTGGAGTGTTCAAAAGGAGAGCTCCGGGCCTGTTGGGGATATCACCTGGGCTTTTGTTGGCGGGGCAGAATGTGGGGAATTCGAACTGCAGCGCAGACTGTTCGGGAAGTGGCTCGCAGGATCCCCGGAAACCTTTTGGGCAGTGGAGGAATGTCTCCCCCAAAAAGACACCCCGACATGCCCAAGGCTAGACCACCGCCGGTTTGGTTTGGTTTCCTGCACTCAGCTCCCGGTTCCCTGACTTCCGATCCGACCTCCGGCGCCTCGTCGGCGACTCGTCGGCGACATCGTCGACTCGTCGACGTCGTCGACGTCGGCGACCCGAAAACGAAGCCAGGGGTCGGCATCATGACGCCCAAGGGCTCCGGCACCAACGGCCGGGCGCCGAGAGAAAGCCGAGTCTCGAGTCCGATTTTCCGGCGCGGGTGACTCGATGAAAGCCACGGGCCCCCAGAGCCTGGCCAGTTCTTGCGCGATTTTTGGAGTTTCCCTTTCAGCTCAAAGCAAGAGTTGGTGGTTTGGATTGGTGGGACTTGAACCACTGGTTCTTGTGGGTACGGCTTCCTGAACACCTAATCACACCACCGATTCCGCTTCAAACCCCGGAAAGGGCTCCAAACCACCAAGGCGGAAGCTGATTTCAACTGCAAAAACAGAATGGCTCAAAGCCAAAGCCGAAGTTGAAGTTGGCTTCGGCCACGTTTTTTTTAGGGGAAAGGGCTCCTCCTGTTCGCTTTCGCTTGGACTGAAGCCATGGAACGGATAAACCGGACACTTCCACCCGAAATGAATATGTTCACAGAACCTGTTGGTTTTCGAGGGAGTCTTTTCCGAAGTTTGCCCGGGGGACTTGAGGACATGGAAGGAAAGGCAAGTTTGGAAAGCTCCGAAAGATGTGTTTTCCAGCCAGGAAGGCAGAAGGGTCAACAGTTTGACGGTCTTCAAATGAGGATCCCATTTTGGGATAGGTTTGAAACTGACACCAGAACGGAATCCAAGCATTTGCAGGGTGCCTCATTTAGAGACATGCATGCGTGATCTGAATGATGTTTTCAGTTTTGTCAGTGTGCATGGGTAAAGAAGTTTGAGGATTTGCCTTATGAGTCTCGGCCTGACACCATCCAGACAAGAGACACGACATGGCACATGGTATGTTCCTGGAATGGGACACCCACAATCAAACTCCACCAGGGTTCATTCACCGCGGATTCTCCCGATCATGTTCCGCCTAGGAATGAGGGCATTCCACATCTTCACTGTTCTTGGCACGTGTCAGGTGACCCCAAACGGGCCTAATTAAACAGGCTCCAGCTCTAAAGGACAATCATCATGTGTGTATTCTAGAACCCAGTTGTTAGAATCCATTTAGGGTCACCCGAATACGTGCTTCATCTTTCTTTCATTTGTTCTTGGCTCTTCCGTGAGTAGTTGCAGCAAAAAGCATGTGTCAAAAAACTTTGGCAGAATAATACCCAGGACTAGATGATATTCGTCCCATTACAGTGTGTCGTGCGAAGCGCATTTTGTCCATCCATCCACAAATCCATGATGGTTTCCACTATGCCCAAACCACTACCCCCAGGAAAATTGGGGTATATACCCTTGATATAGTGGCTATATTGCGATATCTAGAAAGGGCTGGGCCCATTTTTCTACCAAAGTGTTCCCCAGAATCGAAGGAACTTCACCAAGGGCCGCCTTTGTTTCCTGTTCTTCTCGGAAATCTCTTTCGAACTGGTTTGCATTTTGAGGTTCACCCATGTCCGTAGTCCAAACCAAGCGGTTTGTTGTCCGCCCAAACCAAAATAACCACGGCTCCTGCCCTTCCCAGGCTATGTGCAGCGGAATTTGTCCTTCCTGCCCCGTCAGCGTCTGGACTTCAAGGCGTTGAATTCGGAATGTCGGATCGAATCCATCTGGTTGGCATGTGGGTGGCGCGTCTTGCTTTAGGGAACTCACCAACCTGGCTTTCGATTTCCTTTTGGTTTCCCTTTTTAACCACAAAAAAGGGTACCCTGAAAAACAACATCAATTCCCTTTTGGTTTCGCCTTTCAACCAGAAAAAAGGGTACCCTCAGAAAAAGACACACCCATGTGTTTGTCGATTGTTTCTTCTCCATGTTTCGTGCTGTTGCAAAGGGTCGCCTATGAAATTCACCCCCATTTGGGTATGTGTCAACGGGCCACCACAGAATCGCTTCAGTTTTTCTGAGCGCACGTGTTGCCTCATATTCAATTCCCCCCACACCTTTGGCTGGCCAAAACCCTGGTGCCCCGCTACCCCCCAGAAGCCCATCGTACCGAACACCAGATTGGAACCCCCAATCTGGAGGTGAATCTGTGATGAGCCAAGGTGTCGAGGTTCTGTCACCTCGCTCGAACACGGCGGATTGTTCTTCCCGTTTTCGGCGGGTTCCAAAAGGAACATGAAACCGTTGCAGAGGAGCCTCCGGACTTTTGCTGGTGCACACGCACTTGTTGCCTTGAACCTGGTTGGCAATGTGCCTGTCGAGCCGATGTTGTTTCAAATCGGTTGCTTGAGGAGTGGCTTGCATTGATTGCGTTTAAAGCTGGCAAGACCTTGCATGCAACAGTGCGCTGTAAAAGCATGATCAGTCACACTTGGAGTTCATGTTCATTAAGCGCACCAGATGGGTTGAACGGACTGTACAAGCCAGTGTCTCTTGAGGTAGCCTGGTGTGTGTAGAGCCGTTCGTCCAGTGGCATGTTTGCAAGTCGGCTGGGTCAGTCTAAGACCCTCAGCAGCAGTGCGTAGTAAAATCGGATGGGCTGTCCTTCTCGGAATCCATCCGCATTAAGACGCACCAAATCATTGACGTGGACCCGCACTCGGAAGCAATTTGCTTTTATTGATTGGCTTCCGGCTTTGTCCATGTACAAATCCATAGACACATTTGCATGCACAAAGTGCAAAAGCTGCACATGTGTTTGTGTGTGTGTGTGTGCGTGCGTGTGTGTGTGTGTGTTTATGCGTGTGTGTTTGCTTTTGTTTTGGGTTATTTTTTGTTTGTTTGTTTGTTTGTTTGCTTGCTTGCTTGTTTTGTTTGTTTTGTTTGTTTGTTTGTTTGCTTGCTTGTTTGTTTGTTTGTTTGTTTGTTTGTTGTGTTTGTTTGTTTGTTTGTTTGTTTGTTTGTTTGTTTGTTTCTTTGTTTCTTTGTTTGTTTGTTTGTTTGTTTTGTTTGTTGTTTGTTTGTTTGTTTGTTTGGCTTGTTTGTTTGTTTTGTTGTGTTTGTTTGTTTGTTTGTTTTCTTTTTGTTTGTTTGTTTGTTTGTTTGTTTGTTTTGTTTTGTTTGTGGGTGCACGTGCACTTGTTGCCACTAATTTTTGAACCTGGTTGGCAATGTGCCTGTCGAGCCGATGTTGTTGCAGATCGGTTGCTTGAGGAGTGGCTTGCATTAATTGAGTTTAAAGCCGGCAAGGTCTGCATGCAACAGTGCGCTGTAGAAGCATGACCAGCCAGACTTGGAGTTCATGTTCATTAAGCGCACCAGACGGGTTGAACGGACTGCACAAGCCAGTGTCTCTTGTGGTTACACCAGGTGTGTAGAGCCGTTCGTCCAGTGGCATGTTCGCAAGTCGGCTGGGTCAGTCTAAGACCCTCAGCAGCAGTGCGTAGTAAAATCGGATGGGCTGTTCTTCTCGGAATCCATCCGCATTAAGACGCACCAAAGCATTGATGTGGACTTGCACTAGGAAGCAACGAGCCTTGATGATTGGCTTCCATCTGTGTCCACGTACAGGTTCAGACACGTGTCCATGCACAGGTTGCAAAAGGTGCGTGTGTGTGTGTGTGTGAGTGAGTGCGTGCGTGCGTGCATGCGTGCGTGCGTGCGTGCGTGCGTGTTTGTGTGTTTGTTTCTTTGTTTGTTAGTTAGATAGTTTGTTTGTTTGTATTTGGTTGCTTGTGCTTGTTTGCTTGTTTGCTTGCTTGCTTGCTTGCTTGCTTGCTTGCTTGTTTGTTATTTTGCTTGTCAGTTCATTTTGTTTGTTTGCTTGTCTGTTCATTTTATTTGTTTGTTTGTTTGTTTTTTTGGCTTGTTTGTTTGTTTGTTTGTTTGTTTGGCTTGTTTGTTTGTTTGTTTGCTTGTTTGTTTGTTGTGTTTGTGGGCGCACATGCACTTGTTGCCACTGAGTGTTGAACCTGGTTGGCAATGGTCCTGTCGAGCCGATGTTGTTTCAACTCGGTTGCTTGAGAAGTGGCTTGCATTGATTGGGTTTAAAGCTGGCAAGGTCTGCATGCAACAGTGCGCTGTAGAAGCATGACCAGCCAGACTTGGAGTTCATGTTCATTAATCGCATCAGATCGGCTGAACGGACTATATACACAAGCCAGTGTCTCTTGTGGTTGCACCAGGTGTGTAGAGCCGTTCGTCCAGTGGCATGTTTGCAAGTCGTTTGGGTCAGTCTTAGACCCTCAGCAGCAGTGCGTAGTAAAATCGGATGGGCTGTCCTTCTCGGAATCCATCCGCATTAAGACGCACCAGATCATTGACGTGGACCCGCACTCGGAAGCAATTTGCTTTATTGATTGGCTTCCGGCTTTGTCCACGTACAAATCCATAGACACATTTGCATGCACACAGTGCAAAAGCTGCACATGTGTTTGTGTGTTTGTGTGTGTGTGTGTGTATGTGTGTGCGTGTTTGCTTGTTTTCTTATTTGGTTCTTTTTTGTTTGTTTGTTTTGTTTGTTTTGTTTGTTTTGTTTGTTTTGTTTGTTTTGTTTGTTTGTTTGTTTGTTTGTTTGTTTGTTTGTTTGGCTTGTTTGTTTGTTTGTTTGGCTTGTTTGTTTGTTTGTTTGTTTTGGTTTGGTTTGGTTTGGTTTGTTTGGTTGTTTGTTTGGCTTGTTTTGTTTTGTTTGTGGGTGCACGTGCACTTGTTGCCACTAATTTTTGAACCTGGTTGGCAATGTGCCTGTCGAGCCGATGTTGTTGCAGATCGGTTGCTTGAGGAGTGGCTTGCATTAATTGAGTTTAAAGCCGGCAAGGTCTGCATGCAACAGTGCGCTGTAGAAGCATGACCAGCCAGACTTGGAGTTCATGTTCATTAAGCGCACCAGACGGGTTGAACGGACTGCACAAGCCAGTGTCTCTTGTGGTTACACCAGGTGTGCAGAGCCGTTCGTCCAGTGGCATTTTCGCAAGTCGGCTGGGTCAGTCTAAGACCCTCAGCAGCAGTGCGTAGTAAAATCGGATGGGCTGTTCTTCTCGGAATCCATCCGCATTAAGACGCACCAAAGCATTGATGTGGACTTGCACTAGGAAGCAACGAGCCTTGATGATTGGCTTCCATCTGTGTCCACGTACAGGTTCAGACACGTGTCCATGCTCAGGTTGCAAAAGGTGCGTGTGTGTGTGTGTGTGTGTGTGAGTGTGTGCGTGCGTGCGTGCATGCGTGCGTGCGTGCGTGCGTGCGTGTTTGTGTGTTTGTTTCTTTGTTTGTTAGTTAGTTAGTTTGTTTGTTTGTATTTGGTTGCTTGTGCTTATTTGCTTGTTTGCTTGCTTGCTTGCTTGCTTGCTTGTTTGTTATTTTGCTTGTCTGTTCATTTTGTTTGTTTGTTTGTTTGTTTGTTTTTTTGGCTTGTTTGTTTGTTTGTTTGTTTGTTTGGCTTGTTTGTTTGTTTGTTTGTTTGTTTGTTTGTTTGTTTGTTTGTTGTGTTTGTGGGTGCACATGCACTTGTTGCCACTGAGTGTTGAACCTGGTTGGCAATGGTTCTGTCGAGCCGATGTTGTTTCAACTCGGTTGCTTGAGGAGTGGCTTGCATTGATTGGGTTTAAAGCTGGCAAGGCCCGCAACAGTGCGCTGTAAAAGCGTGATCAGTCACACTTGGAGTTCATGTTCATTAATCGCATCAGATCGGCTGAACGGACTATATACACAAGCCAGTGTCTCTTGTGGTTGTTTGGTGTTTGTAGAGCTTGTTGCAGTGGCATGTTCACAAGTCGTTTGGGTCAGTCTTAGACCCTCAACAGCAGTGCGTAGTCAAATTGGATAGTTTGTCCTTCTCTGTTTCCATCCGCATCACCAAAGCATTGACGTGGACTTGCATTCTGAAGCAAAGTGCTTCAATGATTGGCTTCCGGTTTTGTCCAAGTACAGATGAATCCACACAACCCGTGCACAAAGTGCAAACGCTGCAACATGAGAGTGTGTGTGTGTGTGTGTGTGTGTGTGTGTGTGTGTGTGTGTGTGTGTGTGTTTGTGTGTGTTTTGTCTGTTTGTTTGTGGGTACACATGGACATGCACTTGTTGCTTAAATCGGTTGCTTGGGGACTCACTTGCATTCTTGCGGTTGAAGCTGGCTAGGCCTGCATGGAACAGTGCGCTGTAAAAGCATGACCAGCCACACTTGGAATTCATGTTCATTAAAGCGCACCAGACGGGTTGAACGGACTGTACAAGCCAGTGTCTCTTGAGGTTACTTGGTGTGTGTAGAGCCGTTCAGTGGCATGTTCGCAAGTCGGCTGGGTCAGTCTTGCGTTGTGAAATTGGACGGTGTGTCCTTCTCGGAATCCATCAGACCGAACAAGCACTTGGAACAGGTTCTGGGGGCCTGGGTGGCCACGCGTGCATCACAGATTGCTGGAGAACACGAGTGTACGTATTGAAATCATTTCTCTCGCGCTCTGCCTGCCTGCCTGCCTGCCTGTCTGCCTGTCTTTCTGCCTCTGTCTTTCTGTCTGTCTTTCTGCCTCTGTCTTTCTGTCTGTCTGTCTGCCTGCCTGCCTGCTTGTCTGTCTGTCTGTCTGTCTGTTTGTTTGTCTGTCTTTCTGTCTGTCTGTCTGTCTTTCTGTCTGTCTGTCTGTCTGTCTGTCTCTGTCTCTATCTCTGCCTCTGTCTCGTACACATATTGTATGGATACATAAGGATATACAGTTTTGCATTGTGCGTGGGAACAGTTTGACAACGAAGGCAGAGTAGATGGTTATGTGTGCATCTACCCTCCTCAGGCCTTCTTTTTTGTCTTTCCCCTTGCCGGGACCTTCGAAGCAATCTGCGCTTTCCGTGTATCAGGTTGGAACTTGTTTTGTTCCACAAACAAATCACAGATGGAACTCTGGGGGCTATTGTGGGGGCTATTGGGGGGGGGGCTATCTTTGAGATAAGCCAGGGATACGCCCTTAGTAAGGCCTTATTAAGAGGGGTAAGGGATACCCCCCCCACAGCTAGCCTGTGGTGTGCAGCCTTCTTTTTGTCACCACTTCAGGACCCTCCTCCTACTGCTGAGGAGTGGCCTTTGATTCTCCGGGTGAAAGAAGCCCCCCCGCGTTTTGGAGCAGCACGCAAACATTTCCGGGCGCAGCTTCCCAAGCCTTTTTTGGGGGAGCCCTGCTTGTACTCCTCGCTTTGTGTGACCTTGGTGCCCTTTCATTTCCAGGACAAAACCCCACCCCACCCCACCACCCACCTCACCCCACCACTCACCTCACCCCACCCCACTCGGGTGCCGCACGCCGCGCCCAAAGCCGCGCTTGTTTTTTTCTTCTTTTCGCCAGGCGCAGATGGGCCAGAGCTTCAAGAGCATGACCGGGGACGGGGCCATCAAGGCGCGGGAGCGTTGGTTGGTTTCAGTGGGCGTTGTTCGTTAGGACCCCCACAAGGGCGGTGTTAAGATGAAACGTTTGGGGCTTTGAGGAAACCATGTTATACGTCCTTTTGGGGTGAGGTCCCTTTTTGAACGGGAAACCATATATATATATATATATGTGCTTTTGGGGTGAGGTGAGTCCCTTTTTGAAGGGAAAACCCAAAGCCATTTTTTGGGGGTCCAAAACTAAAACAGACGTCCAAATGGCTGGCTTCCTTCAAACCGACGGGTGGAGTGACAGCCATGGCTCAGGCAGGCGAGGCTCGGTTTGACCCGTGAAACTCCAAGCCTGGTACGGGGTGGACCCCGGATCCAAGCAGAACCTGTTGTGTCTTGTCTTAAAAAAATATTATTTATGTTGATTTATTTATTTATGTTGTTTTATTTATTTATTTATGTGTTTTTTTTTTTTGGGGGGGGGAGGGGGCATTCTCTGAGTGAAGATGAGACACCCATGGCATAAATCCTTGACCAAATGTTGCAGGATTGCCGGGACGGAAAACGCTGTATCGCACAAAGCATCCTGAATCTTTCTATGTGGAGCCAGTCCCCTCTGCACATCCTCTTCAGGATGTTGCTTGTGAGCCACTATGCTTCATCCATCGGAGACAAGTGTGGTTTGTTGTGCATGTTGTTTGGATTGGAAGCGTACTCCTCGTGTGAGATAGAGCCCAGCAAATTGACACATTTGTGGATGGTTTTCCTGAAGATCATGCTTGGAATTTAAGTCTCATTTACTACTGCGGATGGACAAAGTTCTGCGTTGGTTCCTCCAAGAGTGCAAAAGAACAAAAACAAAAGATTGTATACCTAAGGATTGTCATCATCTCAATTGGGTCCCTGCCATTCTTTGAGGTGGACCTTGCCAGCCTTAAACGTCGAAGGTGTCAAAGTGCGCGGCCGAATCGAATCCCCTCAACCGAAACAACACCTGCACCTGGGTGTCCCTGTGTTTGGTTTTTAAGGGACACTGGGACACGTAAAGGAACGCCCACCTTTTTGGTGGGTCCCCAAAAAGCCACGCCCAAGTCCTTGAGTTCAATCTCCCGCCTTTTTGTTTGTTTCTGACCGAGCGGAACGGGTAGGGCAGGCACGAGCACGGTTTCAGCCAGTCGGGGGTGTCTTTTTATTCAGTCCGGGAGGGTCATCTTCCTGAAGCAAAGCCACATCCGATCCCACCTCTTCTTGACGGAAAATCGTTCTTTGTCAGTCTTGGGCTTGTCTTTCTGGAAACCCAAATCCCCCGACCCCTTTCTTTGCGGGTACCCTCCCTCCCACTAACATGGCAACTGACAGGGGGTCCCTTCAAAAGGAAATTAATCTTCCAGGTACTCCTACCTCCCCATAGGTGCCATGTTAGTGGGATCTTGATGGAAAATAGTTCTTTCTCAGTCTTGGGCTTGTCTTTCTGGAAACCCAAATCCCCCGATCCCTATTTTTTTTTTGTGCGGGTCAGTTGCCATGTTGGAGGAAGGCGACTCTTTGTGGGTTTGTCTGGTGTAGCCTTCAGGTGCGCAAGGCCAACAATGAGCTCCTGATCCACGAGCAGAAGCGGAAGGCGATGATGATCGCCGCCGGGGAAGTCCGGATGATCGTGGGGAAAGCTCAAACCCCCCCCCCAAACCCCCAAACCCCCAAACAAAAGTGGGGATCCCCCCCCCAAAAAAAAAACAAAAACAAGAGAGAGGGTTGGTTGACCCCCCCAAAAAGAAGAACAAGAGAGAGGGTCGGTTTCCTTGTAGCCGCCTTTTGAGAACCGACAAAACCGACCAAAACTGGGGGCTGGGCAAAAACAAGGCACCGCCATTCTCATCGTTTAGTCGTTTAGAGAAGACGGTTCTTGCAGAGGCAACCCCCTAGACGGGGTTTCCCTGTGACGCATCCCTTTAAACCAATCGGTGCATTGCGAGTAAAGTGAACGGCCACTGTACAGAAGCCAAGTGTAGGATGTTTCAGACCAGTTCCCTGTGCTCTGTGGCTGATACCGTTTTGAACCGCAGCCACGGGCCAAGCAGTGTGTCAGGAGCAAAAAGCTTGGACGCGGCTTCTGCCTCAAACTCTTGGGGCAACCTTGATGATGTGTGCTTGCGGTTATTGATGCAAATTGCATTGACGGGATTCCATCCTTTTCCCTCTAACACGTTCCTACGCTTTTCTTCCCACTGTTTGCGTCGCTGGTCTTTCCGTCTTCGGGCGACCTTCACTTTTTTGCTTGATGCGCACCTGAACCCTCCAACTTGGATGATTTCGGCGAGTTCGTCCGCCTCCGGCTTTGGCAGGTGGAGAACGAGCTGCTCAAGTTAGAGGCGTGCTGAAACTTGAGCCGAGGCAAATGCCTGTCGCCTCCGGACGCGACGGATTGATTTCCGTGTTACTCCAATTTTATACTATTTTCGGAAAATTGAATCAACATGGCATCATCAGTCGAGAAAGAGGACACACCACTTTCATCAAGAGTCTGAAGAAGCGGGGCTATTTATCCGCTTTTTCATTTCCCCAAATTTCAAGAATATTATTCCTTTTTTTAAACAGCACATGTACCAAAAGAGTGAGTTGGATGCTGCATTGGGACCACCCCCTATTTGTCGACGGGCTTCTGTTTGTTTGTCGACAATTCTTGGGGCAAGCTCCAAACCTTTTAAGGACCAAGCCGCCTTTTGGTAGAAAATTGGGCGTGTCGTCGGTTTCCCTCGGGTCAAATTCTTGTGGTTTCTTTCAAGCAACCCTGACACGCGAAAACTCCAAGAAAAGGGAATATTTGATCAATACCTGAGATCTAATGCATCTGTTCTGGGAGCCTCCGCTTTTGTTCTCTTTCCATTCTGCTTCTTTCATGCAAGCATCCTGTTGCCTTGAAAGACATGTTTGCACAGCGCAGCGGAAGTTTAAAGCGTGACTCGCTGCAGCTTGCAAAAACACCCATCCAGACTCAACGTTTGAAAGTCGTAATCCTGTGTAGCAAGTCCGCTATCAGATGATGAGTCCCCGCAGTTCCTGCCACATGGACACAAGAAGCATAATGCTTGCTATGAAACAAACGAGTTACTGAGTGTCGAGCAAGAAGATGATGGCTCATGTCGCCTAGGTGGGTTGTGAGGGATGATTGTTCACTTGTTTTGCCAGGACTTCGACAACCGGGGTTATATGAGTGTTCCGTAGAAGGAACTGTGGCCATAACCGGCAACCGATTTCTCCGGCACTCGCGTAGGTTGTCCAACGTAGGTTGCTCTTCGCTGTCAAGAGCCGAGCTTTTCGCCTCTAATTGCTTGGCGGTTCCCGGCCGGGCTTGAGGTTTCCAGGGTTTTAGTTGGCTTAGCGGTGTCCATCTCGCGGGGGTTTTAGTTTGATTCGCTTCGCCAACGCGGTTGTTTCCAGCGGCTTTCTGAGAGCGATGAGTGGAAGAGGAGTTACGAGAAAGGCGGTTTGAGGGCATTGCCACGCCGTCAGCGTCCTAATGGTTATGTGAATATATGGCTAAGGGACTCGACCCGGGAGCTGAATAACCCTGGTCGACGGGCGTTCTCAAATGAGCAGTGCCCAAAAGCTCAATTGGCAATTTTCCGGATTCTACCTGGTGTCTTGTGGGGGCGGGGGTAATGGTAAGGGCTTTCTAAACCTTCCCATGTCGGTAGAGCCAAACGGGTGTGTCTTGTTTAGGGGACCTTTAAACTGCTGGTGTTCCTTTTAGTGTTCCTTTCAAAACACCAAACAACGGGTGTACCAACTCAAAAAACACACCCAAACCTCACTGGATTTGGGGGGATTCGACTTCAAAACCGCCATTTCCAGGACGAGCTTTTGGCCGCTGGCATGCCCGACGACGAAGTACAGCCCGCGCCCTGGTTGTTCGAGCCTTCGCTTTTTTTTTCTTCCTGGGTCCCCTGAAAAGAGGAAACCAAAAGGAAGACCACCATGTCTCGGGGTCCCCTTTCAGAATTTCGGGGACCAATCATCGTAACACTGCGGTTCTGTTGCAGCAATGTTTGGATGGGAAATGCAACGTTCAACGCGCTCGAGAGGAAGGATTTCTTGAAACGACCAAGGGGGTATGCAACAAATTTAGCTCTCTCCGCATGATCTCAAGCTGAAAGTATGTTTGAGTTAAAAAAAGCAAGCAACGGCGAAACAAAACAGTATGCGGACACGGTTTGATTCTCTCACCATTGTTTTCTCCCACCCCTGGTTTGTTTCGCAGCATCACTTTCCTTGTTCTAATCTTTTCCTTTGGCGCCTGGGTCCAGGTGATTGCACTTTGGCTCCTGTCCGCCCTTTGTTCGAATGGCATTGCGTCAACATCAGAGTCATCAGATGAATCCGGCGGATCCTACTCAGAGAATTCCTCTAGAGCATTTCCCTACCAAAAAGGCGAACCCTACTGATTATATATCCTCAATCCAACGGGAGTGTTCGTTCTCGAACCGGCCCTTCGATTTGGCCAAACCAAGTCGAGCTGCCGCACGGTCAGCTGGGCGACCGCTTGTTCCCTTTCTTTATCTCTCTTTCTCTTTTCCTCTCTCTCTCTCTCTCTTTTTTTTCTCTCTCTCTCTCTCTCTCTGTCCAAATGGGCTTGTCTCAAAATGAAATGAAGACCCCCCCCTGGCTTTTGCTTGGGCCAGAGATACCCTCCAAGACGGAAAAGCGCCCACGCTTCCGCCAAAGGAAAGGAGTCGATTCCAAGCCGTTTCCCGAGCCGTTTCCCGGGCCAGAGTTTCAGAATGGCTCACAAGTCTTCCCCAGAATTGGCTTCCCCATTTTTTCGATTTTTTTGCTTTTTTGGGGTTCCTTTTTGTTTTCTACTCACCAGGCAAAAAAATACATATGTTTCTGCTGGGGTCCTAATTCCAGCCTAGAAATGATCCCTTGGCTTTCAAGGGCCCAACTTTCCCCAAAGAGGGACACCCTGAAGAAAACGACCTTTTTTCCCGGGAAAATCCGAGCAGTAGTTTGACCCCAGCGCGATAGACTGACCCCCCTTCCCCACGTAGAACGAGCGACAAAAAGTCGCTTATTCATTCGCCCCGAAATCCGGTTTTTTCTGAGGGCTGCAGTGAACAGAGAGCGGAAGCACATGCTCAAGGCCGTGGATGCTGGGGCCCGAGCTTCCCCAAAAGGAGACGTAGCTTGGATTCTTAAAAATGGAATCGATGGAAGAAGGCCTCCAAGGGGCGATGTGTAGCCTATGATCTGGACGAATTCCAACGGGCCTTTCAGGGGGTAAAACGAGCTTGAGTGTGAGGAAGGTCCTTTGGGTAAACTTGTCTTCAGTTTGGAAATTAGAGTATTTTGTCTAGAAAAAGGTCCCGCGCGAAATGCGGCCCCAAGGCGTTCGGGTTGATGCGGGCTTGCCGCAGCCCACGTTCGATCGGGTTCGCACATGGTTCGTGGACCAAACTCCCCATGTCAATGATGTCCACCCAAGCCAGTGGTTGAGTGTTTGGAAGGGAGCCGTTCTGGGGGCTGCCAAAGCCAACCAGCAGGAGTTTCAAATGGCAAGAGGAATGACGCAGCAGTGCGGCAGGCCGACTTGCCACCGAAAGGGCTCGGGCACGCAAAGTCGTTTTCGAGAAATCGGCGCTGGATTCTTGGGGACCCATTGTTCCACCAAGCACTCGTATTCCGGATGGTGTTGAAAAAGAAATTAAGGAAACCATGTTTGGGACCTTGAGGGCTTATTTGGGCTCCCTCCCCCCATGGGTGCATGCCGTGTCCCGTTCTCTAAATGCTGAGGACGGAGCCCTGCGGTACCACTCAGAGCTGGAAAAGGCGTCCTCCCACCAGCAGGCCGGGGGGCTTCGGTTCGCTGGTTTTTCCGGAGGCGCGATTCCTGGCTCATGATTTCGAGTGGTCGCCACAATGATGGAACTTCACGAAAAGTGTGTCTAAATAACCCGAAGACTCATGGCTGTCCCGGTTCTTTCCTAACTTCCAGTGGTTGCATATCCTTTTGCCCTTTTGAACATTTTGGGAGGGGCAACCTCCTTGAAAATCAACTAGCCCAAGCATCATTGGACCCTCCATTGAACGGTCAGGACCTCCATAGGTTTTGGACCTTAAAAAGGGCCGCCCCGTTCGATGCTTAGGGTCGGAGGTCACCCTTCCCTGTGTCAGACTCATTCCTTTTGCCAAAGGAATCAAGTGCCAAAAAGTCCGCTACCCCTTTTTCCCCATGAAAGTCAACCAACAGGAGTGCCCAAACTTTTCCCAACAAAAATGCACGTGGGGGGCGGGAGTGGGACTTGATTCACTCCGGAGCCGATTTCAGGCGCTGGAGAAGGAGAAGGAGCTTCTGAAGCCAAGCCCTCGGGTGATTCGGAGGAAGTTGGTTCCTGGTACCCTCCCACCAATGAACATGGACTTCACCGTTCTTGGGTTCTTCTTCTTTCATTTGGTTCTGGTTCATTTTTTGGTAGGGGGCAGCAACCATCGTCCGTATTTTTTGCCATACCAAGAGGTGTGCAGCGGAACCGGACAGGGTGTCCCTTGAAAAAAACAAATGGTCCAAGCCAGGCCCCCGAAAGGTCAGCTTCCATGTCAATTGGTGGAGGGTAGCCACTTTTGATAGCAGGCACCCGGCCCAGGATGCGATTTATGTCAGGAACCCATGGTTGCCACAAAAGAAGGAACCAGATTCCAATCTCACAAACCAAAAGGAATGTGGGTTTGTTTTTGCTTTGAGGGTACCCCTTTTTTGTGGTTTGGAAGGGACACCAGGGGGAACACCTTAGTTTTTGGGGTTTGCTAAAAAGAAACACTCATTTAGAGGAGCCTGGAGTCCGCTGAACAGTAAGCCAGCGCGTGAACAATGCCAAATCCCACCAAAAACCTGTTCACAAGAAACAGGGGTTCAAATCCCACCGCCAATGCAGACCACCAATTAGGGAGTATCGAATTTACCACGGGACCCGTTTTCCACTCTAAGACCAAAGGGGTCGAAAATCGAGCCATTGGTTGCCAGGTATTTGCTATGCGTGAGAGCTCGGGACTCCTCATGGTCATTTAGGCAGTGCTTTAATTTCTTTTTTCGAGAATGCCCTGGTTTTTTTTTACGGGAAACACCGAAAGGAAACCCGAAAGCCGGGCCTTCGGAAATGGACCGGATTTCTTCCTATGAAAAATAACACTTTATTCCGTTCTTCGTTCTTAAAAGGTTTCTTTTCGGTTTCGAAAAGGGATTCTTATTCGCACCCGTTGTGTTCCTACTGTGGATGGACGAAATCCATTTCGCACCACCTCGGGAACCCTGGTTTCGGAGGATTCCCCAACGTAATCACCAAATAGTTGTCTCAACCATGGTTTCCAAGTGGTGCGGTTTATGGATTTCGCAACCATCCACGGTATTAAAGGGTTTCTTTGAGCAACATCCCTTGGGCTTTGAGTCCTTTGGCTCTGTAAGCTCGGGGGAGCCAATGGGACTGGACGGGTACGCCTCTCAGTCAGCTCGGAGGATTTCGGGGGTGTTTTTTTTTTTTTTTCCCCCGGTGTCAGTTTCTTTGGAGTTTTGAAGTACCCCTTCTGCTTTTCGCAACTCAACGTTGAGTCCTCAAATTGCTTCTCTTCGCAAGTCGGGACGGCTTCTTTAACCATTTTTTCTCGCGCCCCGATCAATTCCTTTGGGTCTCCCTCTGTCAAACAGCCCCTTCTGAGGGTGTAGCCTAAAACAAAACCAGTTGTCATGTTGCGGCTGGTAAGGTAAGATCCGGGGCCGTTCTCTGAATCTGCCGAGGTCTTGTTCAGATATTACATGCGGAAATTTGGTGATTTACCGCAAAACGCAATGGTTTCGTAGTTGAGAATGGTTGTTTCACGATTTGCTTGCAATACTTGGGGAATCCACCGTATCATCAAACTGGTGCCATGTTGATCCAAGACACATCGCTCGTCACCTGCATGAGGCCTTGTTGAGCCTGCGTATTCATGCAACAAGTCGATCCATAGATTTGGCTTCGCCGCGCGAACCGGCGTTGAGGTTTTTGGCACGTTGAGGTTTTTGGCACGTTCTGAAAGAATGTGTAAGTGCAAAAAACATCAAGGCAGATTCAAGCGGCGGCCTAGAAACAAACCCTCCCCAGCACTGAGGGCGGCGCTTTTGTTCATGCTTTCTAAGGGTTTAAAGATGGCAACGCAGCCCACAGATCCTTGCCTGCGTTCATGCGCCATTGCCATGAAAAAACGTATTCATGAAGAGCTGGATTCACCAGCTTGCTTCCCACATGTTTTGCCTGAACTTCTCGCGGCAAGTATTCTTTTAATCGACGCCAGCATGAGTCCAGAGCCTGCGTTCCAGCGACTTTTGTGCGGCCTCCCGTGCAGAAATGGCAGCTGAACTCCATAAGGCAATGTCGAACCTGGAAGAACTCAAGACCTGCGTCTTCACATGCACTGCGCCAGCTGCGAGCACCATCCCCGTAGACAGTGGCCCCTGGCCTGACTTTGGAAATCAAGTCAGAAGACATCACATCTAAACTGCTTTCGGTAGGTGGCCTTGCCGATGGCTTCAACAACACGTATGGCAAAGGTGACATCAGAATCTTGCCAGTAGAGCCGCGTTCTTTGGCTCCTCCGATTCTGACGTGCACATCAAACCATGGTGGCAGAGCCTGCTGTCCATGCCGTTCCTGCCAAGCCCGAATAGGGACAGCCCAAGATGGATTCGATTTGCTTATGTGCAGTTTTCTGATTGTTGTTGCGTCCACTTCTATCTGGCCCTTGAGGCGCAACTGCTCCAGCTGAAGTCTGCCTTGGCGGGCTTCTAAGCCCCGAAGCTTTTGAAAAACCAGAATGCACAGGTGCTCATTGATCTTGGCAATCTTGGCCGGCTTGCTTGGCCGAGGATTGGTTTCTGAAAAGTAGCTGATCACTATGATGAAGAGATGCAAAGGCGTCAATGCGCGGTTGTGCTTCTCCACACCATCTCTGTTCAGCCAGTTGTTGCAGCTTAAGACATTGATTCTGCTCCGGCAGTCCTCGTTTGTGCAATGCCAATACAGCTGCTGGGAAACAATGTCTTTGCGCGGATAAGGGCCGCAGAGGTAGCCATGACATGAGTCACATCTGGCAGGCCGCTGCAGCAAACGCGAAGCCAGCAAATGCTTCAGAGCTTCTTCATTCGTCACTCCTGCAACTTGCGGTCCAGACCACTGCCGGTCACGTCTGTCGCCAGCACCCAGAACATCGCCGCTATATTCCTTTCGCCTAGTAGACTTGGAAGCAGCAGGCCGCTTCATGGCTGGCTTTTTCACTTTTCTGAGCGCAGCAAAGCCTGTTCCTCTGCAAGTTCGTGACTTCCCTCTAGAAGCAGAGCCATTCGCGCCCTTCTTCAAAGCGCGATATTCCGCCGCTCCTTGAATCTGGCAAGTCAAGTAATTATGCCCCTGCCGGCCGCATAAGCGGCAACCGGGCATGGCAAAACTGGGAAGCCAAAAGGCTGCAGAATGCGGTCTTCTAACCAACCTGTCAAGACCTAGCCAAATCATGACCTAGCCACTGCAAAGACCTTGCAACTTGTCAACCTTGAAAAAGCCGAATAGCATGATGGCTTTTTATCTCTTCACTATTGCAATGGTTTGTTGCCTCCGGATTAGGTCGTCTGTTGCGACCGAAAAAACTCAAGCCACTCCACTGCGTTAGCCACAAGCTGCTGACGGTCTACTGCTGCTTCATCCCAAGCCTCAGCAAGGCAAACTGCTTGGTCAGCCTGCCGAAAATAGATCATGCCGATGCTGGCGTAGCTGCCAATGCACTCTTCCACCATTGGCTGCTCAAACGGCAGCACAGACTGCAGCTCAGCTATAGCAACCCACGGAGTGCCACCGCGGCTGAGGCTTGTCAATGCGGACCACATGATGTCCATTGGTTCTGCTTCTGGGTTCTGCATCTTCAAGCATAGCTCAGCCCGCAAGCGATCTTGGAAGGTTGGCCCTGCTGCGCTGGAAGAAGCAAAGTCATGCATTGTAGCTTGCTTCCTTCGCCTGTCTTCCCAGCGTCTGTTCGCCCGAAACTCTTCTAGATCAGCCCGAGCCACCGGATACCAATAGCTCCTGTTGGCAGACAGCGCCAGCGCAGCATCGATCTTGCTCTGCCACGTGTGTGCTAGATCAAAGCGACCCACTTCTTGCCAGTGCTGTGCTTCCGCGCGGGCAAGCTTGACAAGCGCCTGCTCTGCGCGAGCTCTCATCCCACGCAGAGTGCGGGCTGCACTGCTGAAGCCTGCTGCTTCAATGACACGAGCACACCACGTTGCACAGTGTGGCCAATCATTGGGCATGATGAGATATGGCCCAGGTCGAAGGTGCAAGCTCCTATTGTGAGCCATTGCTGGCAGCTCCTCACAGCCCAGTTCCACAGCAATGCGTGCGGCCACAGCGCCCGCAGCAAAAGGCACCACTGGCTGCACTGGTTGCTCTGGGGCCACGCTGCCAGCTCGTGAAGACGATGGCTCATGCGGAAGCCTCAAATGCCAATTTCGGGAGATTTAAAGCACATAAAAACCAAAAACAAAAAAACAAAACAAAACAAAACCTGGGTTTTCAAACTAGCTGCCAATAGTTTCCCAGAAACGGTGTTCCTGGCGATCTCAAATCAATCGGTGAAAGCATCTGCAGGCTCATGGCATCTGATCGAACGGACAACGGAGACTCGGCCGCAGTTTTGCGGCGCTTCTGCGGCGTGCATGGCACTTCCATGGAAAACCTGGAAAATTCGACAGCCTGCTTAAGACTCTGAGCCCGGATCAAAGCAGTGAACGCTTACCAGACATGGATGCTTACCAGACATGGATGCTTATCAGCCCCCCCCCCCGAACCCCCCCCCCCAACCCCCCCCCCACGCTGAAATGCAAGGAAAAACCAAGTGATTCATGCAAAAGTGTCAAAAACGGCTCAAAACTCCAGCGCCGGTTCCAACGGCGTACGCATAGATTTGGACCTGGAAAGCAGCGGGATGATGTCAGGGTGCCAATCCAATCTTTGCGTTTTTGGCTGGCTCACTTGTATTCCCCCAAGTCACCCAATCTTGTTGCATTGTTGGGATGCGGGTTTGGTTGCTACTGGAGTTGGTGATCAACCTCCATTTTTGCAATTGCAGCATCCGACCTGAGGCTTCTTTCCCGTTTTTCCCCGAGCGGGGCCCGTTTTGACCTCGACCCGCCCATTTTGGCCCCTAAAAAGAAGAGCGGCGCGGGGCGTGGGGCAGCCCAGGTCCGTGGGGCGTGGCCCGAACTCGGCCGTTGCCCGAGTGCCCCCGCCCGAGGTTCGAGAAGGCGGTGGGCATCGACACCCGGAGCCGGGTGGTGGGGGCCTGCTTCGACCAGGAGCTGCAGGACCGGGCCTAGATGTCACACGCAGGCCTTGGTTTGGGGGGTTAGTCTTTTGGGGGGGTAGTCTTTTGGGGGGTTTATCTTTGGGACCCTTCTTGTATCGCAATTTGAGACACACCCCACAAATGAAGCAGGGAACAAGCAAGTGGGGCAAGGAAAACAATGCAAGTGCAAACAACTTGGAAAAAGCCAAATTGCCTTGGGTTTGCGCCTCAGAGTTTTCCATGAAGCCCTTATACAGGCGCCAAGTACCACAGTCCAACCTGATTCTTGGCATGGTCATGGCTCCCGTACGAATCCTGGCCATGGGTTCTCTCAACCAAGGAGCCATGACCATCCCTAACCACAAACAACCTCCAAATTTGCCGAAGTCCCCTGGTAAAAATGAGACAAGCTTGCCGGATCTTGCCAGTAGTGGTAGATTCCTTTGAAAAACCAACAGGGGAAAATACAAGAAACAACTTCTGACACGCAAATGGAAGGTGTTCTGACCATGACACTAGCGAGGTGCTCTCCCGCCACCCCCGGCCACTTGGCTAACATCAGCTCAAGAGCGAGCCTCGCGCCATCCCGGGCGATGCAACCGCTGCTTAAAAGTCGAGGTTCCACCACTTGCAATCAATCCCGCCCGAGCCACCCAGCACCCCTCCCCTC
This sequence comes from Effrenium voratum, assembly GCA_963377175.1. Classification (NCBI taxonomy): domain Eukaryota; class Dinophyceae; order Suessiales; family Symbiodiniaceae; genus Effrenium; species Effrenium voratum. The sequence goes on from CAUJNA010003803.1 coordinate 204,409, forward strand.
CTGGGTTGTGGGAAACGGACCGCTTCTGGGGAACTCACTGGTAGGTTTTCCTCTTGGTTTCCTGTTTGACCAAGAGAAAGAACAATAAGAAGGGGGGTGCAAAACAATTCGGGAACTGTAGGAACTGCCTCCAAATCACATGGGTAGCAAAACCGGGGTGTCTTGATTTGCGGGTACCACTTATTCGGTGGCTTTAAAGGGCAACCACCAAAACGCCAACATTTTTTTGGGGCCCCCCAATTTGCCTGGTGTTTTTTTTTTGGTCGTTTTTTCCCCCCCCCCCCACAATGACGACACATCCAGATGGAGTTGCGAGCTGCCAGCGAGAGGCGCAGCTGAAGCTGGAGCGAATGCAGCAGAAGGCGGAGCAGGAGCAGATGCGGCTGGAGGCCCAAAAGAAGGCCGAGAAGGCGAGAAATCGGGCTGGCACGTGGGTGGGCGGGTGGGCGGGTGTGCGGGCGGGTTGTTTTGTTCTGAGGTCTGTTGTTGGGAGGGGGGATTTCAGCAAGATTGTTGGACTCATTTGAAGTTTGCGTCTTGTGACAGAGCACCCTCCCCCCGAAAAAGAGAGAGGAGGAAAACCAACACACACCCCAACTCCCAACTCGCTCATTTCGCGACTTGTTGGTCCTCAACGCAAAACACGCCTCTGAGACGCTGGAATCCGAAGGCGCAGAAGAAGGCCGAGGAGCTCCGGAAGAAGGCGGAGAAGGCGGGGAGAAGGCGACTTCTTGTGGGCCATCCACTCAGAAAGTGAGGCAATCTATTTAAGGCTTCCCTGCTGTGAGGCACCCGGGTCCCATGCCCCATGTTTGGGTCCAGTCCCAGAATCTCAGAGCCGATGCCTTTTTTGGTTTTGTGACCTTGTTCAATCATTTTGTTTAAGCACATGTTTCTGTGCTGGGTGTCTTTTTCAACATGAAGTTCACCCCCCATCCCCCCCCAAAAAAAACCAAACAAGAACACAAAGCACGACGAACACAACCTCGCCCCCGACGTGCCCCACCCACCTTCGGCCCGTCCGTTCCACGGGACCCACCGCCCCGAGGCCAAGAAGAAGGCGGAGGCGAAGCTGGCGAAGCTGAAGGCGAAGCAGGAGAAGTCCCTCGGCCGCGGAGTCTGCCGGCGGGACTCGGCTCCAGCCGCGGGCTGTTTTTTTTGTCCTTTGAATGAAAAACAAAGGCAAACACTTGGTCTGGGTTAACTTGTTCTTGTTTTGAACCACGTTTTTGTTACAAAAAGGAAACGGTCTTTGGTATTTTGACAGGTGAATGAGTTACTTCTGTCCGCGGATTGGTGCTCCGGGAAGTTGTTTTGGATTTTACATTTATCCAGAAGCGGCGGGTTGGATGTGGCGGCTTTTGTGGACACACCCCGGTAGAATATAAAAGAGTACTAAAATAATATTACTAACAAAGGACCAACGGGGGGAAGAACAGGGTGAAATCCACGAAAAGCGCATGACCACCTTTTTCTAGAGTTTGAACAAACAGAACGAGAACACGAGCATCAAGTATCTTATTTTCAGTTGAGCAAATAAAGCTGGGGGGTATTTGTCCTGGTCGTTTTCAAGAAAACTGCTTTGAGTTTTTGGAAGTTGATGTTCCACCGCAGGTCAAGCTAGAGCCACAACTTTTCGGGGCAACGTTCCGAGGACTTGGCTGTGAAGGAATGCGACCCGCGGCTTTTGGTTGGTTTCCTTTTGGTAGGCGAAATGTCCAGGGCAAAAGGACCTCATGCAGGTAGTAAAACCATCCCACAAATAGGTACCTAAAGACCCCACAATAGGCTGGCTTGCTTGGTCCAGTCGGTTCTTCAACGGACCAACGGTGCTTTTACTTTTGATGGCTGGCCGTCTTGAAATCACGTTGTTAGACATTTGAATCCTTCCTTTCAGAGTTGACTTTTCTTTTTAATCCTCAAACATTGGTCCCCTATGTCCAAGGCAAGAGCAAATCGACTTGCCCCAAATCCACGGGATCTGCCCAGATCTGGCGTTCCGTTTTTGGCGTCCATGTTTTGTTTTGCGTGAGGACAACCTGTTTACAGATGTTGTTAGAGTATGATGTCGACCGTTTACTAGCAAATGAAGTATTTACCCTGGAAAACCAGGTTTTTCAAAACATACCCTAGAAAAGAGGGTATTCGGAGTAGGGGTAATCAAGGACATGAATGGATTTTCGTGGAAAGTTCTCTTGCGCAGTCTTTCCGCATATCCCTTTGCTCTCTTAGGCAGCGTGTGAAGGAGGAGGAGAAGGCCGGGGCGATCTGTGGGGTTTCCGTGAATGGCGTAGGGCTTAAATCTGAACCAACCCAAGGGGCATCCGCTTCCAAAGTCTGGACATGTCCGACAAGCGCACGGCACTTGACGTAAGAACGCCCCCAAAAACACAGACGAAAACAGAACCATCACAAATACGACTTCGTTGGTTGGATGTTTGATTGCCAAATCCCGTGTCAGCCTACCCAACAACTTGTACATGGCATTTGGAGTGACTTTTGAAGGTAGCTCTGCCTCGTTGGACATGCTGATGCTGTCACTTGCTAGCGAACAGGAAGATCGTAGAATGCTTCCGTGGCGGATTCTTGCCTCGCAGTGGATTCTTGCACGTATTGATATGGCTATGACTGGCTATGGGTCAAACATGCGTACCCAAAATGGAACCATGGTAAATGGAGCCAAAGACCAAGCCCTGCGGTTTTTTGGTGTTTTTTTTTGTTTTGCCCCATACCCATGCTAGCGGATCGCAACGGGATCGGATTTCAGTGTCCCCGGCTCCGAGTTCGATGGCACCGTCCGATTGATCCGAAAGGAGGATGCGACCAGCGGAGCAATTCGAGGATCAATTCGAGGCCCCCCCCCCAAAAAAAAAAAACGCAGGCGGTAAAAAACCTGAAGAGGGCCCAACAAAGGGGCTTTTCCCCCAATCCCAAGAGGGGCCAATAGTGACTAATAGGGTCTCTAAGGTTTTTTTTCTCTCTTTGGGGGGGCCCTGACAACCATAGGCAGATGAGGCGACTCTAGGAACATGGCGTAAAAATGCGAAGCGGCATTGAAATCTGGACTCATGGCCTCGCAACGCAGAAGCTCGAAGCTCGCCCCACCTCGAAGCTGCATAAGCCAAACCAGGGTCCCTCAAAGGATTTGTTTGTTATACATAATGTGTATATATATTATATATGTATATATATATATACATGTATATACACAGATTTGTGCCAGTCAACAAATCAGCCTTACCAGCTGATTTAGTGATCTTCATGTGAAGCTTGTTTTTTTTGAGTGTATCCTTTTGAGGAACTGTGCAAACGGCCGGCCGTTTGCCCTCCGCGTCCGGCCGAGCGAGAAAGCCAGCTCGCAGGCTGCCAAGCTGAAGGAAGAGCTTGAGGCTGTCAAGGCGCGAACCAGCACAGCCCCCTCTGAAACCCAGGCCTGTGGCAAAATTTGCTGTAAAACAGGAACCAGAGTAGTCCATTTGTACCTGCCGTGCTCTTGTGTGAGCCATTTCGGGTACAAATGGACCACCCTTTACTTTTGCGGGACACGAAAAGGAGGCTAAGTACAAAGGCTTAAGCAGAGCTTTTGTAGGCGCTGGAGATTTCGATCAAGGGGGCACCCCCCCTTGCTACTTGTGATGAACACGGAAAAACGGAGCTGCTGTCGTTTGAGGTTCGGTCAAAAAACGTATTAATCTGTCTACGGTTCATGTGGGAGGGACATGGGGCACTCACGAAACTTCCACAACAAGCCGGGCAGCGAGAGAGCCCAAACTTTCTTTCCCATGTCCGCACACGAGCCCAAAATACCATGGGGCGATGCCGGAACCCCCCGTCCCCCTCCCCTCCCTTCCGCCCCTGGGTCGGTTTACATCGCGCTCAACGCCCCCCATTGCCCGTAGTGGTTCGACCTGGCGGCTTTCGGGTGCCAAAGGCAACGGGTCTAAGTTGGCGCTTCTTCGCTCATTTTCCGAGTTCCGGTTCGGACTTGAGTCGCTTTTTGGTTGCGTGGACCATGTTCAACAGTTGGGCGACTGTTTTTTTTGTTGGCCAAATCCACTGGTTCAGAAGTTTCGGGAACATGTCAAAGCTGAAGCCAAGATTTTCTTGAGAGCATCCTTCGCAGACGCACCCCATCGAAGCAGAAGGGGAGAGTCGTTCGTGCTCCAAGCTCCAAACCAATCTATTCTTGAGGTTAGACCACCCAAACATGTGGTTTCCCTTTTGGTTTCCTCAAACACCCACCAAAGAGGGGTACCCTCAAAACAAAGACACACCCAATTGAGGGTACGCTGATGTTTGAATGGAAATGCTTCGGCAGAATCAGAGGTTGAAGCCCCAATCACCATGGTCGACCGGTCGGCCCCGACATCAACCTGAGACACGTGTCCTCTCAATCGTTGTTCTTTTTTTCTCCCAAAGTTCATCAAAATCTGATTTGGACCCCCAATATTTAATCAACTAGACGCGCATTCACCGGCTTGACCTGGCCAGAGGTTCATCAACCCATTGTGTAGGTTTCTTCCGCGCAAGCGACTGGATTTTCTGCCCAGGACGAAGAAGAGCCGGAGCCTCCAAAGAAGCTCAACCTGAGGCACCTGCCTTGGGGCGGGGTGTCCTTTAAAGCAACAACATGGTGGGGCATAGGTGCGCTTTACCACGTTTTGGGTACACCCGTATAAAACGGCCAGCCTGCGCCCCAAAGCAACGCCCCGACGCCCAAACCTAGACTTCTTAGAAACCTAATCCGCCTGAAGCACTTTCCGTCTTCGCTACCACGTGCTCGAATTAGTGATAGCCAAGCGCTATGGCAGAGACGGCGGCTGCTGAATGTGCCGTTTTTAGCCGATACTTCTTGAGAGCTTCTAAGACATGCACTAGCAGCTTGCCAGCAGAGGGGCATGTAACCTAGAAAACTTAAAACCCTGAACCTAAACCGTAAACCTACACCCTAAACCTAAACCCTAAACCTAAACCCGGAAGCTAAACCTTAAACCTAAACCTACACCCTAAACCTGAACCCTAAGCCTGAACTAAGCCTTAAACCTACACCCTAAACCTGAACCCTAAACCTAATCCCTAAGCCTGCACCGTAAACCTGGACCCTAAACCCGAACCCTAAACCTAAACCCCGAACTTCAACTCTGAACCCAAAAACAAAGCCCGAAACCTAAACCTCAACCCTAAACCGAAACCTTGGGCAGGACAAGTGTGATTTGGGGATGACGGCAACCCTCGGGGGCTGTGGGCAAAGGTAGCATCAGGTTCTTTATTGTTATGACCAGACGGGCTCAGACAGGAGAGGTTTCAGCGGAACAACAAAACACTCAAAACTCAGAAACAGCTCAGCCAGAAACTCAACTGAAAACACAGACTCAAAGAAAACACAACGAAACCACACAAACAACACAAGGGACGACTCAAACAGAAACACAGAAAACAACCAGCCTTCAACTCATAAAAAAGGGGAAAAAGACCTCAGAAAACACTCAGCCTTGAACTCCATCCCCCCACTTGACTTTGAGACTGAGTCGGGAGCTGAATTTTTCGGAGTTATTTCTGAGTTTTTGTGTTTCATATTGTTTCTGAGTTTTTTTCTCCCTCAGTGTTTTGTTTTCTTTTGGGAAAACTGCAGATGTCCTCCCCAACCAACACCCTCAGACAAAACTCCAAGAACCCCAAGCAAAACTCAAAAAAGCTCAAACACAGCTCAAGAACAACTCAACGATAACTCAATAAATAACCAAATAACTCAGAAAAACTCAGCTCCCGACTCAGCCTCAAACTCGAGCAGGGGAATCGAGTTCAAGGCTGAGGGTGTTTTTCTTCTTCTGAGGTTTTCCTGAGTCTTCCCAGGTTGAGAGTGTTCCAGATTGAGTTTTTCGAATTGAGTTTTTTTTTGAGTTGTTTTTGTGTTCTTGCAATTGTCTGGATTTGCAGCCTGTGTCATAACTCTATTGTGAGTCCCATGACCTGTTTGGGAACTGCCTTTTTGGGTTCCAGCTAATTTTAAGCGAGTTCCGAATATTACAACAGTCTCGCCATACCCTCCTCCAGCCATACCCTCCCCAGAGACAATGGATGGATTCAACTTCACTGTTGTTAGTATGTGTTTGTTTGTTTGTTTGTTTGTTTGTTTGTTTGATTGTTTGTTTTGTTTGTTTGTTTGTTTGTTTGTTTGTTTGTTTCGTGTTTTTCATTTTTGGTAGTCTGCAAAAAGCAAAGTGTTTGCTACCATACCAAGTGTTGGAAAGAGCGCCCAGAGAAAGTGGAGGGACCGAGCGATCAGGATGGTTTGGTTCTGGGGACCTCCCCCCGAGCGAGATTGTCCCAATTTGCTTTGGGGAGCCGGTGCACCTCCTTTTCGTTGCCAGACCACAAGAAACCAACCAACCAATTTTAGGGACCAGTATTTTGAGAGTCCCCAATAATATGCCAACTTTACCATTTTGAAAATAGCCTATTCTCTCTTTGTGCCTGTCGTCAACTCTTTTGGAACTCACTCTTTTGGGGAATCTGGTGGTCGGCACATCTTTTTCGGCGGCTTTAGGGGACCCTGTCAGCTCAGCGGTTCCCTCATGCTTGTTCAATCATCCCCTTGGCTTACCCTGCCTAGGTCCCCCAGTAGTGCCCTTTAACCCTTTTTTGCGGGAATGTTCCCATACTAAAATAGACTACAGAAGAAAGGTATTCTTATTCCAACCTCTCCACTGGAGGACCGAGCTGCATCTACAGGCGGTTTCCTCGAGGTGTGCGAAGCAAGTCCTAACGCCCCATGGCTTGAGCTCTTCCCACCGATTCAACGGATGCGCAGGGCGAAGAAGGAGCCAGAGGCGCGACATGCGCGAAATCGCCTTCGCATGTCGAGGGCGGGGGTGGCGGGGGCGGCAAGAAAATGGCTCAGGAGCCAGCTCAGCGGTCCTTCGCGAACTGTCTTGCTTCGGGTTCCGCGAAGCTCTGCGCGCTGTTAAGGTTCTTTATTTGCGTAGTCACAAATTCTTGGGCAAAGCGAGGCGGTTCTGGAACCGCGAAGTGGTGTGTGCGGAGAAGGTGCCCCTGTAATGGGTGGGGTGTATGACCTAGTTAAGAAAACGCAAGAAGGGGGGGGCTTCACTTGGGGCTGGTGGCCGGATGGTTGGTTGGTCGGCCAAAAATATGCCAGAACTTGAGAGGCATCATTGTTTGAAGACCTTCAGCTTTCTCAAGCAGATGCCCCTTCTCAACAGTTGTGGCAATCCCTGCGGAAGCGACCAGCAATGGTCGCACACAAGGTTCATATTGATGAAACGTAGGGTAGAATAGTTCCTCTTTCATAGAGTGGGTAAAAGTGGATGGCAGAACTTCGCCATGTTAGTGTTTGTCATCCCCTTTGCTTACCCACAGGGATTCCGAGCCTTATCCCTTTGTGGAATCTCCAAAAGTGGCGATCGTTTAGAGCAAGCCGCCAGTATCCGCCAGTAAATTGATCAACTTTTGAAGGGACTTGGGCCACATCTTTCACCCCACCCTGGCGTCGTTTCCTCCAAGACGGTCGCGAGCCCCAGCCCGGCCCCGATTTTTTGGCCCGGCACGCCCGGCACGTTTTCTCCAGGAGCCGGAGCCCAAAGACAAGAGGCAAGGGCTCGCTCTGGAGCCACAAGCGGATCGTGCTAGGTCCCCAAAAACCCTTTTTTGGGGGAGGGTTCCCCTTTTATCCTCTCTGCATGGAGGACAGAGTGTGTGTTTCTTGTTTGCGGGTAGCGCCTTTGGGGGTTTTGCAGAGATGTGTAGAGGGCAGCTCGGGAAAACTTTTGTTTTTGGGGGGGTTTGGCCAAGCAAGAACTGTAGGTGAAGGCAAGGGGCGGGCAGGTTGCCGCTGGTGTGTCACTTAACTTCTTGTTCGCATCTCTCTTTACACATGGGTGCGAACTTGATGGGACCCTTTAGAGAGCCCATGTCAAGCTGATCCAAGAGGACATGCTTAACCGCCCCGCCATTTTCCCTGTTTGGACTTAACGGGAATCTATCACTACTGGACACATGTCCTCATTTTTGCCAGGCGGCGGGCTGAAAAATTAGCGCAGCTGGACGCCAGTGTCTGAAGCATTTTAGGGCCTTGAAACCCCTTGCCTAGCAAAGTGGAGAAGTCCGCATTACGGGTGGAAAGCCCCAAGGGGGTGGCAACTCTGAAATGGCACACCCCGATCAAACACGGGGAAATCACACAATCCCGTTAAGCGTCCTAGGTGAGGGGTGGCACCTCTGAAATGGGGCCCGATGAAACTCGGGGAGATCACGATCCCGTTTGGAGGCAAACTTGGACTTTTTGGGGGATCTTCATGTTTTGGGGGAACCAGACACTGATGCTCCCGTAGGTCCAATCTTGGCGGCTTGGCTCACGATAAACCCCTCGAAAGTTGAACGGGTCCATAAGACGATGTGGCTGTGGCTCAAATTCAACAGGAGGGGCAAACCGCGGGTTTTGGTCCATGGTTCCTCTTACCAGGGCAACCCATTTTGGAATTCCGGTTTTTTGAGCCACAGCCATGTGAACCCTCAAAAGTTGGCTTTCTGCGACCGCACGAGATGAATTCGAGCCCAAGGAAGCCGGATCTGAGTCGATCACTCTTATCCCCGGAGCCGTGGGAAGACCTGGGCGGATTTTTTGGCAACTTGCGCTCGTCTTTTCACTGTGTCTCAGAAAATTGGCTTTGCACCAGCAACACTGGAATCGCCCTTTCCTTTTGGTTTCTGCTTAAACCCAAAAGGGTACCAACTCAAACAAACACAAACTTATGTGGCCATGGGGCATAACCTATGGCGATCCCATTTTGGGGTGGATGAACATCCATTTGCCACCTATTTTGATGTTCACCAGGGGTACAGGGTGACCCACAGCCATATGCTTAAACAACCTTTCTTTTTCTGCCCGACGTTTGCAGGCACGGCCGGGCGCAAGGGCGCGGAGGCGGGCGGGCGGTGTTGGCCGTAGCTCAGAAGCTGTCCGTCGAAACCGAGTTCCAGGGACTTCGGCCGCTTTTTCTTCGGTCGCATTTTGCCAAGGGCTGTTAGGACTTTAACTTTTTGATCCAACTAATGGGTTTTCCGTACTACACCACTAAAAATTAGACTTTTAGCAGGGGAGCAGAAAGGAACCGAGTTTTGGGTGTGGACCATGTCGGTGGAAGAGAAAAACGACTTCTTTTGGCCGATCCACTCAAGTGAGGTAGCGTCCGCGCATCTTTTCGGCGGGGAATCGCAAGGAAGCTCGAATTCCATTTTGCGGGGCGTGAAGGAAAGACCCAAAGAGCAACTCGCAGGTGATGAGAGAGAAGAGCGCCGCGATCGTGGGCCACTCAGCGAGGGGAGTGCTCGTTGATAGTGTTGACATGTTTGCCGATTTGTATCTCAAATGCAATTGCCCTAGTAGTCAGAAAACATTGTAAAACACAGTACGCTGCTCCGGTGTCGGTACTATGTACTAACTTCACATCTTCACCAACGGCCGCTCTAAAAGAAAACCATATAATCTAGCATGTAGATAGGACGCTTCAAGGACATACTTCTTCGAATCCTGCTGGAAATTCTATCTGAAGTGTTGGTTTAATTAGGAATTCCTTGCTGTAAAGTACCTCTCCCAAACAAACAATGGAAACGACGGTTGCGGCGACTTGATGCTGTCAATGCTTGGAAAACTGGCAGCTGCAGCGCTGGTGATGCTGATGTTGGTGTGCTGGTGATGCCAGTGATGCCAGGGTTGCTGGGCTGTTTAGTTTGGGTCTTTGGGCAAACTGCATTTGCGGGACAAATATAATCATGGTGGTAAGGTTTCTCACCCCAGTTAGAACCATGGCTATACCCTATGTAGTTTGTTGAACATCCAAGTAAATGAGTGAGTGATGTCCCACCAAAGGGCAGGACCCATGAAACTCAACCCAGGTATCCCGCGGCCACCTCGAAATCAAATGGCGCGTTTTTCAGACTTGACCCCTTTCCAGTTCGCGTGTCGTTTTGAGGGTACCCCTGTTTTGTGGTTTTATAGGAAAGCCAAGTTGAACAAAACAAGACGGTTTCACTCCGCGCTCTGCTTTCTTTTTTGCTCTCCCCACATTTCCCTCGTTTTTTCCTTTCCGCTTCCAGCGTGCAGAATCAGCTGGTGCAAAGCACAACTCTTCGCGGCTGCTTTGCATATGGAGCTCCTTGAGTTGGATCAAAAGCCGAAGCCAAATCAGTTAGCCCCCAGTGAAGCGAACGGGACCCAGTCCAACCACTACAATCCTATGACTAAAATGGGTGAATTCACCAATCCCAACCAAAACGGGATCCCAAAACGGTTTTGACCACAGCCAGTTGGCTTTGAGCCATCACCGAACCGAGGGACCAGGGACCAGGCGCTTCGAGGGCTCTGGAAGTTCTGTCAACTCCACTGAGCCTTCGGCAGCTTCTGAAATTGCCAGTGGGTCAAAGATCGGTGCCCAAACTTTGGGGTTTTGGTAAATGGAGCCCCTTGGACCAAAACATGCGGTCCATATCCTGGTGGTTTCGTTTTGACCCAGCTGGGGACCACAATCTTCAAGTTTTCCTTGCCTCCCTTCTCGCCAAGGGAGTTCCTTCCA
>CAUJNA010003803.1:220000-262500 GCA_963377175.1 Effrenium voratum
TTTCTTGTTTGTCATTCGGTTGTTTTGTTTGTTTTTTTGGTATTTGTGTTTGGTGTTGTTTGATTTCGTTTCGTTTTGTTTGATTTTGTTTTGTTTGGTTTGGTTGTTTGTGTTTGTGTTCTTTGAATCAAGCTTAAGAGGAGTTACGACATCTCCCGCACTCTTGTATCAAGGAATCCATGAACCAAGGAAGGAGAAGGCGCCCAAGGAGAAGCGGAAGGAGCCGGAGCCGGAGAGGAAGGAGCCGGAGCGAAGGGAGACCCGGCGCTCGGCGGCCTGGGCAATGCTATGACAGGGGTCAGTATTTTGACGGTTTCTGGGGGGTTAAAGTCAGAAATGGGGTTTGTTTCCCAAGAAAAACCCACCACATGGTTGTTGGGAAACATTTGAAACAATTTTGCTTATGGTGGTTTAGTGGGAAATCCCCCACTTAGCTGCTAAAATTTAAATTTTGGCTCCCCTTCCAACGTCAACCAAGACCACGTAGGGCGTGACTTTGACCATGGTAAAATAATGAGGCTAGTATGAGACTTCAGGAGACTTCATCTCTTTTGAGGGGGGGGTTCCGCACCACTTTGAAGCCATGCGGAAACCATAACGTTTGTTGGTATGTACAAGAGAATCATCATTCCAGGGTTTCTTAGGTGGTGCAGGATTTCGTCCATCAACAGTAGTGAACTTTAGGAGACTTAGGTGGGATTCCACCAATCTCTTTGGAGGTTCCCTATCGAACTCCCTAGCCAGGTGTGGGAGTTTTGGTGCTAAAAGAACAGCTGGTTTTTGGCCAATGAACGACGCATGAAGAAGGGCCTTTTTCGCCATAGGGCCAATGAACATGCAGAGAGTGATTTCTCAGCAATGGGCAAATGCTGCTCGGCTTGACACGCTTTGCACAAGTCCAAATTTTGGCGACCTCGCCCGATGGGGAAAAAAGCGGCAGATGAGATATGTTGTCTTTTTCATGGCGCTGTCCCTCTAAAGGTTTCGCTTTAGGCTGACCTGCAAAGGGAACTGTCAAAGAAAAAAAAAACACCCACAGAGAGCGGCAAGGAGGCCAGGCGGAAATGCACTCAGCCGCCTGCGGCGTAAGCCCTCAGTCAATTTCTACATGGTCTCAAAATCGGGGGGGGGGGGGGCCAAAACGAAAGGTTTCTCTTTGGTTTCTCTTTGAATCTCGGGGCTATTACTTTTTCACTGGTGAATGCCCGCCTAAATGATCCAAAGGGTCCCTTCTGAAATCATACCCATATACGAGGTCATGGCATCCCGTTTCAGCTCGCGACGCTCAGGGGACAGATATAGCCCCGAGCGGTACAGGCAGCGCGCGGACCCTGGCGTGCGTGGGCTGCCGGGAATTACCCGGTTCTAGATTTCTTGATTTCAGAACTCCAGCTGTGCCTTCCTTCTTCGGAGTTGGTTTGCGGAACATCAACTACCAAACACTGGGGGTCTGCGCGACTACTCCTTGCTCTTTTTCAGATAGGCTTCTGGGCTATGTCCAGATAGCTCATTTTTCTAGCGCCACTTTGGGTGATTCTGTTCTTGGCGTTCTCCAAGCAGGTAGCGCAAAGCGCCAAACATCAGCCTGAGAGGGGCAGGAGGGTCGTGTGGCCGTTAATCATGGGCTGGCGCAAGTTTGACGGAGGTTGCGATTGCGATCTGTTTAATCCAACATTGTCGTTTGTGGCTGCTTCAAACGATTGGCTGCCAGGCTACCATGTGCCTTGTGTGAGCATAGGCATTACACTTTCTCGTCGGTATCGCGTTCAACTCCAGGGCAACCCCGACTTGAACACATGGCCTAGACTTGGCGGTTTAACTGGACAGAGCTGGTGATAGTTCAAGCCGCTGTGCAGAGATCCTTCTTTCAAGAACATGGGCCCTGGCAACATGTGTGCTTCAGCCTTTGGAAGCGCTAAGGAATGGATTGTCCTTGCTTGCGAAAAACTTCGAGTGAGCAAGATGATCGCCAATTGGCCCAGTGGTTTTGCTTCCTTTAAACCCCTTCCAAATTTTGGCCCGCTATTGAGCACTGGTCCATTCCCCGCGCCATGTCCGAGGTAGCGAGAGCCCAAAGCGGCGCAGCCCTAGCCCCAAGCGGCGCAGCCCTAGCCCCAAGCGGCGCAGCCCTAGCCCCAAGCGGCGCAGCCCTAGCCCCAAGCAGCGGCGCAGCCCTAGCCCCAAGCGGCGCCCCAGCCCTCGCCGGGGAGCCGAGGGGTCAATGGGTCGGAGCGCTTGAAAAGGGCCGAAGAGGGGCCTGAACCGCTGCTTTCTGCTTATTTGGTGGGATCTTTGGACTCAACTTTTTGGTTGACGCAGGTCGGATTTTCCGAATTGGACCCACAAAAAGTTGAACTTTCTTTTTGGCAAGGGTTCCCCTTTAAACTCAAGCAACTTAAAAGGATGCCGAGTCTTTTTTGCCCATGCAAATCCACAGGGCATCTGAGCTAGTTGGGTTACACCGCCGGAAGGAAAGCGAAGGCCCTGGCTGCCGCAGCCAGGACCTCTTGAAGGATCAACCCGAAGATGGTCACATCCAAAAATACGGTGGTTTAAATCGTTTCAACCTGGCTCAACCCACCATCACCAGCGCCATCGCCAGCGCCATCGCCATCATTCTCATTATCATCATCAGCAGCAGCAGCAGCATTCGATTGGTGTTGATGGTTATGATCGCCGCGCTCATGATCCCCCGCCAACTTCGCAATCAAACATGTGTGTTGCCACAGACGGATTCGTTGGCCGGCAAGGCTCCGGCATTGACCAATTGGAATTCGGCGCCTGCAACACGCTCAGATTCTACAGACTCTAGTGTTGTTTTCGTCTCGTCCAAGGCCAGGGCGAGGACACTTGACAGGCATGATTGCGTGTGACAGCTTGGCATACAGGTGGCCCTGCTGTGGAGCCTTTTGATGAGTATCTGGGTTGGGGGTAAAATATCGACTCAGCCACAATCAACTACAGGATAGTCCCAGCCTCAGACATAATATGCTTATAAAATAATATCTTATAATATGCAGGTGCACCGGTTTTTGTTAGTAACTCTTGGTGTCAGGTTTTTCGCGTTGTTGGGTTGCAAAAAAAGACCAATTCGGGAGCCGAAGCCCAGTTGGATCCGTATTTGAGACAAAGCCTTGTTGACCCACCCGATTTGCAGGTCTTCAAAGGCAAATCGACCTTTTGACCTTTTGGTTATCCGTGTTGCCATCTCTGGTAGAGGTCCCAAAAGGTAAACCATTTACATTTTCCAGGCCTCATGGGCCAGTGAGTCTTAGCTTCCCAAAACGTGGGAGACCCGGGGGGGGGGGGGTGGGGATGGTGGCCTCTCCTTCTTCGATGTTTGTTTGCCTCGGCGCCAAGGCCGTAGCCCTACGCCGCGCCGTGCGTGCCCCCAGAGGTCACTAGATTCTTGCTGGTGGTTTGTCTTTTTGTAGGTGAAACTCGCCTGACGCGGTAGTTTTTTCTGTGGGTTTTTCCATTTTAAAGCCAACCGAAAGGGTGACTGTGAGTTTGCTGTTGGAAATATGTTCAAAGGGGTACTGGAGTGCAGGAGTGCGTTTTGCGTTTTGCCCAGGGACCCGGACAGGTTTTCCTCAGAGGCAACAGACTCGTTCTGTAGTTGAGTCTCCAAATCGGGAAACCCTGTTGCTGGTTCTCAGTAGGGAAGCACCAAGCGCTTTAGGAAAGGAAGCGGGAGGGGGGGGGGTTGATGGTTTCTCAAAGATGGTTTTGGCTACCCCCCAAACTGAAGCTACCCCAGAGGTAAAAAAGGGGACTGTACAACGGCTATACCGCCACTCAAGGGGATATGCCCGTGGTGTTTTCTTTTCTTAAGGTAGCTTCGGTTTGGGGGTGGGGAAAGCCATCTTAGAGTTTGGTTGGAAACGAGGAAACCGCTGCCTGCGCCGGTCCGGACCGGCCTTGGGGGTTTGATCAGCCCAGCGCCAGCGCCTGTCCGTGGCCCCTGAGTATGTCGTTCTTGGGAATCGGATGCCCCCGAAATGGAGCTCGGGTTTGTTTAGGCCCCTTTAAACCGGCCCCTCCCCTCCCCTCCCCTCCCCTCCCCTCCCCTCCCCTCCCCTCCCCTCCCCTCCCCTCCCCTAAAAATGGTTGAAAGGTTGATTGTAGGGCAGGGGTTTTGACATTGGGAGTATAGTTTTACCACATTGCCTCTCAACCTCCTATCGTGCCTGTTCTGTGTTATCATCAAAATTTGGTTTATCCTCCTTTTCAAGGTTGGTTTTGGGGACTAAATTATTTACATTTTTTTCGTTTTCAATAAGTCAAGCAATGGCAACCTTATTCACTTTTTCTAAGTTTTCAATGTGGTCAACAACATCGCCTCATTCGTTTTAAAAAACCCCAGAATTTTCAAATATCTGAAAAAAGAGTATTGTTTAACCTTATTCATTTGTCAAAAACCTCACCCCACAAAATAGTATTATAACTGATGACTAACTCTATAAAAAATAGTTTTAATCACATTATACTGAAATAATATCATTAAAAACAATCACCACCAATCATTGTCATATATTCAAGCCGTTCATAAATATCATTTACTGGTTCTACATTTGACATTTTTTCTGTCTTTGGTTCTTTTGTCTTTGTTTCTTCCTTAACAGTTATAAAATTGTCCTTGTGTCGTTTTGTTCTTTCGTGCCTCGCTTTATTATGAAGTCCTATCATTATTTTACAGCAAGGACATTCATATTGCTTATGCTTAGTTTCCTTTTCATTTGTTGTATTATGTTCCTCCATATACTCTATACTCCATACTCTTTTAACTATTTTTCTTAACATTTTTTTTACATTTTTTTCATTTAATAACAGTCTAAGATATTGACATTTTCAAGGTTCGGGTTTCAGACAATTTTTAAGCCTTCTGGGGGATACAAGTGTTTAATCATATTATAAGATAATAATATTAATAAACTTAATCTGAATCACTATCAACAATATCTCTATAAGTAAACCATTCTATAATCAACCTTTTCTTTTCTATCAAATGACAGACGAATTTATGGTAAACTCATTATTAAAAATGTTTTTATAAACGACTTTGTCTGTGTTTTCTATATTGCCATTTCAACATTTTAAGAAAATCTCTACACATCGAGATGCTAAAATCTTTACAAGATACATAACCATCATTATTATGAAAAAGTAAATTATAATGAAATTGAGTAGCGGTTTCATAATACAAGATTAACCTATTATCGTATCCATACTCTTTTAATGTTTTGTCAAAATCAGTTGTAAATATTGTCTGTAATGACTTTTTCGTCGGACATTTATTTAACCTCGTGATATACCAAATCCACTTCTCCATTTCTTTTAAATTGTCAGGTTCGTTTTTCATTAAATGTTTTGTAATGGTGCATTTTTTACAAATTACAAAACTCAAAATATTATCAATGATACAGTCAGGCAAAATGTCATTTGCTTTTTTGACTTTGTTGTTGAATATCTTACAACCACGGCATTTTACAATTTCTTTTGTCAATTCTTCTCTGATACACTTATTCATTTTTCTCTTAATATATTAAGGGGTCATTTCTTTAAGTAGTTCTATTTTTTCTTCTTGCCTCTGCTACTTTTTGTGTCAGCGCTTTCTGGGCTTCTGCTCCTGCTTCTTGTTTCCATTTGTTCCCTCGTCCATTCACTACCTCTTGCTATTTCTTCGGGTGACCGACTTCTGCTTCTCGTTTCCATTTGTCTTATGCTCCATTGACTGCCTCTTGCTCTTTCTTCTGGTGAGTGACTTCTGCTTCTTGCTTCTACCTGTCGTCTTGTCCAGAATGATGCCCTCGGTTGTTCTTCTTCCTGTTCTCTTGATTGTTCTGATGGCGTGGATGACTTCTTTTCTCGTTTGAATAATTCAAATATGCTCTTGTCTTCTCCACCTAAAAATATGTTTCTTAACGACTTTATTTCTCGGCTTTCCTCTTTCTTCTCTTCCTCTTTCACGGTTGATGCTGACGATGATGACGTTAAATGAAGACTTTGTAAATCTTCCTGCTTTTCATCTTTTGGTTCATCTTTTGGTTCATCTTTTGGTTCATCTTTTGGTTCATCTTTTGGTTCATCTTTTGGTCCTGAAATTGCATTGCTATAAGTTTCATCAGCAAAATCGTTTGCTACATATCGTGTTGTTTGTGCGTCTGGCTCGTTGTTTTCATATAACTGTGATGTTGGTGCTACTTCATCAAACATATCAGGGAACAATTCGTGTTGAAGAACTTGTTTATCAGTTTGAACCCTAGCATTCAACCGTAGTCTCCTATCGTATTTTGAAAGGTCAAAATCATCAAAGTCTATATTATTAATTGATGTGTCAAATGTCTGTCTTTCAGGGACAATTTCAATTTTTATTCTGTGTGTCATCGCTTCTTTCAGCATTTCATCAAATGTAGGGCGTCGTCTTAATCCATAATATTTATCAGTCATATTAAATATTATAGATTATTTATTGTTGAGTTGCTTTATGGACGAAGTATGTATTATAAACATTGTCCTCATAATATTTTTGTAGTTTAACCTTCACTTCGTTTCTATCTACTCCTGTTGTATTGTTATATTCATATAATAATTCTTTGAACTCATCATATTTAACAGCGTTAATTACATTGAATTGATGTAGTTTTGAAATTATACTATCCATTAAACTTCTTGGATTTTTTGCTAAATACACCGGCCACATCCACTTTATACCACTTAAATAATTTTTGAAAATTCGTTCGTCATCAACTTCTTCATTTTCAACATTTTTTAATTCTATTACGATTGCTTGTTCTTGCATTTCCAGTATCTCAGCATTAGTAATGGTTGTTTGCGCGTCATCGTCATCATCCTTACCTTTTTTCAATGCTTCTACTTCAACTACAGTGTCGTCTTCACGTTCATCTTCTTCTTCCTCTTCCTCTAATGGTTCTAACTCTGGCATTTCATCAGCGGACACCATTGCATGAATTTCTACACCTTCTGGTATTGATTGTTTTGAAACAGCACTTGCCATTTCTTCGTGTTGTTCTCTCCAAAGTCTCATTTTTTCAGCAAGTTCTTCTTTCTGTTTGTTTGTTTCCACCAATCTTTCATTAATGAAAGACTGCTGTTGTTTCAGTGTGTCAGCAAGTTTCAGTTCATCATCAAGTTTAGCTCTTACACTACCACCGTCCGACGACGCTTCTTTAACAACTTCTTCTCTTCTGTTCAGTTCTTGTTTCTTTTGAATATCCAAAGCATCTTTATTATCAAACTGACTACCGTATTGATTTAATCTGTATCTGGTTGCTTTTCTGTCTATTACATTTTCAATTGATGGGCGGTTCTCATCTCCTACTAATGTTTCTTTCAATAATTCATCATAAGAAGGTCTCAAATGTAATTGTGATTTCAATGACCCTACTTTTACCGGTCCTACTGTATTCAATCTATTCATTGATTTAATCATAGTATATTAATTATTTAGAAAACATAAATTAATCAGAGAGATTCTTAATCATTTCTTCTAGATGCTTCTTTCTTACTGTTAGTTGTTCCTTTGTTTGTATTCCGTCTGGTGACCGTGTGTTGTCTAATATGTTTCTTATTCTGTCTAACTCTTTTCTGTAACTTTCGGTTCTGTTGCTTTCAACTAAATCGTTTCTATACTTTATTAATGCTCCTTGTGATTGTTTCGCTTCCAGTGTGCCCTTCAACTGTTTAAAGTAATTCATACGCGAGGCAACTCCCCATAAATCTGAAACATCATAATGACGTTCTACTTGTGGTGCTCTTTTGAATTCTACATTTCTATGACTTCTCATAAGCATAATTGTTATATATAATAATTAGATTATTATTTAAAACATTGATAAAGTTAATTGATTTATTTTATCTGATTTATCTTGCTTTTTCTTTTGTTTAAGTTCTTCATAATGTTGGTTTAATAGTTCTGTTGCTGTGGGTTTCTTAATGGTTTCTTTAATCACTTCTTGCTTAATCTCATTCTTGATTTCTTCTTTTACTTCTGGTTGAATTTTCTAATATTCTTTTGTGGATTAACTGGTAATAATTCAGTAGGCACACCCTTACAATTCTTTGGATGTGAAAAACGAAGTGATTTAGCATTCATAGATTTACCACATTTTTCACATTGGACTACTTCAATTTCTTTCTTTGTCCTTGGTAATGTTTTTGCTTTTGCTTTTGCTTTTGCTTTTGCTGTTGGTTTAGGTTCGTCTATGGTTTCTTTTGTTGGTTCTTCAGGCGTTGGTTCTTCATTAACTGTTTCATTTTGTTCAACAACCTCATTATTAATAGGTGCTTCGTCTGTTTTAGTTTCATTATTAACATCTACTACCTCAATACTTGTCATATAATATATTCTATATATTTTCTATTAAATTTCTATATATAATATATTTAAATAATATCACTTTTTACAAAAAGGAGACTCAGACTAACATTAACCCCATTCAAATTAATTTCATTACCTAATGAATTAGACAACCAGAAGTCTAACTGTTTAAAACTTCTATTTGATACATCCAAGTAATCCAGTGGATTTAATTCTGAGTCGAATATCAAACCAGAATGTGGTGCTGTGACTGGTACTTTCTTAACAACTGTGCTATCGCCCGTCCTTAAATTTACTTGATTATAATTAGACAATTGAGAAGAATGAATATAAATATTTCTAATGGGTTGAAGATTAACGAAACCAGAAACATAAGGATGATTTTATTGATAAACTACCATTTGATAATTTCCTAAAACTTCATTAACAGATTGCAAGTTATTAGCATTAAAACTTCCATTCCATATATAATCAGCATATATTATTTTCATTTGTTCATCAGTTAATACTGCAAATTGTCTATCGGCATAGTTTGAAGAAATCGTTATTTCATTAGTTTTTACACTGTAATAAATTTCATAAGTATTTGAGAAATTGGTATTATCTACAACATCGTCTATTTTTGCTTTTAATTCTGTTGCTAGTTCTGTGCCAGTATATACTCCTTCGTCCAATTGTAACGCTAAATAATGGACATTTGTGTTATCTTCATCTGGAACTAACGGAGAAGAATAAAAATATAATATATTATTTAATCCTGACTGTATTGAATACCACGAGTTAGGTAATGTTACTTCGTGAATGTAGCAATGAACACCATTATCTGTTTGTAATGTTTCTGGCAATTCAACTTTGAAATTTGATGATGTACCACTAATTCTATGAGCGCTGTCAATATAAGCTTTTTTATATGTAAGCATTATTAATTAATTGAGAAATTAATTTAGAACTTTAATTATATGTTTAATAATAAAAGGTTAATTTATGAAATGAAGCATGGGAAAATTAAACATTATCAACCTTATAAGAAAACAACTAAAATAACTGATGTTATGAAACAAACTGACAAAATATTAAATAGTTATTATCCTAATTCAAATTTAACTGATGCACAAGGGTTAAGTAGAGCATATGGCAATGGTAACGGTTTTTATATTGATGGTGATAAAATGTATGTAAGCGGAACATTTGGAAAAGGAACGTTTTCTGGTGCTGTTAATGATATTCTGGCGGATGTAGGACTTCCGTTTAAAATGACAAAATACTCACAACGATATAAAGACACATCAAAAGCATTGAATGAAAACAATGAAGTTAAACCTCTTATAACACATAGTCTCGGTTCAAGTGTAGGGGCACAAATAACAAAAGATTACCCTGAAAGAGAATTAACTTTAACTACTTATGGAGCGCCGTTTATATCACGAAAGTCAAAAATTACCGATGATTACATTAATTTTAGAAGTATCTTAGACCCTGTCAGTATTGCTGACCGTGGCGCTATAACTGTTTATACTGGTTCATTAAATCCCTTTACTAATCATGATTACATAACTGGATACGGTGATATGGGGCGTGATGTTTCAAGAAGTATTTATCCGGTAAATGATATATTATAATTTGTTAAATAATTAAATAAATGAATAATTATATAATATTATATATGTATAATCAGTTAAAAGAAAACTTGACAGAAAGTGAAACAACATTTAACCCATTAACACTTGTAGAAAGATTAAGGGATTTAAATAGAGATAATAAACGAACACATGTAAAATGTCAGTGTGGGTGTTTCATTATTAGGAGTGTCAGAGCTAGACCTGACTATATTGATTATAACTGGATTACTTGAATTTATAATATGTTTGTACCAAAATATAACAATGGTTATGTCCTCATCAATGACAACACTATCAATTGTAATCATACTCAATCAGACCTTGATGAAATAGTAAAAAGAAAAAAACGCAAAACTATTTTCATATTATTATTATGATACAACATAAGAAATATGACAATGAAACAACAGATGATATGATTAAGAATGAAAATAAAAAGTATAAGAAAAGTTCATATGAAGAAATTAGAGAATTAGTATTAGAGAAAGAAAAAGGCAATACTCCAGTTGAAGATAAGATTAAGAAAAAGAAAATGAAAATATTTAAAAATAATAATTCTAATCAAAAGGATTACACTAAATTATTTAATTTAGTTTAAATTATTTCTAATTTAAATTATATATATAGCAATGGAAACTTTTAGTGCTGAAGATATTCTAATTGACGACCTCTCATTCAAATTAAATAAAGGAGCAAGTTATATAAATGAGCGTCGTAGCGTTTCATTCTTCCCGTCTGGTTCAAATGTGTATACTCCTTCGTCTGGAAATCGTGTGTTGAAAATTGCATTAAATGCCGAAGATAATAGTTGGTTAGACCCTCAATCAGTGATGGTTTTTCTCAATGTTGAAAACAAGGATGCTACAAACAATCGGCGGGTAAGACCACTGTCTCCTGCTTATTCCTTTTTTAGAAGAGCACGGTTAATTGCTGGTAATCAACTTGTTGAAGACATTGATTATTATAACAGAAATCATCAAATGATGAGTTGTTTAATGTCTAAGGGTGCTCGTGATAATGAAGATGCCCAGAGTTTTGGTTATAGATTTGATGACGATTTAACACAAAGAAGAGCGAGCACTTCAACTGGTGTTATTGGAACTGCTTATGACAACGCTTCTATTCCAGGGTTTCAAACAAAAATGGTCGTTGGTTTTAAACCTATGCTTGGTTTATTCAATCAGTTTAAGTATATTCCTTTAAAAGCGTGTCCTCTTGTTTTGGAGCTTGAACTGGTTTCAAATTTTACTGATTGTATTGTTGAACCTGGTATTAGTGGTGATTTCCCCGCCAGTGAAGCGGCGCCTAATGATTTCAAAAACACGAGCGGACAATTCGAACTAAATAATTGCTTCCTTCAATGTGATGTAGTAAGTTTGGACAATGACCTTCACAATAAATACATTTCACATCTTCTCGATGGAAAAGAATTACCTATCACGTATAATACTTACATTTGTCAGTCTAATTCAGTTGTTGGTCAAGCAACAATAAACACTACAGTTGTTCGTTCTGTGTCTAAACTCGCTGCCGCATTCATCACCTTCAACAAAGAAGACCTCACAGGTTCAAGCGCCGAAGTTCATAAAGAATTCAATAGGTTTTATCATCCTATGAGTCGTATTACTTTTGCTAATTCGGGAATTTATGACAACGACCTTGATTTAGAATTTCAATTACAACTCGGTTCAAAACTATTTCCTGAATATCCCTGTAAGAGCATAACACAAGCGTTCTATTATTTACGAAAAGCATTGAATTTACCTTTATTTCATCAACATCATTTATCTATTGAATTTAATCAGTATAAATCGAATAAGTTCATCTTTGCTATGAATATGGAAAAAGTGCCAGATAGTAGTTATACTGGGATAAATACCAAGTCAGGACAGCAACTGTTAATTCGGGTTAAACCATCAGGTTCTATGCTTACTGCTTTGATGCCAGATACAATATATATAACATTAGTGAGTGAGCAAATATTATCCATTAGAGACGCGGGTGTGCAGATTTTAGATTAAGAATAAGTAAAAATGATAACATTCAAAATAAATAAATATTATCATTTTCTATTATTAATATATAATGCCTTCAACTAATTTAACAAACTTTGAGAATGTTGTAGCGCACACAATTAGCGAAATCAATTCTACAAGCGGAGTAACAAACATTAGAAACATATACGCTAATCAAACAGATATAATTAATTTACTCAACAATAAAGCAGACCAAGTAGATACTTACACAAAAGCACAGATTGACACTAATTTTTATGATATAACTCAATCATATAACAAAACAGAAGTTAATGTATTATCAAATAATATTAGTTCAAATGCTTATTTTATTATGAATAATACAGCAACAATAGCAAGTAATTTAGTTAATGTTTCATCAAATACATTGTTAATAGGTAATCTGACAATAACTTCAAATACAAATTTTAATAATATTTCATCTAATACACATTTAATCAATAATTTAAATTCTACTATAACATCTAATTTTAATAATATTAGTTCTAATACTAATTTAATTAATACAAATATTGCTAATATTTCATCTAATACACATTTAATAAATAATTTAAATTCTACTATGACAACTAACTTTAATAATATTAGTTCAGTTCTAATTTAATAACAGGATTAAATAGTACAACAAATTCACATATTATAGCAATATCAGATTTACAGAATGGAGGTTCATTTAATGAATCAGATGATTATAATAAAATAACGACTAATAATTTATTATCAGAAAAATTAAATACATCAGTGTTAAATAATACATTAATACATAATATAACAACTACTGCAACTTTCAAAATAGCAGAATTTGGAAATTATAATTATAATCATGAATTATACAAAAATTATATCGATACTTATGTTTATGGAAGTTTAACAGGCGCGACAATGTTTTTAAATCAGCGTGGTTTTGGAGATGTAGAAATTAATAATTCTTCAATTTTTCAAAATGATAAAATGATATTAAATCATAATACCACAATATTAAGCAATTTACAAGTATCTGGTTTATTTTCGTGTTCATCTATTTTAGATGTTGCAGGTTCAGATGCTCGTTATGTTTTACAATCGGATGGATTAAGTGGATTCATAACAGGAAATACAAATACAATTAATTCAATAATTACTAGCAATAATTCACAGGATACATCATTAGGACAAAAGTTGGATAAAATAGATACTAACGCTCAATCGGTAGCAGGTGCTATTAATTTTAGCGATAATGCAACTTTACACAGTGATTTAAATATGCTTACTACTGGTTCTATAATATGTAATAAGTTTCATACTACACCTTCACCTAATCTAGGACTGCAAATGACTTTTCAAATGTTTAATAGAGAGTTCAATATTAATAGAGATGGACGCATGTGGATGAGTAGCGCAGGAGGTCAATGGGAAACACAAATCGGAGACGCTAATGTTGGACGTGTTTGGGAAAAGATAGATTTGGTTTAGGTGCTGTTGGTGTTAATGGTTATGTTTTAAACTGTGCCGGAAAATCGAGATTTACTGATGCAGTTGATTTTATAGGAGCTGACAAGGCACTAAATCTTAACAATGGTTCATATTTGAATTTTAATAATAATGGTTCAATACGAAGATATACTCCTGATGCTATAGAAGGTTTATATATGTCTCATGATGATTTTGTTGCCATTAGTGTTGGCGATGTTACAAATGCTTCTAATCAATATATGATGTGTGATGGATTAGTTAATATTTTTTTTTAAAATAAACCTATTGATGTGTTAGGTAATATTTATACAAATGCTAATGTTAATTGTGATAATGTTAATATTGATACCGATGGTAAATTAACAGTTGATACACATTGTGAATTATATAGATATGTTAGTGCTTTTTCATCTTTTGATATGAGGAATACTGATGTCAATTCTTCAATTAGATTTATTTGTGGAGACCCTGCCGTTCAATCTAACATAGTTGGAGCAGTTAATATTACTACCGGATGGACTTTTTATACTGCTACTGCTGATTGTATGGGTAATTTATTTGCTGAATTTGCTGATGATGTTTATGTTAAAACTAATGGAGCATTAAGAAGCAATCATTTAGCACCTAACGGAGGAACATTAATAACCGTTGATACTAATATGGCAATACAAAATGCATATTTAGCAACTAATACCATTCAATCATTTGATTTAACAACGGTTTCATTTTTGGATAATATTTCAATGGCTACTGGAACTGATATTAAAGTGGGAACATCGGAAATATCAACTTATTATGATGGAACTAATTTATCTACAATTGATGTAATATTCAGAACATCAAACACAGCGTTTAGAGTTTCAGATAGCTCGAGTACACCTTCAGTTTTATTATCTATTGATAAGACATTTGGAACAACAGTAAATACTGAAAGTTGTACAAATAATGCTCCATCAACTTTTAATGAAAATATAACGGTTGCAGGAACGAACAAAAATGTTATGTAATTTAATTGAGCCAGCAACAGGAACTAATATAGATTTAACCGCAACGACAGTAACCATTAATGGTACATTTGTGGATTCATCTGATTCACGGTTGAAATATGACATAGACAATATCAAATCTAATTGTATGAATATCATTAAGAAATTTAAACCGAAGAAGTTTAAGAGACACGATAGAAATGATGACGGTAAAACTCATATAGGTTATTTAGCAGACGAAGTATTAAAAGCAATTCCTAAAGAATTTGAAAATGTTGTTAGTAAAGACAGAGAGTATTTAGGATTGAATTATTTAGTTTTACCTGTGTTAGTTCATAAAGCAGTATTAGAATTAAATGATAAAATAGATAAACTTGAAAAATAAATTAAGGAATTGAAAAAAGAAAAATATAAAAAATAAATATATAATGGGAATTGGTCAAAGTAAAAACGAAGAAAATAACAATATGGAAGACATTAAGAATTTAAGAGTAGATGAAAAAACAAGAGCAGATACTTTAATAATTATATCTATTCAAGAATGTGTGGCAAGGATTGAACAATTAGAAAAAGAAAAATCAGACAAACTAATATATAAATTACCAAATTTACAGTTTTGCAACGCTTCATTAATTTAAATTAATAACATTAAACAATAAATTTAATGTTATTGATCAGTTATTTTCAAATATTGATTAAAGCGTTTCATAAACATTTTATCTGGGTTCTTTTCTAAAAGGTTAATATACAAGAAGCTGTGTGGTTCGTCAGTAGCAGTTTCATATATTTTATAAATTAGTTTCTTGCTTTCTAGCAAATTATCACTTCTAACAATTGCTGATAATTCATCTTGTAATATGTCTATCTCTTTGAAGTTTCTAACTTTGTAATAAAACAAATGACTTATATTTACTCTAATAATTGGTGGGACACTTGATGATTTCTGAAGACTGACAAGTGTTGATATTCCACTATGTCGACCTCTACAAAATAAAGAATTTAACAATTTGTTATTTCTTGTTATTGCTGGGTTATCAGATACATCATCCAAAATTATCAAAATATTAAATAACTTCTTCATTCCTTGTTTTTTCTGGTATTCAATTATTTTATTTTGAGTTTCTATATATAACTCTTTCTAAATCTTCAACATTGAACTCATCCCACCAACACGATTCTTTATCAGTATCAACTTTTAAACCTTCTTTAATGTATTTTTTAACAGGCAACCAAATGCTATCCAAATTTACAGATGGAGACCAGATAAAAATTCTTTCAAATGCTCCTCTGTAAATATCAAGTATCATTGATACAAGTAGTGTCGATTTTCCAGAACCAGACGGCCCTACAATCATAGCTCTCATCGGCAATTTAGGGACGACCTCGTGCTTACTTTGCTTAAAGTCATATTTGATTTCATCAATTGGTTTTACATCAGGCATAATAAAAAAATAATATTAAAGATATTTAGAAAATAATTTATATTTATTATTGAATGGAACATCATTATGTTATGAGTGGCGGTGAAAAACATAATGGAACAGGTTTTCCATTGCTTCAATCAATAAGCATTGAAGATAATTAGTTTGAATTAGTTTGAACCTCGCTTGCGTTGTCCAGTGCAATGAAAACTCCAAGTGCTGTGCCCCCACCAATATTCTATTATGCATGAAAATAATAAGATTAAATAATTATTTCATCTTATTATTTATATGAATAGGTGTTATTCAGATTATATTAATATAATAGATGAAGTGGAGAATATAGAACAAGTAATAATAACTGATAATATATGTAAGCAAGTATGCTATTATTCATTAGAATTAATTAAGTTAGGAATTCAATATATCAAAAATAAAAATGTAAATATTAATATAAATGGGAAGAAAGAAAAACAAAAAGAATAAGACAGAGACTACAGTTTCTTCAACAGATGAAGATAGCGGAGAAATTGTTAAAGAAACAGCAGTTATTGAGGTTGCTTGTCCTATGTGCAAAAAGATGTTAGAACTAAAAAATGAACTAGAAGTACAACGCAAAGGAAATTGTAAATGTTCATGTATTCCAACAAGTTTCAAAATTAGTAAAAATGATAAGAAAATGAATATTGATAAAACTAAAGACAGTATCAACTTAGAAACTGATGCTCATAATATTGCTAATCGCTTTGGGAGGGGAGTTACTCCATCAGATAATGGTGATAAGGAAACTCAGGAAACTATACGTGAAATGATGAAAAAATAGTAGTTAAAGAGTAGATTTAACATAATTGCACTTTAAAAATATATAAATAAATAAATAAATAAATATATAAATATTTATATAATCATAATGCCAACTATGAAGCGAGAAGACTATAGAATTATATCTTTCGACGATGGAGAAATTAAATACATATTCAATGGTGATGAACACTTTGCTAAACAATTGAGCGAAGAATACTTTTATTGGTTTGATGCTAAATTCAGTGATAAATATTTTGTGAAAGGTATAACTAAACCAGATAAATTTGGTAAAGTATTGATTTTTTTGAAATTACAGGTGACGAGGAAGGTTTAATACAAATGACAAATAAAATTGATGAAAGACTTTTAGAATATAATTTATTTACATACATAAAATTCTATTATTCAGGTAAATTGTATAATGAAAACGCATAATTAAATAGTTAAATAAATAAATAATTATATAAATATTTATATATAAATGTCAGAACATGGTGATTCTACAATAAACGATTTAATGAAAAAGGTTATAATTATTAGTAAGAATATTACAACATTAACTGAACTTATTAAGAATATTGATGAAACAATAAACCAACCTAAAAGCAATAACGTATTCAAGAACGAAGACGATAAGGAGAAGATGGATAAAATCTTTGAAAAGAAAGGATTAGGACGTCCGAAAGGGTCTTTTGAAGACAAACAAAAACAATATGTGGAAATGTTAAACAAAGGGCGCATTAAACAACCAAAAGAGGAAACAATTGAGTATTATAAACTGTTTAAGAACGAAGAGGGTAAATATGAAATAAATGATTAAAATAAAAAACTACTTAAAGAAATGACCCCTATATATAATAGAGAACTAATGACTATATTAAAATGCGGTTGTAAAATTATAGGAAACCATTTAGATTTGGAAAAATAAGTTAAAAATGGTAGAGGGTTGATTGAAAAAATACATAGAATGAGTTATTACCATACACATTATATTAATATTTGCGGAGAATGTTGTAAGAAATCATATATTTAATTTGAAAAAAAGAAGATAGACATTGAAAAGGAACAATTTGTTTTAATATGTATTGGAAAGTTATGGGAAAATGATTTAACTTTTGATGATATTATAGAAGAAGAAGATAAAAGTTAAAAACTCCTTAATATTTATTCATAAATATTAAGAATTATTTTATTCTATTCTTTTTAAATAATGAGTAAATTATCAAAAGATGAGGTTTTACATAAGCTTTATTACAATGTTGAAACTGGGTTCGGTTCAGTCAATGTGTTATACAAACAAGCAAATAAAGAAGGACTGGGTATAACATTAGATGAAGCTAGGACATTTATGAAAAAGCAACATATCAAGCAGGAGAAAGGATACAGTAAATACAACAGTTTTTCAGCACCTTTCGCAAGATATGAATATCAGTTAGACATAATGGATATGATTTCACTGATGAAGGCAACGGGCACATCAGATTTAAGCAGTCCAAGATATGGATTAATATGTATAGATATATTCAGTAAGAAACTACACATTGAACCGATGAAGGTTAGAGACGGTGAGACTGTTTATAAAGCAATACTTCAATGCTTCAAAGTATTAGGTCATCCGATGAGTATTTATACAGATGATGACGGGGCATTCGCATATAAGAAATTACAAGAGTATTTAAAAGGTGAAGCAATAAGAAGCATCATAACATTGACACACGCGTCAGTCGCAGAGAGAGTGATTCGCACCGTTAAAAAGATGTTAGGAGACAGAATAAAAGCGACTAATAGAACTTGGACGAGTCTATTATCAGCAGTTTTAACAAAATACAATCATCATATGGAACACGGGACAACAAAAATGACACCTGACGAAGCACACAAAGACGAAAATGAAGTAAATGTAAAAGCAAACTCATTATTAAAAGAAACGTATTTAAGAAAATATCCTAAACTGAATGTAGGTGATAAAGTCAAGATTTATAGTAAAGGGAAAGGTAATTATACATCGTACAAGGAAACCACTTCAAAGTGGAGCGCAACATCATTTAGAATAACTAACATAGGTAGAGATATGATGTTGAATAAATATTATGAACTTGAAGGAAGAACAAAGAAGTATAATAGACACGAACTTTTACTTACAGAATAGGTTTAAAGAATAGGAAAGAATGATATGTAGAGATATGAATAGATATGAGAATGGTAAAATCTACAAAATTGTTGATAGTGGATATAATAAATGTTATATAGGAAGCACCTGTGAAAGGTTAAGTGTTAGAATGGCACGACATCGTAATCAGTATACATACTACTTGAAAGGTGAATATGGAAAGACAAGTTCATTTTATCTTTTTGATGAATACCACATAGATAACTGTAAAATTGAATTGATTGAAAACTACCCTTGTGAAAACAAAGAAGAATTGAGAAGAAGAGAAGGACACTTCATACAAACCATTGATTGTGTGAATAAACATATAGCAGGTAGAACAAACGAAGAATGGAGAGAAGAGAGCAAGGAGCAAATAAAAGAAGCACATAGAATATACTGGGAAAATAACAAAGACTATTTTAAGAAAAAGAGGGAAGAAAAGCACGAGTTTTACAAGGACTACAACAAACAATGGAAAGCAGAACGCAAAGAATATGTGGCAGACTATAATAAGAAATGGAATGAAGAAATCAGAGAAAAAAGAGCAGAAAAGCGACTTGTGAGATATGCGGGACAGTGGTAAGAAAATATGACATTAAACGACATCAACTAACAATCAAGTGTCAGCAACACATTAAAAATTGATAATATTATCAATGTTTAATACTATCAATTTGTATTAGTTAAATATCTATAACACACTTTCTCAACAGCATTCTGATATGCTCTTTCTCTATGAATTCTTTTACATTTGTCAGTCCTTAAATGCTTTGCCATATTAGACTTACTTTTAATCATACATCCGCATCTTTCACATTCTAATGACTTATCATTTTCTATAAAATAATCTTTAAAGTATCCTTCTTCTTTATATTTCTTGTTTAATACATCATCATATTTTTCTTACTTTCCTTTTCCTTTGCCTTCTTAATTTCTTCATTTGTATCTGTGCTGAAGTCTGAAACTTCACCCTCAATAGAATTCCACAACAAATCAAACTCATCATTTGTCATAGAAATTTTATTGTTATTGCCATCTACAATAAAGCAGGTCATTTTACTTAATATATAATATAATTATTTCGTTAAGTATATTTGTATATTGTTACTACTGTGCTATACGATAATGTCCATAGGGAAGTGAATTAATACTATCCTTATACCATCTCTTATTCTCATAGGCACTAAGCGATTGTTTTGTTTGTTGGATGCTGTATACTTGATGTGCTTTACTTGTTATGCTGTTCAATGTTATAGTGTCGCAACTATTGTTTTTGAGTGTGTCATCATAAGAATTATATGACAGTTCCTTCTTCACTTTATGTTTAACTAGTCCATTGCTTTTCTTCTCTTCTTTTGATTCATTATGAATTTTGAAACAGTATGATTTAGGTTTCAATGCTATAAAGTTTGTTATAATCTTGCCGTCGGCTTCATCCTTAAAGCAACCAAGTTTATTTTTGTTTGTTTTATCATAACATTTGTGTTTAGGGTCATAACCACTGAAATCCATATAATCCTTAATGTCATTAAAGTCATCATATACATCTTCGGTTTTATTATGTAATACGAAACTGTCAGTATCAGTATATAACATTCTGATATTATTTTTATATTTCGGTTTCATAATGTCATAGTAAAATGAATACATATGTTGTTTTGATAAATCTAAAATACTCATTCCTACATACATTGGTTTATTCAATCTAACTACACTTTTTGCTTTTTCAACTCCTATAAGATTTTCATTGATGATATGTCTGTATTTGAAATTTGGATTATTCACACATTTTTGGTAGCGTTCAGGTGTATCAACCAGCTCAAAGTCAATGTGTTCTCTAACATTTTCCATAGTCTTGCCGTATACAGCGTTGTTCATTAATTTGTACATATCTTTTGAAAAGTCGCTTGTAGCGTTCTTTCGTTTCTCAGTGTTAAAGTCAATCCACGGTTTCAACCATTGCTTGTGTCTAAATTCTATTACTCTGTTTATTTTCTTGATTTTAAGTCCTTGTTTCAAATAGAATTTTAATATATCAATATGTAACACATAATTTTGTTTGTCCATAACATTTAATATTAATTTGTTTGTTTTCTCATCTTTTGGAGCATGATTAAAATGATATGCTTTGTAGGTTTCTTTCTGATAATCACTAAGCATATCTGCTGATACACTCATAATTTCTGGTGCTAATGGATAATCAGTATGCTTGTCGTGGCATTCTTTCGGATATTCTAAATCAACATCTAAAATATAACCTTTGCTGCTGTAATTACTGTCGTGATAGTTAATGTCTTCTTCTGTGAAATTATCTTTTACAAATCTTATTTTCTTGTATGGTAGTTTCTTACACATTGCCAGTCCATAAAGATTATTAGCATCTAAATAATTGATATAGGACGTTGGTTTTGTTGCATCATAAGTATCTCCCATATACTTATTATTAGCAGTTGCTTTTCTCATTGAAACCTGACACATACCACCTCTTAGTCCTTGCTCTATCATTTTATAAACTTCTTCATCGTGTAAAAGTTCAAGTTCAATTCCTGTTTTTAATAGCATCGCGCCCCAAGCAAAGTTAGGCAATGTGTAATAATGGGCGGGGTCTAATTCATAATCTGTTAGATATTGTTTTCTGAAATTTTCATATACATCGGTTAATAATAACACATCGGTTTCCAAATATAAATCGTGATATTCACCGAGGTTTTTGATGTTAAAGTGCCTCCATATTAGTTTTGCTCTTTCATAGTCAGCATCGCTTATATCTTCTTCACTTAATCTACTATAAAAATGTTTCTTTTCTGGTAGTTCAGTGTCATTAAATTTATTGAAGTCATTACAATAGTCATAAGGATAAACTCCCTTTTCTGTCAGTAAAAATAATATTTTTCGTTTTTAATGTATTTGCCTTTGAAACTGTATTTGAAATTTTCCTGCCAGTTGTCCCTCAATGTATTATCTTCATATTTTGTTAATTTAACAAGTGTATCTAATGACGATGACAAGAAACTGAAACTATCCTTAAATTCAAGTCTGTTTAATGAAAATGTAATAAACTTCTCACTGTTCTGTGCTATTACTGATATGCTTTCTTTCGTTGTGTTTAGCTTTTCAAGATTAGAAATTATTAGGTGAGCATCATAGTTTTTAAGATTGTGAAAGAATACTGGTATATGATATTTTTTAAAACAATAGTCTATATTGCATTTCATATGTGCTGCTCCTCTGTATAATCCAGTAAAGTGGCAATGGTCAGCAACTTTCTTTTTCGCTTCTACTTTGTTGTTGAAATTATCATTGCATAAGAAACACTTTTTAGCTTCTAAATGTTTAATTTCATCTAAATCTGACATAATCATATCTTTTTTTTTTTTTCGCTTGTTCCATTACATCGTCTCTGATATTGTTTAATGTTTCACACAATTTATCAATACAATCTTCGCCTCAATATAAAAATGGTTTCATTTCTCCACTGTAAGCATTAACAAGGTTAAGCATATAACCGCTGGGTTTATGATTTTGGTATGTTCCCTTTATTCCATCTGATGTTTCTGTTGTTAAACATTCAAAATCACCGTAAATAACAAATGGTGATTTCAGTTTCTTAAAATGCTTTTCAAACTTCATTGATGTTCCTTCTTCTGGCATTTTTGTTTGTTGAATGTCATTTGCCATACAACCTTTTATTAAGTGAGAATTTAAAAGTTTTTCTGACTTGAAACCGTGCTGACAAAAACTACAAAAGAACATTTTTTTAGTTGTTTTGTTTGTTTGTCTTCCTGCTAATCTACTAAAGTCTTTTATTAAAACATAGTGTTCATTATTATTATTTTCAATCCGCAATAAGTTAATATGACAAGATGGTCTTTCAATTTTTGTTATTCTGTCTGCTCTGATGGTTTGGTTCTCATCTTCAACATAAACATTAACTGATATAGATTTGTTATTGATTTCTTCAAAATGGTCTATGTCATCATTGGATGCTGGAAAATTTACACCATCCCATTTAATTAGACTTTCAGTAGTTATTAATTTCTTGTAGTTTCTCATATGTTGTGGATGGTCTTTCTTGAAGACTTCATAAAATTTACATAAAACACAATATTTAAAACATAATTCATCATAATTTTGAATGTTGATACATGCTTTTTTCTTTGAAATCCATTCTGGTAGTTCCATATATTTACCTGCTCTGTTTGGATTGTATTTGTCGTAGTGGATGGTGATTTTGTTAATCTTATTAATCTTCAATCCTGAATGTTTCAAAGGTGAGTTTTCAATTTGTAGTTCAATATCTTTAGGCATATTTTCCAAGGCTTTTTTCAAGTCTCCTACATTCAAAATGTTGTATCTCCTACTCCTCATATTGTGTTTTATTTGTATATTTTCCTCAATTGGTTCATCTTCTCCATCATCCTCTTCTTGCTGTCTAACTTTAGCAAAAATAACCTCAACATCAATCAGTAGTTTCATTGATTTTGCTTGTTGTAAAGACTCTGTTAGTTTCTTTTCTTGCCATAAAAGATATGTTAGTCCTTTGTATCCCTTGAATGGTATGTTGGATATTGAATATGTGTTGGCGTACCCTTTCAATGCTGAAAATGTCTCTGATGTTTTTGCTCCTATTCTTAATCTGTATTTCTGGATTGTTTTAATGCCTCTCATTGTGTTTGATGCTTTTTTTAGAAGATGAAATCGTTTGAAACCTTGTGTGTTGCTGACTTGATTGAGTTTGTTTTGAAGTGATGAGGATAATGGTTTGTCTTTGTTGTAATAGTATTCTTTGTTGTTGATGATTAGTTTTTTCAATGGTTTGTTATTCTTCCCTGTTGTTATTTGACCTTCATTATTGGATATTAGATATTCAATTACTGAACCCGTGCTGTATTCCCCTGCCATTTCTCTATACTATATAAGGTATTTTCTCTTTAAGTCCTTTTTGGGGGCGGGTTGCTGGTGGGTCTGGGATTGAGGTTGTGGGTGTTGTTGATGTGAGGTTTTAGGGAACAGTCCAAAAGAGTTTGGGAGTACACCTCAAAACTGACCTTTTAAATAGCAACTAAAAACACTTTCATCCCATCACAGAAGCCCGTGATACCTTGCACGGAAACCCGTGATACCTTGCACGGAAACCCGTGATACCTTGCACGGAAACCCGTGATACCTTGCACGGAAACCCGTGTAACCCTAAGCAATATTATTGGTTTATTCATATTATCAACTTATAATATGATTAAACACCTGTATCCCCCCAGAAAGCCATAAAATTGTCTGAAACCCAAACCTTGAAAATGTCAATATCTTAGACTGTTATTAAATGAAAAAAATGTAAAAAATGTTGAGAAAAATAGTTAAAAGAGTATGGAGATAGAGTATATGGAGGAACATAATACAACAAATGAAAAGGAAACTAAACATACGCAATATGAATGTCCTTGCTGTAAAATAATGATAGGACTTCAGAATAAAGCGAGGCACGAAAGAACAAAGCGACACAAGGACACTTTTATAACTGTTAAGGAAGAAACAAAGACAGAAGAACCAAAGACAGAAAAAAAGTCAAATGTAGAACCAGTAAATGATATTTATGAACGGCTTGAATATATGACAATGATTGGTGGTGATTGTGTTTAATGATATTATTTCAGTATAATGTGATTAAAACTAATTTTTATAGAGTTCGTCATCAGTTATAATACTATTTTGTGGGGTGAGGTTTTTGACAAATGAATAAGGTTAAACAATACTCTTTTTTCAGATATTTTGAAAATTCTGGGGTTTTTTAAAACGAATGAGGCGATGTTGTTGACCACATTGAAAACTTAGAAAAAGTGAATAAGGTTGCCATTGCTTGACTTATTGAAAACGAAAAAAATGTAAATAATTTAGTCCCCAAAACCAACCTTGAAAAGGAGGATAGACCAAATTTTGATGATAAAACAGAACAGGCACGATAGGAGGTTGAGAGGCAATGTGGTAAAACTATACTCTCAATGTCAAAACCCCTGCCCTACAATCAACCTTTCAACCATTTTTCCCCTCCCCTCCCCTCCCCTCCCCTCCCCTCCCTCCCTCCCTCCCTCCCAGCCCCCATCATTGGAGCCTCCAAGCCATTTCCCTTTGTGGAACCCGATGGCAAACCTATCCGAATCGCCTGAGGCGACAGACCTAGCCCGCGCCGGCGAGCCAGCAGGGAGCCCCTGTTTCGCCCGTCGTTTTTATTCCGGTGTCATGATTTCGACGGTTTGACGGTTTCTGGAAGTTATCAAAGTCTTTTCAGAAAATGGAATCGGTTGTTTCCCTTTCACCCACCACTTAGGGGGTGACTTTGATCATGGTGAAATCATGAGTCCGGTTGTTGGGGTGTTCCCCTCCAAAAGTGATGCTTCTCCACCCCAGGGACCCTCCCCCCCCTTGCCCCCGAAGCAAAGAAAGCTAGGAATACTGGGGTTGATGAATCTGCGCTCAACAATACCCGCAAAATGGGTTCTGCAACCGTTCCCATCTTGGTTATTTTTTCGTGCTTCTGGCTTATTGGCTCACCATTTGAAGGGATCCCTTCACCTTCGGCCAACTAATTGGTCATGTTGCCCAGGCAAGGCTGGGCCAAGCCCGTGAAACCACGATGGTTCAACCAGCATCTTTTGGGTTCGTCCCTTTTTTTGGAAGCGGAGCCCCAAAATGACAAAACGGTTTTCCTTTTGGTTTCCCTTTAACCAGCGGTGGTTCCTTCAGCCAGCTCCTTTGGCACTAAGCCACTAAAAGTTTGCGAGTTTTGGGGATCCGAGGACAGCCCAGTGAACTCCACCAAAGAAGTTTTTGTTTTCTCCCCCGAACATCGCGATCCGCCCTTTTGGTTCCCTTGCAACGGGGGCCAGGGGGTGGTGGTGGAAGCAACTCTTGCACACGAGCCGCAAAGACGACCACGCGGTTGGGGGAAACCCCAACTCTTTCATGGGTTTCAGAGTATTTACCCTCCCAACAAACGCCAACCTCCGACACATCCTAGCCTCTTGCAACTGATAGTCTGTTCTTAGTGAATAGATTTCCAATGAGTACCTTCCCACCAAGGAACACTCTGCGGCCTGTGCACCAAACTCCCGGCGGGACTCTGCGGCTAATGAAGCAGCCAGACCTGAGAAAGCCTATTTGGGCGTTTCCTGAAATATGGCAGCCGCTATGTAGGCCTTACCAACCTCGTTTTGCTCTTTGGTTCCCTTTCATGCAGCGGGTGCCTTGTCGCCGAGGAGCGGACAGTGAGAGCTCGGCGCCGCGCGGCTCTGCGGCAGGGCTTTTTTTTTTTTTTTTGGGGGGGGGGGGGGCGGGAAGCGCGCATGCTAGGGTTTGATTCCTTGTCCATTCTTTTCAACCATAGTTTTTTTTTTTCAAACCGGGGGTTTTCCTTGGGTTTCTTGTGGGCGAGTATTTAGAAAGATTCGGATCCCTGGAAAGAATGGGGAGGGTACCCCCAGACGCATGGCTGGTTTTTGGTCGGATCGTCCGAGTTACACAAAGAGTCCGAAGCACAAAGGGTACCAAAGGGTGTGTCTTGTTTTGATGGTACCTCCTTTGGTGGCTTTAAAGGAAACCCAAAAGGAACCCGACCATTAATACAGTGGATGGACGAAATCCTGCACCACTGTGAAGCCATGGAACACCATTGTTTGTTGGTGTTTACAGGGGAATCTTCATTCCAGGGTTTCTTAGGTGGTGCGAAATGGATTTCGTCCATCCACAGGGGGAATCCCCTGCCCAAAACTGTTTGGAGTCCTCTTGTTTCCCTCTAATGCCGTGCGTTTCCGATCGGGTCCTTAGAGAAAGCCGGTTTATCTTTTGAACTTTTGGGGTTAGACATGTGTGAGTGTGCCAACTCAGGGGATCATCAAGACAGCGGGTTTCGTTTTGGTTTCCCGTGATCCCCCCCCCAAAAAAAAACACGACTGTGTGTGTGTGTGTCACAATTACGCCAAGATTTGCTTAGGGTCTGGGGGCAACAGCACAAGAAAAAGGAAGGCTGACAGAACAAAACCCGACAAAAAACCCACACGAATGGGAATCCTGAACTTTCTGCGATAGGGAAAAAATGCCCCAGGGGGTTAAAAAGTTGGGAATGAATTTGGGGATTTCTTGAAAGGAAAGCACCAGTTGGAGGGTTGTTCTTGGGGTTCCCTCATTCCCTGAGGTCAACAGGTCAATCCACGGAAACAGAAACAGAAGCTAATCCAACTGATGTGACAGAGAATGCCACATGTGTAACTCTGCGAATTTGCAGAGGCAAGAGTTGCTTCCACCGTAGCTACTGTTGCTTGCTGGGTTTGGCGGAGTGACACAGGGGCGCCACTTGTCGAATTGCCACCAGACGGGTTTTAAAATGTCAGCCGGAACCGCGATCCGTCTAGAGCGTGCTTATGTAGATGTCTCCATCAAGGGGGCGACCTCTCTTTAGCGGCTGTAGCAGATGACGCTTGTTGTGAAGACGGTATTTGAGTTCATCATGCCTGCTTTTGCTGAGGGTCTGAGACCCACATGACTAGATTCCTGGTTGAGTCCTGACGAGGGAAAACTTTCTCGGATTTCGTCACTCTCCTTCTGCTTTCACTTCCTTGCATCCGTGCGGGATGTTTGGGCATGTGTGAAAGTACTCTCGGTTGGGTGGAGGTGTTGAAGCAGTTGCCTTCTCCCGACAGTATCGGAAGAGAATTCAAATGGCAAGAAGATGAGTTTCAGTCGGAGAACCGGCCCAATTGGTAGACACGTTTAAGCGGGTTCATGCCCGCCAACCACTCTGGACTCAACTAGGTCCCCCAGTACCCCTAGTAAAATAGGCTACAGCAAAAAGTTGGTACCCTTATTTCTAAGCCCTCTGCTGGAGGACCTAGTCAAACGCGGCTGGTGGGCATGAACCTCACTTCAGTGAGGTTTTAGCAAGGTCTCCAGCTTGATCGTCGCCCGCTGGTTATGTGAGATCCACCCCCCACCCCCCCCAGGTTATGACATGGTTTTTGAACTTGAATGGGTAACAGTGTGAAAAAATGGCTAGGTGACCTGAATGTGCAAAGGGTCATGGACATTACCTGCATCAGCAGCATCCCGCCTTTGTGCAATCCGCATACCTTGGAAAACCCGCAGAGTGGGCTAACCTCTTGTTGGAGATGCAAACGACGTTGCGCCTTGGACGTGTTGAGCTTCGTGGCCGAACGCCCGTTCCCCTTACAAAGGGCGCGTGTGAAATCTGAATTGCATGTTCTCTGAAGTGGCTGGTGGGCATGTGTCGCAAATGATGTCCACCAAAGGGTTCCCAGTTTTGAACTTCATGGCCATACAACTGGAATGCGCCCCTGGTTTGTGGGTTAATCTATTTATGGCTGAGTTCTGGCAAAGCCGACTGCTTAGGGCCCCAAGATCATTGGGTCACTATGGTCACTGCATATGTGCATGTTCCGAGGGCGAAGACGTGTGGCGCTCGGAAGGAAAAAATCGGGAGGCAGAGGCTGGAAAGTGTTTGATTTGAGTATGGGCTTCGTACTGTGACAACACTAGGGACCGTTTTGGGGAACCTCTTGAAAAGGAATCATTCGAGGCCCAAATATGGGCTTTCGGCAATTCAAAATCAGTCAAATGAGAGTGGCAACTTGCAAATGGGAGGGTGGCAGACATCTGCAAATTGGGTTCCCTTTGTTCTGGCCCAGCTGGGGCCAGCCGAAGAAAGTTGTGGTGCGTTGCGTTTGAGACGTCGATTGCTTGGAATTTGGGAGGCTGCTGCCACAAGAAGCAAGTATTCTCAAATTTGCGCAGGTTCCTACTGTGGATGGACACCATCCACCACACGCACCTGTTGTTGGGAAGAAACTCCATTTGGCTATACAGGTCAAAATAGGGACCCCCAAAATGGGTGGTTTCCTGTTGGTTCCCCTTGAAGCCAAACTGAAAGGGTATCCTCAAAGAAGCCCGCCCATAGGTGGATTCCCGAAAAGTTGCAAAGGAAACGTTGGACACCCGGTAATTTGCCGTGTGTTGCGCTTGCTTCACTCGCAATGCTTGGGGAACAGTGCAGCAGACTTGTGGATAGTAGACCATCACTCAACCAGGGTTTTCCAGAACCTTACCTTCTCGTCCGTCAAGGGCTGTGTTTTTGTTGTTTCGTTGGTTGAAGCAAGCAGGACTCCTGCATGCCCTGCCGTCAACTCGAGGTGAGGCCAGCGAAAGTCCCCCGCGCCGGGGCCCCGGATGGCTCGTGGGTGGCGTGTCCTTTTTGGAGTTGGTACCCCTTGCTCGGCGGCCTTCAGCCGTCCGGTTCAGTAAGCCTTTTGAGGTTTTTTGGGGAACCCACCAAAAGTGACACTTTTAGCAAGGGCGGCCCAGCTTGATTTTGGTATAGGAACACCAACGGCCCAGCTTGATTTGCGGTAAGAGAAAATGAAAAGGAAAGCTGGTTTGCCTCTTTGGGTTGACCGATTCCTAAACAAAGAGACATGCCCACGTCAAAGCACGTCAAGATGACCCGACGAGGAAATTCCTGTTGGTTTTCCAACGAACGAACCAGCGGTACCGAACCTGAACCAGCACGCCCCGCCCGCCCGCCCGCCCACCGAACCAACATGAGCCCGGAGGCATCCAGTGTCAAAGTCAGCAGAGGTTCAGTGCCAAAGGGAAAACACCGCCAGTTCCAGGTTCTGACTTACTTGGACCCAGTTTCCGACTTTGACCAGTTTCTGACTTTGACCCTCTTTTTCTCGGACTCAAAATCATGAACCAGGCAGACGGTTTTGCGGGTCGGCCCTTCGACTCGTGCGCCTCGCGCGACCAAAAATCGGCTTGCGATAGGCGAGAGGGAGAAACCCCAGAAGGCCAAGGCGCGATTCGAAAGTTGCCGCTCGACCGTCGAAGGAATTGCTGCTATAATATATATATATATAAAGACAACATAAACACATATAAAAATATATACAGATAGATGTACATCTATACAATATTATATATATATATGGGTACACTTTGATTCTGCGCTCGTTTCCACGTTTTCATGACTTGGGGGGGCGGTGCGGTGTTTGTTTGGCAGGGGGATGTTTTCGTGTTCGCCAAAATCCTGCTGCAGGCCGGCCCTGCGAGGGGGGGGGGGATGTTTTCGTGTTCCCCGAAGCCAAACAGGCTCCTGCCCCAGCGGGCCTTTCGTGTTGCTTCTTGCATGTTCTTTTTGTTGTTGCCGGGGCAGCTCAAGCGCATTTCGGCCCAGATGGCTTGCGAGGAGTCCGCGGCGGAGAAGAGGGTGTAGCACCGACTACTTTTTCGTACCCACGACTCAAGAAAACGTACCCACGACTAATTTGCACGATTATTCTTAATATCATTAATATTATTATTATTACTAGTATTATTATTAGTATTAGTAGTGTATTAATATTATTAATATTATTAATATTATTTATATTATTAATATTATACATCTATTACTATTGAGTATTATTTCATTTTATCATTGTTTTTCATATTAATACTAGTATTATTAATCATATTAATATTATTAATATTGTGTTAGTATTTTAATATTATTATTACTTTTAGCTTACATATTGTTAATATTACTAATATTATTATTATATATATTATTAGTAACATTATTATAGCTATTAATATTATTAATATTATTCGCACTACTATTAATATTTTTTTTTTTATATATTATTATTGTTGTCCTTATTATTATTAATATTATTTTTAATATTATTATTATTATTATTATTATTATTAGTATTATTATTTATTCTTATTTATTCTTATTGTTGATATTATTGAGGTTATTGATATTATTGATATTATTGATATTATTATTACTCGTTTTAATAGTATCAATATTAATGGTATACTAATCTATTATTCAGGACATGCTTTGGAAGACAGGCGGCTTGTCAATCCGTTCTGCTTCACAGCAGACACACAAGCTCTCTTGAAGCAGATGGAGGCGAGGCCTCATGATGACAAGACGGCATCTTGCGCAGGCAGTGGGGGGGGACGCACAAGGAGCCGGCAAAACCGCTCTGGTGGTTGCTACCCAAGTGCCTTCACCATCACACAAGCCGAGGGGCCAGTGGTGGAGCAGCAAGATCGGGCAAGACCTGTCGCGCCATCCAGTGTCGGCGTTGATGCATGCAGATGAGGCCAGTTTGATGATCAATTGGGTGGTTGGCACCCGCAGGGAGATGGCGCTGTGCCACAATCACATGGCCAAATACACTAGCGCGAAGCACTCAGAGATTTACAGCGCCAGGACCTTGCCCGACACAGCTCAGGATGGTGCTCGGCAAGCCGATGCGCAATGTCAAGGGAATGATGCCCACACCACCGGTGCCCAAGGGCACAACGACAGGCGACTTGGCAGCGGTGCAACTGTTCAACTGACAACACATCATCGAACATGTAGGCAAATGAAGTGATCGCAATGCTTGAGGTCAGTAACTTTGCAAGCCATGAATCCCCGGTGGGCCTGGCCATGCAACGGATGGCCGCTAGCATCACCTCCCATGAAGGGTATATGTGTGTGTGGGCACAGGTCAAGGGTGGCGATGTTGTTGCGGCTGGGGGCCCCGTCGCAAGGTACAGCGCTTTGGAGATGGCTCGCAAATTTCGTGGCAGGCGCAGCATTTCCTGCATCTGGGTGTACGTTTGTGTGGCATGGGCAGCAGTTTGGTAGCTGTGTAAAGGGACAGGATGTTTTTGGTGCGTTTGCGTGGCATGGGACTGGATGTTGCCGAGCGCGCGGCTGAGGGCCCCGTTTTGCGTGGCAGGCGCAGCAAACTTTGGAGATGGCTGGCGAATTTCGTGGCAGGCGCAGCATTTCCTGCATCTGGTTGTATGTTCGACACTCACTCACAGTGTATTAGTGAGAAAATAACTCTAGCACTATGTCTAGTTTAAAGAGAATGCAAATAGGCGCCCTTTCCAAATCGAATTTGGAATTGGGATTTAAATCATGCTCTGGTTGTATTTCTGGATCAGACATTAAATAAAGACATATTTCTAGTAGAGTGCCTAGTTTTAAAAACATGTTCATAATTGGAATTATTACTTCCAATTTGCCTTTCAAGCGGGTCTTTTTCTAGGATTGAGATGTCCAGTGAATTTCGACAGACATTAACAGTGAAACATCCCAATAGAATGTCTAGGTTTAAAGATGATGTACTTGGAAGACTATGTTTAGTTGTAATGCTTACTTCAAATTAGATCTTAAAGAGGACTTCCTTTCCCATCTAAAAGATTTGAATATGGCACCTTTCTTTGCTTCTTTCCCCAAACCACAAAAACAGGCATAACGCGCCGCAAATACCATTGAAACCAGCAAAATGGTCGACGTTGGGGGGGAGGGGGGTAGCGCGCGATGAGCAGATTGGTTTTCATATGTGCAAGGTGTTCCTTTTCGCTGAGTTTGTTTTACATTGCCTGGGGCGAAGTTTGTTTGAGAGTTTCCCTCTGTCACGGGCCACAAAAAGGTGAGCTGCGGAGCATCCACCGTACACACACACACACACCCACGGAAACCCTCCCCCCCTTGAGCTTTTGCTTCCCCAGGTCTCTTAAACGTCATGGCCCTGGCGCTTTTTGGCGCAAGGAAATGCTTGACCTCCAGATGGCTTGCATGCTGCAAAAGCCCCTGGCTTGGACAAGGAGCCCCCAGGTTTGAGACCAAACCCTCCCTTTTCTCCAAATTTGGGTTTGGCCGGCGCTCGCCGCAAAAACGCGAACCAACCCGCCCCCAAGTTGGACCCAAGGCGCTCGTCTAAACCGTCTCCGCCAGGCGCCAGCTTCCCCCAAGAAGCGGAAGGTTGAGGCCGGAGCCTTGGAGGCGTCTGAAGTCAGGGTCCTCGGAATCCGCCAGACTGGTCCAGACAACCAAGCAAACAAAGGGACGATCTGAAGTGGGCCTTGTTTCTTGTGGTTTCTGGTCGTAAAATTGGGGGGGCCCCGAAAAAAATGCGGATTCCTTTGATTTCCCTTTCAAGCAACCCCGAAAGGGTACCCTTACAAAAAGACACAACCGCCTTTGATAACACTAGATCTGTCTCTACGCAGCGCTACTTGCATCTCGCCAGAGCTACCGCCCTGAAGATCCAAGCTGATGAAGCTGCAAAGTGCAGAGGAACTGACGTCGAATCCCAGCTCTCGTTTGCAAAGGGAGAGCATTTCAAGGCACCATGACTGCCGAGGATGAAGCCGATTTTTCAACGATAAGGTTCAAGACGGATGCTCCAAACAGAAACCCACTGTATGGTCAACCTTTGGTACCATACAGTTTGGCCCTTGGCCAAGAATATGGTTGTAGAAATAAATCATGCTTGACCTGCAATCAGTCAGGCATTAGGCCGGGTTTTCCTGTAGCGGGACGGCTGTGTGGGCCCTGAATGTCCTTTTTTGTGTTTCTTCTTTTTTTTTTTTCTGGGGGGGGGCAGGTTGTAGAAAAGATTTGAATGGGGGGAAGGGGGGCCGCAGTTAGTTTTTTTGGGGAAAGGGGTGCTTACAAACGAAAAAGCTACAGACTCGTTTTGGGTCATGCATGCTGGCGTGGGCACGAGCGAGAATACCCTCTGCAGCTGGAAAAGAAGATGATGAAGATGGTCGACCCCGACGTGGTTCAAAGGGAAACCACCCCCAGTGCATTTGTCAGCTTAGAGGGATCCAGAACAGCTGTATCAACCGAAGGCTACCCTATGTAATCGAAGGCGCCTACCCTATGTAGCCGAAGGCGACCCTACGTAAGGCTACCCAACACCGTCAAGTCACACTCAAAACCAAGCAAGGAAGTCTAGCCTTTCTTGGCTTGGATTGAAGAAGGGAAACCAACACAACAGAACAACCACCAACCCACGGTACAGAATTAAAAGGGCGGAACGTGGCTTACCAAGCGACGTCCACCCTCCGATTGCCAGTAAACTCTTTGTCTCTGGGGTTATCTCAGCGTTTTGTTTTGGTGGTCCCGCCACAAAAAAAAAAGCATGACAACGCCGCGGTGTCGATTTTGGCAAAACCCTTTGATCCAACCAACCCAGGCATGTTTGCTTTCCGCCACCAAAAACCGAAAAAGACGCAAGACAAAAAACGCCACACCGAATGGCCGCATTGTGCCACAAAGTCACCGGAACAACCCCACGTTCTG
This sequence comes from Effrenium voratum, assembly GCA_963377175.1. Taxonomy (NCBI): domain Eukaryota; class Dinophyceae; order Suessiales; family Symbiodiniaceae; genus Effrenium; species Effrenium voratum. Next base: position 253,960 of record CAUJNA010003803.1, read on the forward strand.
ACTTTGACTTTAGTTTCTGACTTTATTGCCCAGGAGCAAACCTTTGAAGGTTTTCCAATCTGCGAGAGATGCAGAATTCCTTCATGCGTGAGGCTGAACCCGCGCCGGCTGCGCCAAAGCCCAAGAAGAAGGCCGTCTGCTTGGAGGGTTGGAGTTGGGGGGGTTGAGTGGTCCGAAAATGGGGAACCTCAAAAATGGGGTGGTGGTCTTTCGGCGGTTTGCCTTTCAGTCTAACTAACGTGAGGAGCGTGGCACATCTGTTTCTAACAAGGACTTATACATCGTAATGTAAGTGGCCACCTGCATTATTTCCATATTGCCATGGTCACAAAGCTGATTCGCTGATTTTGAGATTTGACCGAACCTCAGAATGAGTCGGACCCTTTGCAGCAAATCTTCCCTTTTGGTGCTTCTGAAATGCATCCAAACTTCAGCCATGTTTAGCCCCTTTTTTTCACATACTCCTGAAACCTTAGTTTGAGAATTGCCCGCCGAGTTTCCCTCGTTACCTTGCGAAACGGTGAACATGGAGGTTCTGGACTGGATTATGATGGGTTTCTGTGGGTGTCATCGGGGGCTGGTGCGTGCGTGCGTGCGTGCGTGCGTGCGTGCGTCCGTCCGTGGGTGGGTGGGTGGGTGGGTGGGTGGGTGGGTGGGTGGGTGGGTGGGTGGGTGGGTGGGTGGGTGGGTGGGTGGGTGGGTGTGTGGGTTTGCTTGTTTGTTTGTCTGTCTGTTTGTTTGTTTGCTTGCTTGTTTGTTTGTCTGTTTGTTTGTTTGCTTGCTTGCTTGCTTGTTTGTTTATTTGTGTTTGTTGTTTAAGGGTGTCCTTTTGGGGTTGAAGGAAGCCGAACCATTTTGGGGTTGCCCTTTCAGACAGACCCATTCGCATAAACCTAACATACATAGCTCCACATAGCTTTACGTGTTTTGGCCCCAGTAAAAACTCGGAGTACGTCTAGGCCCCCAGTAGTGCCCTTTTACCCTTTTTTGGGGAGGGTGGTTCCCCTACTAAAATAGACTACGGAAAAAAGGGGTACCCTTATTCTAACCTCTCTACTGCGGGACCTAGATGTGGCCGGGGCAAAGCCATCCCGTGCGCAAGTGTTCCCTGCCGTGTGAGGAGACGCCTACGAAGGCCGACGACAAAGGCGCGGACGAAATGGGCGCGACTGCATCTCGTTTCAGGCAGTGGGCAGTGAGACCTCTTGCTCAGGGAGAAAAAAACACGGAAAATTAACCAAAACAATGTCAAACCACAAATAACTGGTTTCTCGAAATAACATCAAAAAGGAACAACGTCGGAGCCTTGAGGCAGTTTCTGCAATACCAAGGAAATTCTCAAAGTGACAAGATCATCATAAAAAATGAGCCAGTTGGTATGGCAAGGATGGTTTCCCACCATGCCTCCTAGCCGGTTTTCGGGGGTGCACTCGAGTCCGAATCAAAGCCGATCGGTATTAAAATGGTCTACCCAGAACCATGCTTCGGGAACTAAAAAACGGCGGCCGCATCTATTCATGGTTTGGCCTTTGCCTTACCAAACTTCATCTACCCGAATCGGTTTGCAGTAAGTGGCTCACTGCCTTGTCAGGTTAGAACTTCCCAGGAATATAAAGGGAATTGCAAGCCATGTTTGTGGCTTAGTTCTTTCTAGGGTCATGAATGTGGCCCCAAGGCTGAAAGAGCCCAAGGTCTGATGTATCGTGTTTGCGACAATTGAGTTACCGGGCCGCTTGCGCATAAAAAAACAAAAAACAAAAAAAAAACACAACAACAAGTGTTTTGCAGGAAAATTTGAACTGAGCGGCAGGCTGGCTGCTCTTGGCGAGTTTTCCAAACGGGATCGACACCAAGGGCTCACTGGTTTGGTACCTCCGAATGGATGGTTTGGGATTTGAACCCCTGGTCTTAACCACCAAACCACCAATCCAAACCACCACTGAAGCTGAACTAGGTAAGTGGCTAGGCACAAGGGGGCCTCTCGTGCTTTGATGTGCGGCTTCCATGTTTGTCTCAAGAAAAACTGGTTTGTGAAGGGAGCCAAGGAGCCAGGGGTATCCGAAGTTGCCTTTAAAGGAGGAGCTAAGGAGCTACCAAGAGTTGTAAGGACATGGTAGTCTTTGAGACATATTTGCTTAGCTGCCTCGTGCCGCGAGCGGTTGCTACATGCCTCGGCCAGGCCCAGAAAAGGCGCGCAAAGCAACCGGGGTCAGACACCGCGGGTGGGCCATGGTGGAGCTACGTGAAGTTCAGGGTTTTCTTGTTGGCTGGCAATATGTTCGACATCCACTGTATGATTGAAGTGCCGCCCTGCGCTTTCCAGGCCAACAAGAATTGCTGAAGCCAGTGATTGCAGTTGAAGTGAACGACTCCAAGCAGTCATTGAACAAATAGTATTTGTAAAGGAGGGTCTATAGTATGAAGGACTTTCTTTGATGGCACCCCTTATTCATGGTTTTAAACGGACACCATACGGAAGGCCGAAGCCATTTTGGGGAGTCCAAATCCTAAAAACGACACAGGCACAAGTCATTCTGGTGCGACCGGTGGAGGCAAGCTTACCCCCATTGGCACCCAGCAACCCGGCGTTTGGCAGCGTGGCTGCCAAAGCTCACTCCATTGGCTGCACGTGGCACTTGGGAAGTCCATTTTAGTGAAAACGACTTCAGTGATCCAAGTACTGTAGCACATCTGCTTTCTGCTCCCCTGCTAAAAGTTTAACTTTCAGTGGTTTAATACGGAGAACCCAATAGTTGGCAACAAGTTAAAGTCCTAACATCCAAGCAAAATGCACCAAAGCCAAGGTGGGATGCCTTTGTGCATCAGGCTAAGACGTGTTTGGCCAAACGAAGCGAGGGACCCCAAAGGAAAGGACAGACAACCACTGGGAGGGTATCTGGACGCGTGGGCCCAGTCCGCCGGCCCAGCCCGACTGGTCAACAGAAACAAGGGTGCCAAATGTTGAGGCTGCCAAAGGCTTTGGTTCGTGGGCCTTTAAAGGAAAACCACAAGGAACCGACTTCTTTTTTGGAGGGTTCCAAAGCCCATCTTGAGACAAAGCCTCATATTCAAAGTCACGCAAGGATTCGGCTTTTTGAAGCCCAACCTGTTTTGGTGCAATGGGGTCCCAGGGAAAAAATCCCTTGGTTCGTTCACGAGCTGGAATTTCCAAGTTTGCTGATTTCAGAGCGGCGGATTCCACGTGATCCGCAGAGTTCTGTGAGGGCTTATGGCGCTTGGAAACCTCCAGGCAGCCGGTTTTGGGGGCTTTCAGCTGAGGGTTTCGTGGCAGTTATTGCTAAGCCACGAGTTTTTTTTTTGGTTTTTCCCCCGACTTTTAGGGGATCAGAAAACGGACAGTTGTCTTCACTGCGGTGTTTCGATTGGCCCGCAGAGGCGCCCAAGGAGAAGGAGGCTAAGAAGAAGGAGGCGCATGGGGAGACGGCTCCTTAGCTGCGGTGCGACGTAATCGCCCCTGAGACCTTTTAAAGGAGACCTTAGACATTTGCTCAGAAACGGTGCGTGCAGATCGACTTTTGCTCGGAAACGGGGGGGGGGGGGCGTGGGAGCAACCCAGTTGAAAGATGGAATTCGGCTTTCTTCACGCGAAGCCAACATTTCATGATTGGTTCAGCCACCACATGTCCCGCAACCAGGGAAACTCAGAAGCGAGCCATGCTGACTCAACTGTTGAGGCCTGGCCAAAACACGTTGGCCCGTCAATAAACGGAGGCCTTATTTTTGGCTTGCTTATTGTGATGGTTCCTGACGGAAGTGGCCTGCCACGGAATTCCTGTTGACCAATTAGATGGAGTGTGATTAGCTGGGATCACTTTACGGAAATCACTGGTGGTTTGTGTTAAAATAGAGGGACCCCCAACATGGGTGGCTTTCCTTTTGGTTTCCTTCAAAACCAAGCCCCAAAGGGTACTCTAAAAGGAGACAAACCCAAAGGAGCCATGGCAAGGCGGCCACACTGGGAATTCGTTGGATGGTTGGCTGCGGGGTTGTGTGAGTTCGTTCAAAGGGAAGCCATTCTAGGGTCCCAGCGCGCGTTTTTACCCCATTTGTCAAGACTCGGGACCCTTGTTGGTATTCCTGCCCCACCCAACCCACCAGTCAAGACTCGAGGACCTTCCGGGCATTCCCCCTAAAAGGCGATGCAATCGGCACCGCACAAAAAAAAAAAAAACTGGCCCCGTGCAATTTAGGGAGCCCAGTGGACGGCTGACAAATCGAGAGGTCATCTTTTGCGCATTGGGAACCCCCCAAAATGATGGTTTTTCTTTTGGGTTCCCTTTGAAACTCACAGAGAAAAAACAAAACAAAACAAAAAACAGTACCCTCAAAAAAACGACACCCACATACATGACGCTAGATGATTAGAGCTGGACTGAAATCGGTGCCGTTTATCTCTTGGCAAACTGAACTGACAAAGACACCTATTCCAGTGTCCACTTACCGCCTACAAGAGCAAAATTAAACCACATGTCTCAAGACCAAGATGTGTCCCCGAAAGATTGGCTAAGACCGCACAACTGTCGGGGAAGAAAAAGACCTCGGGGTAGACTTGCTCGTCTAGTGCCATGGGGGTGGAACATAGTGTCTCAAGAAGCCCTAGAACCCTTATATCCCGCTGGTACGGTATAGAACCCTTATGACGCACCTCTGCACCATGCTAGGCCCATGCCCCAACAAGTCGGGAGTTATTCCCTTCCGTCTGCACGAATTTCAGTCCGGGCAAAAGCCATCAGGCGCCGGCGAAGGCTGCCGATAGCAGCTTGGGACGAAATGGGCTGCGGGATGGGCGAGGATATGGAATTCACGAAGTGGTTTGTTTCTTTTGGTGTCCCTGTAAACCAGCCCAAAACGGGTACCCTTATAAGGAGAGACCCATGTTGATAGTACCTTCTAAGACTTCCTTGCCCGGCACCCCTACTTTCTATGATAAAACTGGTCGTGAGGGCCCTTGGCGCACATTTTGCAAGGAGCAACGTCTTTTCTTTCGGGAAGACTTGTTTGGAGCTGCGCCCGGATGTCCGTCCAGCTGGCCAACAAGGGCGCTTAGCGTCAGTTTCACATGAAGCAATCGGACCCCGGATCCATCAGGGGGCTGCTTCTTTGAGGTTCCACGCCGCCCATGTGGGCGACCGCAAACGTGGGCGGGGCATGTGTTACGTGTTGATCCATGTCAGCTTGGGCCCGCTGCAGCCTCAAACTACCCTTAACCACACATGACCCGTGTCTTCAAAAAAACACGTCCATTCGAGGTTGGTGAAATCGAATTCTGAGCCACCTGGCGCCTGACCCGGAGAAACAATAAGAGAACAGTATCGCTACAAACTCTGCAAGTTCGGAGCACACCTCGGGAGATGTGCTTCAGAGGGTTAGACCAAAAGATGCGGAGGGCCATCCTTAGCCCGGTGCTTCCAGGCAACTTGTAGGCAACTTCTCGCTCTTCTTTGGTTTTTTCTCTTTTTAGACCTGGTTTTACCATGGCTTTTCCTGGCTACTATGGCAACCGGACGCGCTGGGTAAGACCGGAAGGACCCTCTGATTTCCATGGGACCTGAGTTGAGAACCCCAGCCGGGCCTGAGGCCCCAGGAAGAGCTAAAGTTGAGAGCGCCCCACGCGTAGAACGAATCCTGCGGATTGCGAAATCCAGTTCGCACCTAAAGAACCAGCTGGCATGAGCATGCTGTAAATACAAAAGACAAACTCAGTATGCTATTCAGAAGCTATGTCTTGTCCCTGGCTCACTTTGTCGGACTTTTTTGCCAGGAGCCTGGTAGAACAAGCATGTCAGGCACCTTTTTCTTCTGGGATGGGTTCCTTTCAAAACGAAGAGTGGCACCACGTGTTTTCCTTTGCGGATAAGTTCCCTTTCGATCAGGAAGGGCGCCCAAAAAAATTCCCATAGCCCACACCCTCTTTGGGCACTCATTGCTGAGCCTCAGCACGTCCAGATGCTGCTGGAAAAACCAGAGAAGCTTTGCCTAAGGCCCCTCCCACTGCCCGAAGACACCGCTAGTTTTGGTCCTTTGTCTTTCCAAAAGGGTGTGCTTGGGATTTGGGGGGGTTGGTATGTTTGCATCCCCCACGAAAAAGGGGGTTGTACCAAGCAAAACAAACCGGCGCGTGGTGCCCAGGCAAGCCTGATGCGAAGGCAGGCGGACGATCTTTTATCGGATGTTTCTGCGCGGGAATATGCCCGTCTGTCCGTCCGTCCGTCAGTCCGTCCGTCCGTTTGTCTGTCTGTCTGTCTATTTGTCTGTCTGCGTATCTGTTTATCTGTCTACCTGCCTCTGTGTGTGTGTGGGTGTAAAGGGAACACATCGGGACACCCACCCGTTTTGGGTCTTCTATGTTGACACGTACCCAGATGAGCGACAGTCAATTGTTGCCATCATCTGAAACCAAAGACTACCTGGATGTTCCTCTTAGTTGGTAGGTGATGACTTGCCTCGCTGACAGCCCGTGAGAAAAGCAAGGTGGGGTTTTCAGGGTCAAGTAGTACACAGCGCTTGGGCGATCTTTACCAAGGACCAAGCCAAGTGGGCCGAGTTTCCATGTAAGTTCCGTGAACCAAATGTGACATTGCTTGTGCTACTGTGGATGGACAAAATCCTGCACCACTTTGAAGCCATCCGGAAACCACTGTTTGTTGGTATTTACCAGAGAATCATCATTCCAGGGTTTCTTAGGTGGTGCAGGATTTTGTCCATCCACAGTATGTTGGATGCGGGAAAACAAGCAGAACCCTGTACTTTTTACCGCAATCTACCAGGGCCCGTCTACAGTTCCTGGCCATATTAGGATTGGGATCGAGTGAGCAAGAGCTCCGTTTGTATCACCTCTACGCTTGTCTCGAACTAGGAACACACAAACACATGTTTGTTGATTTTGTCGGTTACAAACCACGCCAAAAGGAGGGTAACCTACAGATATATTTTTTTGGTCTGGGCTTCCATTGAAACCAACCCCCGAAACCCTCAAAACTGGACACACACCCATAGCCAGTTGGATCTCCAGGCGCCGGAAGCTAAGCCCAAGAAGAAGAAGGTGGAGGACTGTGCTGCTCTTATGGAATCCTGAAGGGGGGTAGGCGCAGAGGGGGTAGTCCAGAAGCCTAGGGTTTCTCAGGGAGCTTAGGACCGCCCCCCCTTTAGCGATTCCCTGATGTTGGCAGAAGCCGTTGGGAATCAACTTTCGGGATCCGTGATCCGGGAATGAATCGAATCCGGGAATTTTCGTAAACAGGAAACCACCCGTTGGATGGTTCCGTTCGATTCGGGTCAGCTCAACTCATTCCCTGCTGACCTGCCAGACACGCCCTCAAACATGGCATTGGAGTCTTTTTTGGTGAAAGCGGGGAGAAGGTGATTATCGGAAGCCGAGTTCTTGTCAATGCTTATCCGTGGAGCGCTGGCTTCGACAGTCTCCTGGCTCAACCCTGTGTTAATCCTTGCATGGGTCAATGCTTGTTTATATCTGCCCTTGACAAACAAGATGCAAGTATGTATATATCTACATATACTTCTTGGTACCTTTGTTTGTTCAGATTCCTTGATACCCGGTTTCAAAGAATCTGGACCCAATATCCAAGATGCAAGATTGCGGGGGGACTTTCAATGTGAACGTCATGTGTTGCTGCTTCCATACGTCCACATTCGCTTTAAAAATACGGGATTGAAGATTTCAAATCAATCTTTTTCTGGTATTCTTGAATCTTGAATCCCATATGGCGAAAACAACAATCAAGATCTGGCAACGGCAATCAAGAACATGTTGTGATCCAGCCAAGCTATCAGCGATGGATCTTGGGTCTTGGATCTAGATTCCTGAATACCGGTACTCAGATTTCAGGGGGGGGGGAATACATGGATCCAAGACTGCCCCCCAATCGTCTGGATCTTGGTCTGAACATTGGTAGAAGTCCAAATGCCGAGGGGTAGATTTCATGTGGGGGCATTCATGGGTCCGTACGATTTCCCCCATGAGCGCCCCCGGGCAATCTTGGATGGATCCAGAATCTGAATACTGGTAAGTAGAAATCTGCGTACCGCTATTCAGATTTCATGTGGGGGCGTTCATGTATCCAAGATTTCCGCAAAAGTCCCCCAGCCTTCTTGGATCTTCTATCCAGGGTATAAACGCAGGAATTTAGAAATATAAATGCCGGTATTTGATTTACTAAATGCCGGTGTTTAGATTTCATGAGGAGAGATTATTCCCGTTGGATCTAAATACTGCACTAAGTTTAGACTCAGTCAGAATTTCAGGCGGCAAGTTGACAAGAACATGTCACAACCTTTTGCATGGGCAAGCTTCAATGTGGAATATCCTTCTTCTTCTGAAGATAGGAAACTGGACAAAGCTTTCCTGGGGAATTGTGATTTTGATTGTTGAATAGATGTTTTTCCTTTTTGTTCCAGGGATACCCAAGTTTCCTTTGTTGGACCCGTTTCGGTAATTTCCGAGGGTCTGGCATGTCTTCATCTTGGATAATGATTTGCTTTCCGTCCAAAACCAAGGCAACA
>CAUJNA010003803.1:272666-277666 GCA_963377175.1 Effrenium voratum
GGCGGTTTCTGGGTTTCACGCATATGGCCAAGCCCCAAAACCCCCCCAATGCCCATTTGAGTAGGCGGTTGCACTACCTGGTTGACTTGGGGGTGGAAGGAAAGCCACGTAAAGGATATATGGGTGTGGGTCACAGTTGAACCACCAGGGGACCGCAGGTTGTAGTACAACCAGGGTTCCATTTTGGGTACATATTTTTGGCGCTCGAGCGTTTGGCTTTAGGCAGCTGCGAAGAAGAAGAAGGCGCCAGTGGCAGTCGCTCCACTTGCGACCCCTTGAGCGTTGAGTAGGGGAAGGGGAAATGACCGTTACCAGGAAAAGGATTCACTGATTCTCTTCCTTTTCTTTTTCTCTTTTTTTTTGGGGGGGAAGGCCTGTTTGGATTTTCATAGTTCTTGGATCTTGACTGTGGGGGGACGGGGGTTGGGCAAAGGAACCGAACTGGGGAGGGAACCTGAAACTGGGTGGTGGCCTTTTGGTGTTACTAGTTTGAAACCCTCCGAAACGGTACCCTCAAGCAAAAAAAGAGCCCTCATCTGAGAGATCAGCTTCCGGATCGAGGGATGATTTCCCTGTCAAGTGCCACATCGTGGGAGGGATGGTAACTTTTGGAAATGTGACACTTGTCCAAACATCAAAACCAAGCAACAACCAACATGATTTGTCCCACCAGCCATCAAACCATGTTACTTTGTTTGGAGGGGGATGGATGGGGGGGGGGCTTTTTGGGCAGGGGGAGGATCAAAGGCAAAATGTCATGCCTTTGCTGCGCTCGAATGCGCATGGGTCAGACACACACACACACAACCAGGGAGTGGCTTACTCACAAGCTTCCCAAGTTAGGGACACCACGATATCTTGACCGCCGACATTCTGTTGCAGCCGTTTGTTAGATACGCTGGCAAGTGATGCTCTAAAAATGCCATCAAAGTTGAGGTACGCAGAAGCCTTTTGAATGCACATATTTCAACTTATCTCAATTTTGAAGTTCTTGGGGTCGCCGGACAAATGATTCTAGGTCCCCCAGTAAGTGCCCTTTTTACCCTTTTTTGGGGCAGGATTCCACTACCTAAATAGACTACAGAAAAAGGGTACCTTGATTCTAACCTCTCTACTGGAGGACCTAGTGATAGATCACGCGAAATGCACAATTGATGCGTCAAGGAAGAAGCGACTGTCGGGGGTGCCTTCACCCTTTGACTGGGCGTGCGGGTTTCGACCCCGGTGGGCAGGAGGCATCTGCAAAGGCTGATGAAGGCAACTCGGCAGAAATTTGAGAGAGTCGATCTCCCTCGAATCCAGCCCCGTGTATTTTGGTTTGCTTGCGACACGTACAGCATCTGACTCTGTATCTCCGATTCGCATGTCTGTACTTCCCTCGATGTTGCTGAACTGGAAGTCGGACACACTGGAAGTTAACGTCAGTCATTGCTTCAAGCCTTGCAAGCCAGGCCCCCGAAAAATCGAGCTTCACAGACGATCGGTCCCTCTCTGGGATGTTTACCTGGATTATCTTGTAATGTGCCGCCACGTGAAGCCATGTACATCAAGCCTCAAACACTCAGCCTCTGAAACCATCAAATTGGGGGGGACTGCCCTTTCAAGCGCGGTCCTTTCAAGATCCTGAGGGGGTAAGAACGTCCGCTCGGGAGGGGGAAAATCACCCCAGTACTTCCCTGCGGATGGGTGGCCGATGTTCATTAGATCATTTGGTGGAGCGTCTGTGCTTTTGATCCGCATTTGTCATATCGGTCTGTCTTTCTTTGGGGGACCTTCCCGTTTTCCTCTTGTTTTCCCTCTAAAACCCCCAAACACCGAGGTACTCACAAAAACAGGGCGGCTGGGAGCGGCCTGGGGTAAGCATTCGATCAATGATGTTCATGTCTTTTGGGCTGATGGGTGTTTTTTGTTTTTGCAAGAAGCTGATGGTTGTTGTTTTTTTGTTTTTCATGTTGGCCGAGGTGTTCCTCTTCTTTCATTTTGGCTGAACGCCCCCAAGCTTTTCCCCAATCATCTAAAGTCTCACCTTCCCGTTTCCCGGATCCCGGTGGTTTGAAGGGCCGCGCACTCACGGGGCCCTGGACGTTTTTTTTGTTGGTTGAGCTGGCTTTGCGCTTTTGCAGAGGCAAGGCGGATCCAAAGGCGCAGGCAGCTTCGGGCAGAGAGCGGGCGCTGGCTGGTGCGAGAGGTAGGGAATGAGTTGGAATGAACCGGAAGGGGGTTCCCTTAACTAGGTCCCCAGTAATTAATCCCCTTTCTCCCCCTTGTTTGGGGGAGGGTTCCCCTACTAAAGTAGATTGCAGAAACAAGTTGGTAGCCTATTCTAACCTCTACTGGAGGACCTAGTTAAAGGAAGCCACAAGTGATGGTTTATAGGGGTTATGCCCTCATTCCCTTCTGAGCACCAGCAAGTTTTGCAAAAGGACCAGTTTGGGGGTATGTTCATGCATTTGGTTTGTATGTTGTTTCTTTTAGCTCTTGTGACTTTTGGCTTTGCTGATCAGGATTCTTGATTGACGCTCAAGTCATAGATGGGCCCTGAACATCGCCGGGTCTTAGTTGGGCTTATTTGGGTGAAACCAAGGTGGCTGCGGTTGTCAAAACCAACGGGATCCCATTTTGGGGTAGGTGAATTCGCCACCCATTTTAGTCTATTTTGGGGCGGATTGGCATGTTCACTGGGGGTACGGGGTTTTGACCCATGGCCAGGTATGAACATGAGGACCACTGAAAGTTTCTGGGCTTGGCATGCTCTTGCTCGCAGGTGGAATCAATGCCACCCCTCCTGCAACGATCCATCCATCGTGGCTGGTCTTTGGTGTGGCCAAATCGCCCCTGAACCTTTGGACATCTATCTTAATCGGAGCTTCCTCGGGGCCTCGCAGTCTGTAGGTGTCACTTCGGAGATGCGCTCGGAGTGCAATGACTCAAAAGGGCCTTTGGGTTAAACAAATGAGTGCTTCTGCATGAAACCTACACTTCCAATTGCTTCAGAATACTTGTTATTCTCTTATTGGTTTTAAGGGAATCTATCACTGGAAGTATGTTGGTTTTTTTCAGGTGGCTGGTTTTTTCAGGTGGCTTAAGCAAATGGAAATACCGTTTGCTCGTTCAATCTGGGAGGGAAGAGCAACCCAGAAGTCTGGGCACTTTGTTTCGAAATCGACCGACCTGGCTTTCTTGGATGTCCATGCATCTCATCTCAGGTGAGCGCCCAAAGCCGTTTTTCTTTGGGCCATTTTAGTATCGGTTGCAATCTATTACCTGGTTTGCTTGGGATACATAAACCATTATACCATCTTGGTGGAACCAGATGTCAATGGGTTTTGGGCGCTGCTCAGGTTGGTCCAATAATCATCGAAGTGGGCAGTAGGCCTTGTCCAGATGGCGGTACTCTTCATAATAGTCTTTCAAAACCCTCCGATCGGGCAGAAATGACTGTTGGAAAGAGGGTGTGAGTGTCACGCACTCACTCCCTGAGTTCCCGAACTTTATTCCCCCGCTGGAAGCCATGGGGCCTCTGCGATCAGCGATAAGGGCGTTTTCAGGGAGGCTTCAAACGGAGATTCGGTTCCGATTCCAGGGGGTGTCCCAATACTTCCTGGTTGAAACTTCCGGGGCTGGAGCATTTTACTGGCAAACGCTCAGGAAGTGAGAGTCGAGGTTCGAGCCACTGGAACCACAAACCTCGGCTGTTGGGGGCAATTGGCAGGCCTCAGATGCCAAGAAGAAGGCGGAGGAGCTTCCACGTCTTGCCCTTGGCTTTTATCGTGAAAACCCATTTACTTGTTTTGGGATCACCAACCACCGGATGTAAAATCCAAAAGGAAAGTCGCTGGTTACTTACTATAAGGGTCCACTGGGATCCACTGGGACCCACTGGCTTCCAGTCGAGAATCTCTGCAACCAAAGCGAATCGACCTGAGAGACTTTGTCCACCAGGTCGCTGTGATCGCCTTTCTCCTCCCCCAGAATTAGCTCCCCCTTTCCCTTCTTTGCTTTTTTGGGGTTCCTTTTTGTTTTCCACTCACCAGGCAAAAACATATTTTTCTGCTGGGGTCCCTTTTGTCCAGCCTAGTTTTCTCAGGTGCCCACAGGGCGAGTGAGCCAAGGGATATGTCTTGACGAATTTCCCGGCTGGTGTCAAAGGGAAGTTCCCGGGTGGATGCGCCAAATAGTTCGAAGGGAACCAAGGACACCCTGTAATTGTCCATGGTTTGTGGCTGGTTCACTTGCAATATTTTGGGCACATTCGCAAGTGGAAGCTGGGCCTGAAAACATGAATCGAGTCACGGCAGTCCGCGGTTCCAAAGCCCTTGCTTTTTTTTGTGAGAAGGCAACAAATGGTGGGTGGCTCGCCTGAGTTGGGGGGAACCCCCTTTTGGTTGGTTTTCAGGGTGACACAAGATTTGGGGGTGCTCCTGAAGGCGGCTGGTAGGTGTTCTTGCGAACTGTAAAGCTATTTGGAGCCGTCATTTCGGGCAACGAAAGCTTTTGACCGCAGTTGGGTTTCCCGCTCGGGGGACCCGTCGCATGGGCTTCCGGCGAAAAGAAAGAAAGAGAAGAACGCTTCGGGTCCCAGCGCCAGGACAAGCCCAAGCCGAAGGGAGGCGCTAGGGGGGCAAGCGACTCTTAAGACCGCCAAAAAAAAAGAGATAACACTACCTAAAAAAAAAAAAACATATTACTAATAATATATATATATATATATATGGTAGAGGTCTGGCACCCCCCCCCCCCCCCGCCATGGTCATGGTAGCCTTAAATAGGGCCCCACCCCCTCCTCCCCCTGTGGGCCCGCTGGTTTTGCAGCTTATGGTCATCTTGCAAAAGGCCTCTCCTCCCCCCCTGTGGGCCCGCTGGTGGGTCAGCGGGCCAGGGCTTCGAGAGTTGTAACCTGGTCGGCGAGCGGCCAGCCCCCCCCCCCCCCAAGTGGGGTGGGATACCATTGCGGGGGGGGTCGTGGCCGCTTGCCGGGGTCTCAACACAGTTGGCACAGT
>CAUJNA010003803.1:285166-391386 GCA_963377175.1 Effrenium voratum
CCGAAAAAAATGGCCTAGTCATCAACGCCTGGTTCATTTGCAGGCTTGCCCCATATTTTTTAAAAGGGATCCTTTTCACTTCTGGGGGAGCCTCCTCTTTACAGCGCCTGCTCTTCGAGGAAGACCGGCCCCAACTTTCCGAAACGCCGGTTGCGGTGCGTCTTTTTTGGAGTTGGGACTTTTTGTTTGTGGGTTTTGAATTTTAAGGCAGACCCAAAGGAAACCAAACATTGTTGGGGTTCCCCTGAAAGACATACAGACGCACACTCATCGGGGGTCATTTTTGGAGGAACCTCCCTGGCTTCACGTCCCAACCTTTCGCTGCGAAGGTGCCACCTGCAGGCCAGAAGGGAAAGGGAGGGCTTGCGGCAGCAGGGTTTTGCTAGGAGACCTCCCAAACAGAACCCAAGAGACGATTTATATTCCGATGTGAGACAAGTGGGGGTTGATCTCTAAAAATGATTTAAGTTTCGTTTTGGGTGCCCTTCAGATACCACAAAGGCCAGTCCGAACTCCATGTTGAGAAACTCCAAAGTCTGATTCCCCTTACTGATGGCGGTTGGGAATCATCTGCTTTTGGTTGGTATCCTTCCTCCCTCATTGCCAGGGCTCGAAATAAAATTGATCTTCCAGGCACACTCCCACAGATGCTACGTTGGTGGGGGAGGTACCAGCCAAGAGGGCACAATTCATGCACTACCATTAGCCACCATAGCACCCCTTTTCACAAGTTCCCAGTGGTGAGAAAGTATACTCACTTCCGAGTTCCTGGACTTTATGCTTTTTGAAGGACCATTTTAGTGGCCAACAAAAAGTTCAGTGTTTTTTTTGGACCATCCACTCGGGAAGTGAGTATATGCACTATTTCTGAGCTGTCCTCTGTTTCGACCTGGATGTGGTAGACAGAGCCGCTGGCTCCTTTGCAGTGTGAGATCAGGCATTAACTTGGGACCGCCATCACTTCGACCTATCGTATCCAGGATTGCGGCATCACATTGGGAGTGCTTTGAGAGCAAGATTCCTCACAGTGGGTGTTGCCACCGGCGCGGGAGTACATTTGCCAGTATTGCAATGAGACCAAGCGGAATTACCTGGACTTGAAGGGGATCCCATTTCCTGGCAGACAACAAGCTAATTCATTGCAAGCAGAAAGGCCAGACAATCCGATGCCAGTATTTCTACCTGGGTTCCATTGCTGCATCACCTGAACTTGCCGCTAACGGGACTAAGAGTTTGCACCACAGGATGTGAAATTTCAGATCGGTGGAGTCCTTGGATTTGCGGATCCCCGACATGGCAGCGGCTGTAAATTCATCCCAAGAGCGACCTTCGAAGGCCCAAACGCCCCACACCCCCAGATTTGGCGCCATGTTTTGGCAGACTTTTGGGTGTGGTTTTTTAAGGCTACCATCCTCAAAAGCAGGAGTGGCTTCAAGCTGGTATCCGAATTTGCCTTTAAAGAGGAGGCCTTTCGGAGCTACCAGCAGTCCTGTAAGCATATAGTAGTTATTCAAGACACATATTTTTTCGGACCTGGCCACGAAGACGTGCGCAGACGGTCCCGGCTTTTGTTTGGTTTTGCAACTGGCGGCAAGGGTTGCCTGTTAAAACCTCACAAAAAGAGGGGGGTTCGCAAAATGATGGCCCTCTAAAATGATTGTGTTCTTCTAGTTTCCCTGTGAACCCCTGAAAAGTATCGAAACCTTAAGGGAGAGAATCAAATCCTGTCTTGCCCAACACGCAGACCAGGTTGGCTGGTTGCTGCTGTAGCCTTCGGGTTTGACTCCAAAACAGTCCTCAAGCAAACCAAACATCGGATGCTTGCAGGGTTGACCGAACCCAGCCCAGTCTTGTCTTTTGTTGAAGGGACACCACCAGACAAGCACATTTTTTCGGGTCCCCTAATAAAGGACACTGGAGGGCGTCCAATGCGTCACATAAACAAGCAATTCACACTTTGCAGGTCCATTTCTTATTTTTGGAATGCCCCTTACGGTGGCCAAGCGAAAGGCATTCTGGACCACACCAGAAAACCCAATGAGACATGTGCAGGTACGGACACGTGTAGACACCGGGAATCATATTTGCTTATCATATTGCGAGTCTGATACTTTTTCCCGTCCCACTCTTGCCACATGGTACTTGTTACTTGTATCTGCAGTTCACTCGGTGCCTCGTAAGCAGAACCTTCGTCTGCCTGAAGGTGTTGTGGTTTTTGGGGAGGCCCCCCTTGGCCCCCCCCGCAATCCCGATAGGACCTTTTCTAGAGCCCAAACGTGCCTTTTTGGCCTACGTCATTTGCCATCTGGCTCTTTGCGGTATGGTGTGGCTCCAAAAGCACCCTGAAAACCGCAGATTTCGTTCTCCTCTACCAAACTGGGGTTGGGGGGTAGAAAGCGTTGGGTTGGGTTCGAATGGGCGGTTTTTCCCGAGCCACCGCTGTCCAAACGCCCGACGTCCTGATGTCCAGGCGACATCAAGGTGAAGACTGAGGAGCGGAGCGTCTGAATCGGGACATGCTCGCGTTTTGGCCTATTTTTATGTTTATGTTTGCTTCCCGAGGCCAACTTAAACCCATGTTGATTTCTCCCAATGGGGGGACCTCTAGGCTTAAGTCTGCCTCGGGGCAGTAGTCCCAGAGCGTGTGTGTGTGTGTGTGTCGTTTTTGGCATGTGTTTGGCAACTTTAGGACAGCAAACAGGGTCACACAAGCCACACCCAGGAACAGAACAAAATGGGTACCTCCTTTTGAAGCCCATGTGGTCTCCTTCAACGAATTTGTGGCGGAGGAGCCGGCGGAATCGAAGCCCAAGAAGAAGGAGAGGGCCGTGAGACGTGTCGAAATCGGTGCGTGAATCACAGGAGAGCAGAAGGAAACTCCCGGGTGAACTTGACTGCTATTGGGCTGGATCTTTAGACTTGAACTTTTTGGGGCCGACAAGGGTCAAGGCAGACCATGCGACATGTTCAAGGTGTCGCAGCGGGTGCCCCCAACCAGTGACTACCGTTTCTCGGTTGCCTTCCTTTTGAAACCTCCCAACCTAGGAGTTGACATGAGTCGATTTGTCCTCAGTTTGCGATGATGTTATCTGATGGTTAATTCATATGTCAAAGGGGGCCTCCCCTTTTAGTCGGATTCCTTCACAGATGTGGATGACACCCCCCTATTAGTAGGGTGGGTTTTTACTTCCGCGGATATGGGTTTCTGACTCCGGGAATGGGTTTCTTCATCCGGGGACGTTTTTTCTTCACTTGGTTGCTGTTGACCCCCCTGCAAAAAGTTAAACTTTTTGGGGGTTTAGTGGAAAGCCCCCTTTATTTCACTTGCGCCTTGGATTTCGCAGGGTGCAGCAAGGCAGATACCCCGTCACGACGCTAGCTGGATGCATTTGGACTTCAAGAGGGCTCCAGCTTGAGGAGGCTCCATGGACCCGAATGTTGACCCCGGATCAATGAACCCCCTGTTTATTAATATGGGGTGTCCTCGGTTTTAGTGGGGATTCATCACTTTTGGAGAGGAACACCCCCATATTAAATCCGACGTCAACATGTTTCTCCTCATTGTCTGGAAGTCCCTGATCAGAGCTGCGGTCGGGTTTGTGTGTGTTTGCTCTTGGCGGCTACATGCCCAAAGTTTGTCATTTGCTGCTCCTGTTTGTGACAGGCGAAAAGCATGCCCGTGTCTCTTACCCCCCGGGTCGTTTAAAGTGACATCCCAAAAAACACCTGTCTAGAGAAGTAGTTTAAAGGGACACATGGGACACCACTCCCACAAGTGCCAAGCTTGACCTTTCCTTTCAGGTCTAAGTTGGATGTAGATTTGACCTGCATGGTCAGCCGACTTAGCAAGCTGGCTTAAAAGGAAGCCAACAGGGATACTACCAAAGTGGGGCTTTGCCACGCAGTAGGAAGCAGAGAGGAGCAGAGAGAGAGGGATCTGCGAGCCTGGCCAGGAGAAAGCGAAGCCTGAAGGTGTCTTGGCTCGGTTTTGGCGTTTTCTGACGCATGTTTCCATCAGCTTCTTCCGTTGATCGGTGAAACCGCCCTGGTGAAACGGAAAACCGAAAGGAACACAACCCAACATGGGGGTGCCGATCCCAATTTGACAACCCCAAATTGGGCGGTTTAGATTCGTGACTTGGAGTGTCCATGGCTTCAAATTCAGCAATCGAAACGGAGGGGCCCATTGCCTGGATACTGGGCCCCAAGGGGGCGAGAAAAAAAAGGACGATGCAAGTCTGGTCGGAGAATTATGACAGAGGCCAGGCGACAGAGCTCGAGGCGGGTGTGGAGACAAAGAGAGTTTGGAAAGTGCAAGGTTTGCTCGGCTTGGGTCCGAAAGCAGGAGCATGCCATGGCGCAATACATGCGCGCCAAACACCCGGACGGCCCGAATCCGGACACCGATGGGCCTCGCAAGCGGCGGAGCTGCGGGAGATCTCCGACGGCCAGCCTTGCCGAAGCGCCTCGGAGAAGAGGCCGGCACTCGGCGCCGGTGCCGGCAACTTTGCGCAGCAGGCGGGCGGAAGGAGAAGGAGCCAGCCCTGAGCGAGTGAGCCGCTCCTCCTGGTAGCAGGCGATCGCCCTGCCAGAGACCCAAACGTTTTGGGAACAGTTAGTTATGGGCCTTTGCCCGCAATGTTGATGCAAGAGTGAGATGGAGTCGATTCATTTGAGCCACTTGGACGCTTTCCGGCCTCCAGTTTTGGTTGTTTTCCGGGTTCAGGGCAAACTTGTACACGCCGTGGCATGTTGTCGGTGGGAGAGAGAAATGTTCGCAATCGGTTTTGTGAACTCGCCTTTCTGGGGTCGGTGAGCCACCTGGGCCTCTTCCAACTTCCGTTTAATCCCTGCTTTGGGTTGGTGAATATTGTGAACCCCGGATTAATACTCCCCTGGTTGATTAATAGGAGGGTGTCCCCTTTTTCAGTGCAGATTCAGACCACTTTTGGAGGGAACACCCCTAATGGGACGGGTGTGTTCGTTGTGGGTCAACATCTCTGGGGGTTGGCCATGTTGGAGGCAAACCTCTTCAGCTTTGGGGGAGAGGGCCTCCTTAGGCGAACTCGCTCGGATCCTCGAGTGAGCTTGCACGGTTTCATTGACCTCACTTAAACCTCCGAGGTTGGGAAATGAGGCACAGGGTTTGAGTTCACGTCAACAAATGGAACCCTTCGGCAATGTTGCCATCTTTTGAAGCGCCAAGGAGAGGCAAAGGCGGAAGCCAAAGCCGAAGCCAAGGCAAGCGCTGTCTTCTTTGTCAAAAAGAGCCCCCCTTTTGGGACGTTTTTTGGGCCACGTGTTTTTTGCCGACTTCGGCGCTCAAAACAGACCCGGTGCAACGGTTTGACACTTCTGAAGGTTTCTTTGGGGGCTCCTTATGTGAGGTCTGTGAATTCCTTAGTCACCAAGTTCCTCTTTAGGGAACTCGGCAAGGGATTTGGTCTGCATAAAATTGCGAGCAACCCTTACCAAAACCGCTCCTTGTCTTTGAGCCGCAAGAGGAGACTCTTCCTTTCATTGGCATGACTTCCAGTTGTTTGGTTGTGTTTGTTTAGTGGGGGCTGCAAAAAGCAAAGTGTTTGCTACCATGAACAGATTTTGGGAAGCTATTCATTACACCGAAGGAATACACGCTCAGGACATGACCCGTAGCCCAGAATTTGTGGGTCATATGTCCTGCTGAAATTCCTGTGGCTGGCTACAAGCTTCCAGGACCAAGCCTATTGCGAGACAGGTTCGGACCTTTGGGTGGTTGAAATGTTGTAATTCACCGAGCCAGCCAACGTAGACGTGAATTTGGGGTTCAGGACACAGGGCCCACGAAATTTGGACAGGGAGAAGTCCTGATTTCGAACCGAATTCAAATTCTGACCGTGGCTCCTGCGAAGGCAAATGCAAGAGTTTCAACGAATACATTGTGCTGGCTTGTGTACCTTCCCCCCCTTTTTGTCGGGCACGCGCCAATTTGCCTTGACTTGCGACAGGCGCTGAGTAAGGTTGGGGAAGATATGGCTGATATGGAGTGCCAGCTGAGTTTGAATGTCGAACACGTGCCGACCAGGCTCATCATGCACGTTTCTGCTTGGCCGGCAGCTGACTGCCAACACGGCCAAAGGGCAAGTCCTTTGGCCCTTCAAGACGCAACCCGGTTTCCAACGCATTGTTTGTTTTTTTGGTTTCCCTGTAGTTGGCCCCAAAGCAGATACCCTGAAGAAGCACACGCCCATATGCACTAAACCACTAGCAAGCACTTCAGGGTGCTTAAGGTGGTTGTGAGGGCCCTGACTTTCGCAGCGAAGGGCTGATTGATCCAGCAAGCAGGGAGCCAGCTGCCTGCTGCTCCTTCTGTTGTTCAGTCGGCTGTTGTTTGCGCTTGCCTGTCCGAGCCAACAGGCGGTACATGACCTGCTTGGCTTTGGCAGATGTGCAACCTGACGCAGAGGTTTGGTTTCAAGCCATGACCTTTGCGCGAAGCGAGTTGCTATTGGCCACAAACCTTTGTTGCATTTTGCTTAGATGTTAGGACTTTAACTTTTTGCCAACTCATGGGTTTTCCATTAAACGACTAAAAGTTAAACTTAGCAGGGGAGCAGAAAGCAACCGAGAAACCACAATTTTCTGGCCCCCCGCTGGTTTGTCCAGATTCAAGGTTGGGCCAAGCTCCTTGCCTTCATTAGTTCACAGCCAACTTCCGGGATTTTCTACGGTTGAAACTTAAGCGCAAGAGGAAATTCTGCAATTGAAGAAACTTCAGCATACGACACCCACCAACAAGGATTGCCTGTTTTGCAACATGCTGGTTGCCTCCATCGGTAGAGTTGCCTCTCGCCAGTCAAAGAAGCGGAAAGCTGAGGCGAGGCATTGGGTGTATGCTCACGGTGTCGGGAGTCGGATTGGAGCAATTCCTCCCACAAAAGCCTGCAGTCCGCTTACAAGCGGCCCAAATGTTGGCTGCTGGAGTTCTAGCACAAATTACAAGAAATAATTCATGAAGGTTTCTCTGCAACACCATTTCGTCTAAAAGTGCCATGGCATGGGGTGAGATGGCACGCGGGGCCCATGGTAAGCGGGGAGAGGTGGGGCCGTCAGGCTTCTGGGGATTGCTCACCCGAAACCCGGTGAAGATTTTGGGCTGGTTTCCATGTTCACGTTTCTGGGTGCCCCAAAAATGTGGTTTGAAGTTCCCAAAAGGAAGCCCGAAGTGGATGGGCATTTTTTCCAGAGCTGGTTCATCCCCAGTTTTCTTCAGGTTCTAAGGACCCCTTGGGTCTGTGGCATCGTTCTGGGAAATCACCCACTCCTTGGCCAATTTGTCACCCATGGGCAGTGGATAAAATGTTCCCGTGTGACTTGCTCTGCACGAGGTTTCAGACAATGAGCAAACTCACCTTTTAGTAGAACATTGCCAGAGTGTAGAGGAAGGTATTCCCCAAAACGGCGGGTTAGGGGGGATTCCCCAAAACGGCCGTATGGGTGGAAAACCGGCCCGTTATTTCAAAGTCACTCCCTAAGAGGCAGAGGTCAAAGTTGGAAAAACACCACCAGCCAGCTTCTGATTCTTTGATAACCCCCAGACAGACTCAAAATAACGACCTCGAGAAAAAGGAAGTGAGTCGGACACAAATTCTGGGCCCCCTTGAGGTTCAGTCCTGGCTCTGAGAAACGGTTTCCATATGGCTCTGTTAAACGTGCAAGGCCACGGAAAAGTGTCCAGCCAGAGATACGAAGTATTTGAGGGAAAGGAGAAAACAACGAATTCACCGTGCAGGTGAGCAGTTGGCTTACTTGGTGTTTCTCGCAGTAGATTCGGGGGGGCTGGTTCGCCATGGTAGGGCCATCCACGCGATCGGAAGTCAATCGGAATTGGTCACCTAGGAGCCTCCGGCTGAGAAGCCGAAGAAGAAGAAGGACTGGATGTGGAATTCACCGTGTTTCGGAGGGTCCTGCCTCAGGTTGGTTGAAAAACCAAAACAACAAAAAAGACCGAAGCCATGTTGAGGTTCGCCCGCTGTCTGACCTGCGAGACATGCATATGTCATCATGTTTGGTATGGAGGTTTAACCCAGACCTGACTCTTGCCTTTGGCCCACAAGTCCCTCAAGTAGAACGGAATTTGGGACGAAAAAGGCGCCTGTTTTTTTTTCCTTTTCCTTGGCACGTGAGCAACAGGAAATGCTAAGGGTCTTCTTTTTATGTTTAGTTTCCATGTTTGAATAAATTCCAACCCCCAAAAGGGTACCTTTCGCCAAAAAAACAAAGCAGGGCTCCTGAAAAGCAACTCCATTTTGCCACCATTTGAAACATGTGGCTTTTCCAACACCAGAATAAAGTTGGAAACCACCATTTACAAGTTGCAATGTTCAGGTGTATAATGTAAGGATCCCTGCAAAGAGATGATATTCGGGGGGCCCGTTGGACATCAAAATGTCCACCGGTTTTGGATCGGGAGCTCCATTAAAATTAATAGCCATTGGTCGAGTTTGGCGGCAAGCCGTTAACCCAGACCCCTTGGTTCCTGTTCTGCACATTGAGGCTGTTCGGAGTCTTGGTGGTTTTCAAGATCAGCTTTAAGCACGTTTTCCTTGATGGGGTGTGATGATTCAGTTGAAAGTATATACCTGGGTCCATACCCTGCCTCCAATGGAAGGTGACGATCGGAGGCCTCTGGAAGGACACTTTCCTTTGGATGTAGCCCCTGTCCCACTTGCATGATTGTTGGATTTGTTCATTTGCAGTCCATCAGGTGGCTTGTTGGCGGTTTGGCTTTTTGTTTTGGGCAGCCCGAACCTCTTAATCACCGGGCTCCAAACCACCAAGTAGAGAGAAGCTGAGTCCATCAAATGGCTTGCTGCCGATTCGTGCGACATTTCCACGCCATCCAGCCTCGGGATTTTCATGGTTCCCAGCCACTTGGTTGAACTGGCTTTCAGTGTTGTTAAGCTGGTGTAATGGTTGGGGTTCCTCCCCTTTGACTCACAAGTTATTTTTTTGGTAGGGGATCAGAACACGGACAGCCCTGGTGAGGAAACTTCTTAAGAATATAGGTCCACTAGACCCACTGGACGTACCGCGGGGCTGGAGCAAAAGGAAGTTATTGTAGAACAAATTGTAGAACATGCAGCTAACCCTCAGTTTGTGGTTTGGATTGGTGGTTGGGGAATTGAAGCCCTGGCCTTTGTGCAGAGTGGAGAGTAAATGGGAAACAACTAGGGGGAAGCTGAGTTGGGTACAACTCTATTCAACTCGTGGCGGTTTTCTTCGTATTTCTCCAGGACTCCGCGAAAGCCGGGGAGAGCAGAGCACTCAGTTGGGGCTTTTTTTCGGGAAGACGAGCTTGCCCGTGAAGGTCCTAAGTTCTTAGGGTGCTAACGGAAGGGCAGAGAACAGAAAGACCAAGTGGGTTTTCTTTGGGACCCCCAACACGGCGGATGTCCTTCTGGCTGTCCTTGACAAAACCCACCAAACAAGGGGGAGTCAACTCCAAAAAGACGAGGCACCCCAAATCTGGCATCAAGTGATCAGAAGGTCCTTGCACTGGAATTCGGATTCCTGGTTCTTCCGGTGTGCGAATCATAGGTTCTTTGCCCTTCAGCCGGATTCTCTCTGGGCCCTCTGATTCATGGCTTGGATTGGTGGGTTGGTGGTTGGGGGGGGGGGGGTTCCCATGCGTCCTCTACAAGAGCTGGGTTGGTTTTGCCTTTTGAAGCTGACTTTGGAGGAATAGGAGCCTCAAATGGTTTGTTTCTCGCCTCTACTCATTTCTACAGGAAATTAGCCCGGCACCCACCAAACGCAAGGGCTTTGGCTAATTTCCCTTCGCTGGTTTCTGAGGTCCATGTGGTCATGTTGGTTTCTTTTCAGGAGGGCGTTGTCAGACCCAGTTGGCCTCCAACCGCAGCATGTGACCAGTAAATGTAAGCCAGGCAACAATAGGACCGCCTAAATCACGCAATCCTTGGTTGACTTGCAATATGACAGAGACATTCACAGTGTTACTTTTCTGCCATGTTATGGCCTATAGAGAGCTGGGGGTCAGTCAGATCCGTTCATTCATCCAAAAAACAGTTTCATTGGAGTCTTCACCCCTACTTGGTAGGAGGGCAACACGTTGAAGACGTGGTTATTCACTTACGATGTATGCTGGCCCTAGCTTCTCAGGACTATGGCCGTTTTTTGGGGTATGCCTTTGACCCGAACAAACATGGCGTTTACGGGGAGCAAAACAAAAAGAAAGGCATGTTTTTTCCGGGGTGGCAGGTCGAAACATGGAACTCATCCTTTTCCAGGTGGTGTGCGGCCCCTTTTTGTGACGCCTTGTTGTTTGGGGTTGTGTCAAGGGAAGCGGGGGCTTCATCTTGGATCCCTTCACTTTTGGGTCTCGGTACCAACGTCCCAACGATTTTTGCCAAATTCAAGGGCAGAGGGTGAGAGCAAAATTAGCTACGCCTGGGCCCCTATCCTCGGCGGGAAGCCAAAAGGAGGCTGTGTAAAGCAGCGCTAAGCTTGGTCAACGTTTGGACCATCTTTACCCTTTGACTACAATGAACAAGGAGAAACATTCAAATCCTATGTTGAGGGTGTTTCATGCCGACCAAGTCAAGCATGTCTAGGCAAGACATGGGGAGCGTTCTTTTCCGAGTACCCTTCCGGGGTGGTTTTAAAGGGACACCAATAGGAAAACGCATATTTGGGGGACCGTTTTCTGCAAGAGCACCATCCCCGATTACAGTCCAGTGGATAAGAATCCGGGGTCACTACTTAAAGGGGCATTGTACTTAGTAAGTGGTTAGTAAGTCTGGTTCTAACCCACTGAACGGAGACTTAGAACCATGGTAAGTGGGTCATAACCAAGCTTGCCAACCACCCACTCAGTACCCTGCCCCTTTGGAATAGATGTTCTGCAAGGGCACCATCCCTGATTACGGCTTTGGTGAACAAAATCCGCTCCCAACCCCAGGCACCCGCGAGGCCGCAGCGGCGGCAGCATCCAAGCGCCGCGCGGAGTGACTGCCTCCCGCGGAGCGAAAACCAAAAATGAGCCGCCCAGGGTGGTTTTAACACCCGGAGCTCTCAACACTCAACCCCTTGGGATAGACAGGATTTACAGGTGCCTTTGAACTTGTTAGGACGTTGAACACTTTGGTTTTGTAAAACTGCCTTTTTGTTGAATTTGTAGGAGGGCCCTTGTTTGCTCACGGTCGTTGGGGGTCGGGTAAAAAGGGGGGTGTCTTTTCTTTTTGTCGGATGTTTTGGTGACACTGAAAAGGACAGGGCCCCAAACTGGGGACCCGTTGAACCACCCACGCTTGGTTCAACGCTTGGTTCAAGCGAAATAGGGTATAACCCTGGTAAGGACTCAGTTTTTTCTTGGTCTCGGGGCGCGTTTTGGATGTGACCCGCCCGACGCATGTCACTTGGGGGTGTGACTAAACATGAGCCCTCTTTTGGATGGATTGAAGGGGAATTTTGAGATACTTTGAGCTACATGCCGTTCTCCGCAGCCCGCAGCCGGTGTGGACAGCTCGACCGAAAAATCGACGACCGATTTTTCCGCAAGATGGCACATGGCCCAGGGGAGTGCGGGGGGAAGAAGAAATCTGGGCAAGACTTGTGGGTGCTTTGGTGCATTTTGCTTGGCTGTTAGGACTTTAACTTTTTGCCAACTAATGGGGTTTCCACTAAGCCACTAAAAATTAAACTTTTAGCAGGGGAGCAGAAAGGAACCGAGGGTGTGTCTTGGCCCCTTTGGAACGCCGCAAATTGGGGGGGGGTCCCTAAAAAGGACACACTCTTATCAAGAGCTGGCAGGTTCGGAAATGCACGAGCCCACTTATGAGGGTTTGTAGGGGAATCCTTTCTTTCTGCTTTAGCTGCTGAAATTTGAGGGGCCCCCAAAAGGGTGGGTTTCCTTTTGGTTTCCCTTCAAAACCACAAGAAATGGCGCCCCCCCGAAAAAGAGACACCCGAATTGTGAAACACAGCTGCGGACCTTGGAATTACTTGAGTCACTGGACTTTGTTTTGCTCTGCGGCGAGTCCAACAGCTTCCGCTTGTCTGGCCAGGTACCCCTTTGGACGACTGACGTCAACATGCTTCAACTAAGCCCAGGTGTGCTCGCAACAGAAACCAGCCCAAAGTGTGAACAAGGTTGCTCCGAGCCCTACGATTTTTAAAACAGGGTATATTGGTTCGCGATTGCCTTGGTTTCCCTCAGAGGACAAGAGGTGGGCGTTTCTCCTTAGTTGTCTTTTCGAGGAAACATGTTGAAACCAGCCCTACACTTGACTCGTCCCAGTCACCCAATGTGATTTCGGTCACACGGTCACATATGTGCCTGAAAGTCACGATGGGAGCCGGGAACAGAACTTGGGTTGCCTCCGGTCAGGATGCGTTCTGAAGGAGTGAAGCCCAATGCCAAAGAGGTTTCTATCTGCTGTAGATGAGTTGTTGGTTGGATTTAGCGGACGGGAATAGGCAGTGTTCATGCTTTGGGGTGGCACCTATTTGATGTTGTCCCCGTACATATACAACTTTAATTATTTTATTTTTTTTTTTATACTGTTTCAACCCACAATTTCAATCTTACGTTTGCTTCCATGTGTTTTCCCTATTTGATTTTGGTTCTTGCAGACCTAAAAGGTTCTATTGTTGTGTCTTTTTCAAATGTGACATATAAATGTTTGCTATTAAACGTACCTTGTTGTCCCTATTTAAATGTCACCTATTTTTATTTGTTTGCTTGTGACATTTAAAGGCGAAGGGTTCCATTCGCAGCCCCAGGCCTCTCCTCTTCGCCGCAGCTTGTCCCGGGGTGCAGTTGGGCGCCCACTCCGAATGGGTGACGGGAGGGCGACCCTTGAGAGGGTCGCTTGCTCAGAGAAACACATGTCCATGTTTGTTTGTTAAAACACATGTTTCCTGTTGGCTTCCCTTTGGGATCACAAAAAATGGTACTATTTTACAGCCATGGTTCAATCTAATTACATGTTTTTCAACTGCAAGGACTACTACACAATGACTGCGGAACAAAGCCCTTCTAAGCGAACAAGAACAGCTTGGCCACAACATGGCAGACGGCCGATCGCGAGTCCATTTCCCAAGGCAACCCATTTTGGGCGGATTCCTACTCAAAGGGGCATTGTCCTTAGTAAGTGGTTAGTACGCCTGGTAACAACCACTGAACGGAGACTCACCATGGCTTTTGTTGGTCATGGCAAGGCTAACCACTTACAAAGTACCCGATAGCCCCTTTGAGTATATTTTTAAAAAGCGGAAGACCAACCAAACCCATCGGATGTCCCGTTTGCCCTGTTGGTTTCCTGGGAGTCGTTGGAGCTTCCGAAGCTGTTTTCTATTCTAGACTGAATATGGTTGCCAGAGAGTACTTTATCCTACACTATTTAACAGTATAAACCCTATATCATAAAACACATAAGTCGTGTATATGCTCGTGTACCCTTGCACACATTTCTCCGTGCACTCCCTTTTTGTGGGTCAAAAAGCCCACCTTTCGGCGGGGATCCGCCATGACCCGTGTGAGGCCAGCGGCGCCTTGTCCTTGGGCTCCGCGGTGACGCCACGCAGCGCTCAGGGCGCCGGGGCCCCCGTTTTGGGTTTTGGGAGCGGAGGGGCTGAGTTCTGGGACTGCCCCGAGAATTCCCGGGGCTCTCATTGCCACTTCCTGGGAATTGTCCATTTTGGTGGCTAATAGTTTTGGCTGCTTGTTTTGGGGCATCCAGTCAAGTGAGGCGAAAAGCTGTAGGGGTAGTGAGAATACGAGTTTGGTTCCTTGCTTTGGGCCACTCAGGCAAGTGAGGTGAAAAGCTGGCGAAGGGGGTCAAAGTGAGAAAGCACAGGCGTCGTTTTTCTGATTGGTCAGTCCTAGAAATATACGGCTTGTGTTGGTGATGGGATTCATTCCTGTATTTCATTGGGGAGTTTGCCAAAAAGTCGCCACTGGTTCAAAGTGTGTGGGTTTTTTGGGACGTTTGGTGACCGAAAACACATTGACTTGCTAAGAGCCCTGAGCTTTCTTAGACGGAGACTAAGCCAACGTTGGGTAACTTAGATCTTTGTCCAAAATGATTGAAAGAAACGATTTGAATTCAAGGTGGGTGAACCGTGGCCAAGTGTTTTAGGGTCAAGAATTAGAAGAAAAAAAACATTCAGAAAACCACTCTTCTTACACACGTCGACCATTTTCTGCTTAAGGCAAGTCTTTAAAATCAGAAGACATCTTTGGAGAATCCAAGTTGGTCAAGACCCGAGAGGTTCAAAGTCAACATGGAATTGGACACCAGGGGATTTTCCCCTTCATCTATCCAACATCCACCTCTTTCCGGGCATTTGGCTGTGGCTCAAAATTCAACGATCAGAGGGACAAACCGCAGGGTTTGGCAACCATGTTTCCACTTGCCGGGGCAACCCATTTTGGAATGCCGGTTTTTTGAGCCACGGCCATTTAATTCTAGGTGCACGGCATTTGTAGGAAGCTGTGCAAAGGACCTTGATGGACCCTTTCAAAAGAATAGCGAACATTTGAACGAGCTGATGCTTCAAGAGCGAGACTAATCCGAGCTAACCCAAATCAACTTAGACCAATCCAAGCCCATACGAACCAGGAGCCCAAACCACCAATTTCATCCAATGAAGGATAAGGTGATGCTTCCTTGCTCTGGCATTGGTTTGGGATTTGATCCCTGACGGCTGATCCAAGCTAAGACAACAAATGAGCTACGCAAGCAAACACATGAGCAGGTTGTTCTCTCAAACCGGTAGTGAAGACTTTGCTGATGATTTGATTATTCATACTTTGGATGGACAAAATCCTGCACCACCTAAGATTCCCTGGAATGATGATTCCCATGTCAATACCAACAAACAATGGTTTCATTCCCATGGTTTTCAACCATGGTTCCAAAGTCGTGCGAACGGATTTCGTCCATCCACAGTATGATTGGCCCTGGTCATGAGCTGGGTTGAGGATAAGATGATCAACCTGAGCAGCGCCATTGGCAATGTGAGTAGCTGGTTCTAGCAGGATGAGAAAAAGTGATGCGTATGCTACTGGACGAACTCCATTTCGCACCACTTTGGAACCATGATTGAAACCATTGTTTGTTGGTAGTTACATGAGAATCATCATTCTAGGGATTCTTAGGTGGTGCAGGATTTCGTCCATCCACAGTATGCTGGCAGAAGTTTTGGAAGCTCCTGTCCTTTTAGAGCCAAGAGTCAGCTTGCTTGCAACGGGGGCTGCTCAATCTCAATTGGTGGGTCTCCTTCAACACCCGAAATACTTGATGATATATGAAGCCCCCAAAAAAATGTTATATTTGGAGTACCCCTTTTTTCGTGGGAGAAGACATGCGTTTTTTGTTTTTCTTCTTGGTTTCCCTAGGGAAGAAGCCTCCACCAAAACTGGCGCGACAGCAGCTCTCGAAAGCCTAGCCTCCCCGAGGCCGCGCTGATCCGGGCGGCCTCCAATGCCTCGCTGCATTCCATGAGCTCTGTGGGTGCCAGGAGAGAGACGGACGCGGTGTTGATGGATATTATCTTATACCAGGAGGTGTTCAGGTAACCACCAAAAAAACTAACCCTACAAGTTTCCACCAGTGTTCATTCCCATTTGGTGCCTGTTTGTGGCTTCTTTAACCCAGAGGCGTTCAGGAAGCCACCCAAAAGCGAAGCCCAGAAGGGTTTTCAGGGAACCACCAGGCAAAACCACCAGTTTTCATGACCATGTAGTTGGTCTTTTGGTCGCCTGTCAGGTTGGAACCAGCAACAGCCACAGCAACAACACTTGAGGGTTAAGTCAGATAACCTGTCAGGTTGGTGGCTTGGATCGGTGGTTTGGATTGGTGGAAGCCCTTTGTAGAGGGTAAATGGGAGACCCCGGATGGGATAACCACCAAACCACCGGTTCGGCTCCAAACCACCAATTGGAGAGACGCTGATGTTTAAGCATTATCTCAAAGGATTGCTTGTTCATAAACCATCTAAACCAAAACACCTCCTCTCACCACAAGGCCTGATCAGATTTTGAGGGCAAAGTGGATATTGTGGATGGACATCCACAAAAACACACCAGTTGTGCAAGACGCATCAGCTTTTGCTTGCCAATCTTGGATGAGTTTCGTTTTGGTGAGGTGAAGTTTGGGTAAATATAGGACTGGCTGTTTGGTGCTTTTGTTGCCAGGAACTCGCAGTTTCAATCTTCTGATGGCAAAGCCCCGTGGAACACCTCGCAGCTTAGAATGGAGCCCCAGAAGAGCCCATCCCGTTTGGGACATGGACCGACCCCCTCCTTTTGGGGCGCTTGCCATGCGACAATATGTCGGGGGGATTGCCAAAACTTCGCCTCAACTCATGCTTGTGGAAAATGGGGGCGGCGGAGTTGAGGGCTGGCTGTGATACAAAGGCCACTCACTGCCACTCCCTTTGAAGTGACAAAGTAGTCAATGACCACACTCTTTGCGGAAAGCGGACTGAGCGCTAAACCCCCCAGTCTTGTCATTTCTTGCCCAAAGGGAACCAAGAGGGGATGGGTATTTTTGGTTCATCTTGTCCAGACCGCCCATGCAACTCCCTGCAAAGCTCCAACATGGTGAGTAAACATCCGCAGATTCTCCCCTTCTCCGTGGGCACGCAAGTCAACCTAGGACTCCCCTCGTGCCCTTGTCCTTCCCTTTCCCGGTTTTGGTTTCCCTTCAAACCAACCAAAGGTTTACCGTTTCCCCTGTTCGTCTTTGAGCATCACCCCAAAAAGGGCCTAGCTGATCCATTTTTCCCTGACACCACGGAGGTCTGAGGTGTCCTTCCCTGCCTTTGATCAGAAAAAAAAACATACGAACAAATGTATTTCAGAGGTATCCCCACCCCGACCCACATTGAATCAATGCGTCAAAGAATTCGGGATTTGGACACCCGCAAAATGGCCAACTTGAAAAAAACGCATTCCATGCACCTCAGGATGTTGACCCGCGAGCCCGCCATGAAGAAAGAAGGCGTACCTGCCCAAAAGAAACGGTAACCTTCTGCAAATGGCTTCGGCTTTCCTTCTGGCTTCCCTTTAAACCAGCCTGAGAAGGTCAGTAAAGGGTTTATTTCGGACAAACGCTTCCCTTTAAACCAGCCTACGAAGGTCATTAAAAGGGTTTATTCCTGACAACACGTGGGTGGTCCTTTTGGTTCCCACCCTGACGAGGGCCCCGTTTTTTGTTTTTTTTCCCGGTTTGCGGTAGGACGCCAAAGACGCCTCGCACTCCCCGCACTCCCAAGACGCCCAACAGCTCGTCGCTCGGCCGAAGGGCGTGAGTCTGCTAATTCGTACCGTGGTGGCGGAAGCAGCGCCTCTGGCGCCACATTGAAACCATAGGAAGGAAGACATGGTGTTTTTTTCGGCTGATTTTTTTTGGGGAGTCGGATCAGAAACCAGGGGGAAAAACACGTTCTTTTTTGTTTCGTTTCTGTTATCCGGGGAAAATCGGAGAACAGGCGCGGGGTTTTCGGATGGAACGGTGCGAGACCCTCCATTCCCAGTGCTCTTTCGCTGGGCTGCAAATTCCCATGGCCGAGGTAGCTGAGATTTGGGGGGGGTTCGCGAAAGCATTGCGGAACTTTGGGCGGATTCTTGGAGAGATGGGGGTCCTTTTTTGGAGCTTTGGGCGGATTTTTGGAGAGAGTTGGGGGTCCTTTTTTTGAGTGCCGAATCCCAATTTTGGAGGGAACACCTCCTATAAGCCTTAGATCCGGGGTCAGAATTAATGGGAAACCACCGCAAAGGTGGGTGCTGGACATGTCCTTTTTGGGGGTCCAAGTGGGACACATACTCCTAGGGGCCGAAATAGCTAGAACCATAGCAAAACGCCACTGAATGCAACCCAAATCATTTTACCAAGCGTTTGGGGCTCCTCATGCAAACGGTCTCCTCCTGCTTTGTATATGAAGCGGAATCCGAACTTGCTTGTCGTGTACCCCAGATGAACGGTCCAAGAAGCTACACCCAGCCCCAAACGGCTTGCTGCATATCAAGTTGTTCAAAGGGGTCCCTCAATGTCCCTTTGTTTTGGGCCTTCAAAAGTGGCAGTTTCATTCACCAGTAAAACGCAAGATGTGAATGGCCTGTGCTTTGCTTTTGGGTGGTTTGAGGCTGTGGCTGACTTGGGGTTGCCCATCCTGGCGGGATGTTCAGCTCCTTAGGGATGTCTAGGCCACAAGGATCACTGGTCAAGGGAACCATAGCCACGGCCCGACTCGGACTTCACCGTGGCCCATGGCTTGGCCGGGAGAGCCATGTCGAGTTTCGTTGTTTTCGACGCATCAGAGCCTCCTCTCTGGATCCCCAGCCGCTCGGCCGGCACAGGTTCTTCTCTCCGTCGATCAGCGCTGCTGCCCGGGGGCCGATCTGAAGCCGGATCTGAGTGAGGGCGGGGTAGAGGGCTCGGTGGTTTTTTGATTATATATTTTTTCGGGTCTCCGCAAATTCAGCCGCTGCTTTAAATCGCTATCTGCAGCAATAAAAGTCGCAAGTGTGGTGGCAGTTGGTTCATCACCTCCAGTGCCCATAAAATCTGCATGGGAAGCTCGTTAGACACCACCCATTGTTCTGTTCGACTGCCCTGAACAGCGTTTGCTTTCCTGTTTGGTTTCCCCCTAAACGCCATCCCGTAAAGAAGGTCCTCGCTTTCATGACAGATATCTCGCTTTAGGTCATTGATGCTCAGTTTCAAAGGCCGATTGTAGATCAACGCCAAGCAGAATCAACCCCAGGCGGCGATTGTGTTTGGTTCTTTTTGCGACAGTGGAGATGATTTACTCAGAATCTCTAAGCAAAGACCAAACCACGGTAGAAAGTTGTATCTCACTTGCCCCAAGCGAATCGACCGTTTCCCCGTCCAGTCATGGGACCGAGGCCGGATACGCCGCCAACTTCGCCCACGCTTCCCCGGAGGCCGTTTTGTGTCGAGGTCGTCCAGGTCCAAAGGCCTCTGGCTTTGAAGGTAAGCCAACCGAAAGAGTCCGTTCTGGATTCGATGTAAAGGGAAGCCAACGGGGAAGCCGAGAATTTTTAGGGGGCTCCAAAAAAAAGAAAACATGGCAGACCCCCATATATGTTTGAGAGTGGACCGCTTTGGAACGTGGGGTTAGCAACAGGACACCAGCCATCTATACAGGGGTATTCTATTTGACGGACGGACACCAAATACTTGTCGTTGGCGTTATGTTGGGTTCTCGTGCTTCATGTCGTTGATATTACCGTCATACCCTTAGCCCGGTTGAAAGTGTTTTGTCATACTTTGGGGTGTCCTTTGTAGGATTTGGACCCCCAAAGTGTGGATTCAGGTTCCAACCCTGTGCATGAGTGTACCTTGTACATGCTCCGCCGCTACAGACTTCAAGAGCACTATCAGCAGTGTGAAAAGTAGTCAACGGTTTGCTGCTTGCCTAGGTATTACCTTAGGTGGCCTAAGCTTGATAACACAGGTTATCAGCCGTAAAGGCTTGTACAAAGATCGCCATGGCATCCGGAGATTTGCCCATTATATACAATATATCTGGAGAAGTTGGTGACGGTGGTGATGGTGCAGTTGCACCTACAGGTCCTGTTGACCCTCGCGATCCTCGAAACGTATTCGGGTTCGCGACAAACTACCAAGCCACCCAGAACATCATGCATGTGCATAACGACACGGGTGACGCTGTTAGGGAAGAGGCCAACACGTTACATCGCGTTGCTATGGATGCTACAAGGGCGGAATATAGCGCTCATTTGGCGGAAACTGTGCATCGCCTGGACGAGGAGAACAACCGTCGGACCCTTGAGCTGCACGAGCAGTTCGCAGAGGCTCGCGCTTTCTTCAACGCCCAGGTTGGCCAGATGCGGGGAGCAATTTCTGCCGAAGTGAACGAAGCTGTGTCGCAAAGAACGGCACAGTATAGCGCTTTCGCACAAAGCTTACATGCTGAGACTGTTGTGATGGAGAACTCGGAGAAGGCGGTCGGTGAGCAGAGAGACAGTATTTTGGCGGAGAATCACGCCATGCAGGACACGATCAACGGGCTGAA
This sequence comes from Effrenium voratum, assembly GCA_963377175.1. Classification (NCBI taxonomy): domain Eukaryota; class Dinophyceae; order Suessiales; family Symbiodiniaceae; genus Effrenium; species Effrenium voratum. The sequence continues at coordinate 305,237 of CAUJNA010003803.1, forward strand.
CGACACCGTTGAGCGTCTGAGAAACGATCTCGAAAAGGCGCAGCGTGAAATGGTGCGCGGAGATCCTCAGCCTGCGTCAAGTGTACAGAACGTCAGTTCGGAGTCGTTTTTGGATAAGAGGGGCAGTATCTTTGATGATCCGCGTCTTTTTCCAACGCAGAATGCACAAACTTCTGGAACTATGCCACAGATTATTCCACAGCAGAGTTGGACTGATCCTATTTCTGGTGCAATGCAGTTTGATATCAAAGATCATGCGAGACGGTCTTCGGAGCAAGAGAACAGCCGAAGTCAGCAAAATCAGTCGACAAATCAGCCGAACATTGATCGGTTGACTGGTCCCGAGACCACCGAGGCGGAGTTCCGTGCGGCCCTCCTCGGCTTCGTCCGGAATCAGCATGATCGGCCAAAAGCAAAGGAAGCTGATTCGTTGAGGCTGAGTGAGTTTCCCACTCCTGAGACCTATAGAGCCTGGAAAACGGCTACTCGCGAAGAGATTCGGGCTGCTTCAGATCGGCCTGATGCTGCATTCACCTGGGTTAACAAGGTGTACGTCAACCGGGAGGACAAGAAGAATCTCATGTTAGAGCTTGGAGATCCAGAGCAGTTTGAAACGTTGGATACAAAGCTTCTTGCGGCCTTGTCGCGGATTGCTAGGGGCGACCTTAGTCGGCAGATCCTCACCTACAAGGAGCAACAAGCTGCTTTGGACAAAGTTGTCCGTGGACGTCAAGTTCTTCTCATGTTTGAGCAGTATTTCAGAGGCCGGAGCGTTGTATTCCACTGAAGATTTGTTGAAGATGGTACTTCATGGCAATGATTTGATGACCTTTATTCAGAATTGGGATTCCGTCATTGCTGGCATGAAGATCGTTCCGGAGCAGCACGTCTTGAAGGACATTTTCTTGCGACAGATTCGTGGATGTCACAAGATCAAGTATGACCTCGATACATACGAGCGTGCAAAAGATGGGTCGTATGACAAGAGCTACGAGTTTCTTGTTCAAGCCGTTCGTGATGTTTTGACTCGGGAGCGATTGCAGTCAAATCGTGATCGTGTTGCTCGAGCTCACAATCAGAAGGTCGGTGCTCCAGCTCCCAATGCAAATCCTGGGCGTGCAAGAGATCCTTCAGCGGTCAGGTATTGCTATGATTTTCAGAAAGGCAAGTGCACTCGGGATAATTGCATTTACAAGCATGAGAAAGACCCAAGACCCCCGAGCCAAAATCCAAAAGGAAAAGGTCGGGGGCGCTCTGACAGCAAGGGGAGAGACAGGGATCGGTCGGCATCGAGAAAGAGAGCGGAGCTGAAAAAGATCCCGTGCAGGTTTTTCAAAGGCGGTCAGGGGAATTGCACTCGCGGAGACAACTGTGCGTTTTCGCATGAGACTCGGTCTGCTGCACCGGCAACAGATAAGCCGAGCCCGAAGAAAGGAGCCAGCAGAGGTAGGTCTCCCACTCCAAAGGGAAAAGGGAGAAAGCGATCCCAGAGCAAAAAGGGCGAGTCCTCAGCCGCTGTGTGTCTGAGGGTGAAAGAGACCAATGCATGCCTCGCAGCATGCCGCCCAAAGCAAGATTTCTGGGAAGTTGACTCGGTGAACGAGATGATCATTCGACACCATGTGATGCCTCGAAAAGCGCTTTATGATCCGAAGAGTGCAAAAGACCTTCCGATTTCGCTGGAACGTTTATTGGATCAGCGCATCACCAAAGCCAACATCAATGGCAAAGAGCAAGTGTTTGGTGATTTCTGGGCGGATCCTGATGAAGGTTTGGAGCAATACTGGACTGGGCAAACAATTTTCATTTGCAGTACAGATGTTTCCAATACCCGCAGATGCGTCAAATTCGCAGACAATGTCGAGATCGTCGAGATCGAGGCCAATGGGCTATGCCTATCATGTGCTCCAAAGCCGAATGACCCTGAGGTTGTGTGGTATGATGGTTGTGCGCCTGGCTCAAATCCCAAGGATCTGAGCGATGCTAAAGACAAAGCTTTGATTCTGGAAGGGGTTGTTGACTTGATGCATGCAAACTACAACGCGCCTTGTGGGTTCTATTGCGAATACTATGATGACAATGACCCAATTTATTGCGGTTTGTATTGTCCTGGCTGTTGGATTGATGATGATGAAACGAACCTTGACGATGTGCCGGAGTATATTGCTACGCCAGCACCAGCAGGGCTTCGTCAGTGGATTGTCGACACAGGTAGTGAACAAGATCTGGTCGACTCTGAGCGTGCAGTTACACTTCAAAAGAAGATAAATCCTGCATTGACTCCAATCAATCTTTCAACAGCAAATGGATCAATTTGTGCAGACAAGATTGCGGACTTCTCCATTGATCAGTTGAACGAGGTCGTCACTCCGTATGTTTTGCCGAGCACACCAGCTGTACTTTCTGTTGGTCAAAGATGGTTGGAAAAGGGGTACGATTTCGTATGGAGAAAGAACAGTGCTCCGTACTTTGTTCGACCTGACGGGAAAGCGGTAATATTGAAGCTCGATGGGCGAGTTCCTTATGTTGACGATCAGTGCGAGGTCATAGCTTCTGAATCAGCTATGCCTGTTGCTCTTGCTGCATCCGATCAGAAGATCGGGGGCGTTGAAGCGCCTTCATCTTCAAGCGGAGGGCAACCTCCGCCGGATGCTGCATCGTTTCCATTGCGCCCTGATGAAGCTGAACCGCTGGAACCGGAGTTTGATCCGGAATTGGAGGACAACCCTGAGGTTGAAAAAGCTCCAAAACCGATGTCAAAGCGTTCAAAAGAAATGATGATGCGTGAGGCCAAAAGTGAAGAGCATCTTTTCACTCACAGGCCCAAGAACCCCTTTTGCGAAACGTGTGTGCGATCAAAGATGCAAGCACCTCAGGCTCGTCGCAGACATGGATCTTCTTCGGTGGATGCAAAAGCATTTGGAGATCATGTGACTGCTGACCACGTCATTTCAAATGATGAGACGTACGGGTTCAAGGGCGAGTGGAATGCTTTGGTCGTGAAAGATGTGTTCACGCAGTTCCGGTATTTTTACCCTTCAGCAAGGCAAGATGCTGACAGTTGCGTTCGTGCATTTCAACATTTCACGAAGCCAGATGATCATGTTGGGATTTTCTATTCTGACAATTCTGGCGAGATTGCAGCTGCAGTAAAGAGTATGGGTTGGAGACACGTGCTGAGCCAGCCATATGTCAGTCAATCTTCCGGGGTGATCGAGCGCGAGATTCGTACAATTCTGGAGGGAGCAAGAGCAAATCTGTTTCAAAGTGGTTTGCCGGTTGAGCTTTGGCCTTTGGCAGCTCAACATCATGCATTTGCTCTCAATGTTACAATTCCAGATGACAAGGATAAGTCGCCGTGGGCTTTGCGTTTTGGTGATGAGTTTCCTGACACGAAGATTCCATTTGGTGCAAAATTGTCGTATTGGATCAATCGTCAGCGCGTCGATTCGAAGCAGTCCAAGTTTCTGCCAACTTCGGATGTCGGCATTTTTGTTGGCTATCATGTGCAACCTGGCTTTACCTACACCCATGAAATTTTGGTATTGCCGCTCAAGAATTTGCCGGACAAGTTGCGGACGGGTGACATTAATCCCCTCCGCGTCAAGCAGTATGAGTTCAGTCTGCTTGATGAGACGTTTGTTTTTCCCGCAAAGCAAGCTATTGCCGACGATAAACCGTGTTCTCCGGATGAATTGGAATATGAGCCGGAGTCATATTTGCAGCCTGGCGAAGCATCTGTGCTGGAGGAGGTTTTGATGCAAGATCCTCCCGCACCTGCCGAGGGACTTGCTGATCACGATCCTGATCACATGCCGGATGGGTCGGCAGTTCCACCTGGGTTTCAATGGGATGGTTTTCGTTTGGTGAGAGCCCGAAAGTCAAGTCGTCCACCTGGTATTCCATCAGATATGTGGAAACTTGCCTCTCCCAAAGAACGCGCTCGTGTTGCTGAGGAGTATCGCAAAGAGCTCGCGATGAAGAAGGAGGCAAAGCCAGCTGCTGCAGACGTAGCTGCCACGGCCGTCTGTGTTCAGCCCAATCACGCTGTTCATGGTCAGGGGGGCACAGTCACTAAGCTCCCGTCGCCGGCAGCCGTTGCATCAGCTATTCCCGAAATGCTTGCTCCTGCGATGCCTGTCACAGTCAACGAAAAAGGGAAGACTGTTCATGAGCATCGAGCGTGTGTCACTGCAGTTATTGAAGAGCATATCAAAGACAACCGTGAGGATTTGGTCAATGCTTTGTTGATGACTGCAGCAGTTGCAAGGCTTATTCCGCGCTCGGAAGTTGCAAACACTCCTGAGGCAAAGAAGGCTTTGGATGTCGAATGGGAGAAGCTCAGAAGCAAAGGTACCTGGGACGAGTCGCGGGTAAAAGAATGCAAGACAGTCATTGCCGAAGCTAAGGCAAAGGGGGAAAAGGCCCACATAGCCCGTATCTTTGAGGCGTGTTACCTCAAGGGAAGCGAGCTCGCTGTGGGCGACCCCAGCCGAAAGTATAAAGGCAGAACTGTTTTCGAAGGAAACCGTGTTGTTGATGAGAACTATGAGCAAGCGATGTTTGCTGAACTTGGTTCTTCCCCTGCGAGCATGGAAGCAGGCAAGATTGTTGACCTGTACGGTTCTCAGCCTGGATTTGGTAAGCAGCAGGGGGATGCAAAGCAGGCATACACGCAGGCATTGTTCGAAGGTATCACTACATGGGTGAGACTTCCACGAGACCGTTGGCCCAAAGAATGGATTGGCAAGTACAATGATCCACTGTCACCTTTGATTTTGGCATTGTATGGTCACATTGACAGCGGTGGCTTGTGGGAGAACCATTTCGAAACTGGTCTTCGAAAGAACAAGTGGAGGCCATTGTTGAAAGGCATTTGGCAAAGCGTATTCTTCCATGATGAGCTCAAGCTTTTGTTGGTTGTTTACGTAGATGACCTCAAGCTGGCTGGCCCAACTGCTAATTTGGCAAAAGGGTGGAAGAACATCGAGTCTGCAATCGAGATCGACACGCCGGAGTCGCTCGGAAGGTATTTTGGCTGCGAACATGTGGAGCAGAATCAGGTGACATTGACAAAAGAACATCACCCATTTGCTCATGTGTTCGAAAAGCAGAGCGCAAGTCCTGCCGTCCCTCACAGAACGGAAGATTATTGGGAGCATTTCCCTGAGGAAAAGATTTGGGTTCGACACCATCTTTATCCTAGAAGGAAGAGGTATGCCCCCGAGAACTTTGAGGGACTGCTGGATCTCCGCGTGACCTGTGTCGCAAAAGGCAACACATATGAGTATCTCGAGGACTCGTGGAAAGCACAAGCCGATGTCAAGGAGAAGAATTGGTGGACCGGCTGCACAGTTTTCAGCTATGCCGACCAGGTGGGAGGACATGCAGCCGCGGCAGCAATGAGAAACAAAACTGCTGCGAAGAAACAGTCAAAGAAGTCCAAGTTCAAGGAGCTCATTGACATGGATCACCCAAAAGATGGTTGCATGAAGACACCCGTCAACATCGTCCATTATGACATGGCCGATTTCTTGGATTCATGTGTTGAGTCTTATTGTGAGCTTGCGAAGACTTCTCGTGCTACCCTCAAGAATGTTTCGACCCCGTTTCATGAAATGAGGACAGCACTTCCGCGTGAGAGCGAGAAAGAACCAACTGGTAAGTTGCAACCCATAGCAAGCCGGGTTTTGATGAAGATTCTTTTTGCTGCAAGAATGGCGAGATATGATCTTCTTCGAGCAACTCAGTCACTTGCTTCGCGCGTTACAAAATGGTCCAAAGACTGTGATGAGGGATTGCATCGTTTGGTTGCTTACATCAATTCGACCCTCAGTCACAGGATGTCATGTTTTATTGGGGACAGTTTGCTGGATTGCCGACTGTGGGTTTTCGGAGATGCCGACTATGCAGGTGAGTTCGACTCGAGGTCAACTACTGGCTGTGTGGCGGTCATCGTCGGCCCTAACACGTATTACCCCATCAATGCGTTTTCGAAGAAGCAGACAAGTACTGCTATGTCATCAACTGAAGCCGAAGTTGTTGCTGCTAATCACTCCGTGCGAGCACAAGGTTTACCAACGCTTTCACTCATGAGTGTGCTGTGGGAATTGCTTGATGCACCCAAGGAAAAGCAGCCAGCTGGTGGCAACGCCAAGCCGATTCCGTTTCCAGGCCGGGACAACTCCGGTCAGGGGGGCAATCCCGTGTTGGTTTATGTCGACCCCGAGTTGGACGAGATTCGGTATGGTGGTTTTGAGCAGCATGAAAGGACGATAGCACCTCTTCGCGGATTGAATGTTCATTTGAATGAGAAGTTTAAAGTTGCGTTTTGTGAAGACAACCAAGCAACAATTCACATCATTCAGACTGGAAATTCCGCGCAGCTTCGTCATGCTGACAGAACTCAAAGAACTTCTTTGGCGTGGCTTCGAGAACAATTCACGAAAGGTTTCTTCAATCTCGTCAATGTCAATACTGTGTATCAGGTTGCGGACATCTTGACCAAGCCGTTTACGAGCAAAGCAAAATGGGATCACGCGTGCAATCTTATTGGAGTACGGTGGGTGCAGTTGGATGGAAACATTACAATCAAACCAGCCCCCACTAGCGAGGCGCAAGCTTCCGCCGTTTCCACGCATGAAACCTATGATCGGTTCTTGTGCGAATTTTGCTGTTCTGATGATTCCAAGCTCGGCGACAAATCAAGATTACCAGCATTTGGTTGCAAGGTGCTTAGAGTAACTGAGCGTCAGAATGCGTTGGTTGCTGATACATTGAAATGGGTATTTGATGCGGTGCAACTTTTCAGGAAGAATGTCAAGTCCAAAACGCCGCCCTGCGTGATGCTTCATGCTTCACTTCCGTGTACGGGTGGGTGCCCCTGGAACAATATCAATGGTCAGACTCAAGAAGGTCAAGCCAAGATCCAGGAGCACAAGGCGTTGTTTCGCAAACTGCTGAAGCGTTTGGACAAACTTATCACTATGCTTCGACAGCTTGACATTGTGCTTGTGATCAACATGGAACTTCCTAAGCTCTGCAGTTATTGGAAGAACTATTTCGTGCATGATTTCCTTATGAAATATGAGATGGTCAAGTATAATTGCGATGGTTGCATGTTTGGTGTCCTTGACAAGGATGGAAATTTGTTGCAAAAGTCATGGACTATTGCTTCTTCCTGTCAATCGTTGGCCAAACTGCAACAGTATAAGTGCACAAAGGATCATCAGCATGGACAGTCCAGGGGGGCGGCCCTCAAACGTGCTGAATCTTACACGTATGAAATGACTGACCTGATCCATGGATGTTTTTCTGAGTTTGCTGACAGCATGAAACAGGTTGTCACCGATAGCTCGGCTCAGAGACCAACAAAACGTGCACTTGTTGCTCTTAAGCTTCCCTCACCGGTAGCCGCAATGGCTGCTTACAATCTCGGGGAGTACGAGCAGGGCAACTTGGAGTACTGGCGAGGTGTGATGACGAGCTTCACGTCGAACACCTTGTTCCAGGAGACGAGGCCTGAGGATCGCAAGACAATGGAGCAGATCCTCGGAGCACAGGCCACCCTTCAGAGTTCATGCGCTATGTGGGCGGCTGACTACGCGCCGGAGCTCATGGATACGCTCTGCGCCGTTAACGACAAAGGTCTTGGCCGCATCACGCCCGGGGCAACCTGTGGCCGGAATAGCGTATACCTTGTTGTGAGTGACTCCAGCCTCGCCCTCATCAGCGGTGGCAAGAAGAACCGCAAGAGGGCGGATTTGGCGCAGGACATGAACTACAACCGCAGCACTGGTTGTAGCCACTGTGAGGTGAGAATGTGTTGGGGAAAGGATCTCACATTTCTCACGTGGACAGTGAAGAGCGCCATGAAGGACTTGAAGAAGCGCCCTGAGTTTAAGGACCACGACTTCTACGTGACGGTGTACTGGTCCGGGAACGAGCTCGTTGGCAGTGGTGGGATCTGCGATGAGCCCGAATGGCCATACCGTTGCGGAGACGGTCACTGGCCCGAGCTGTTCAACAAGTGCGCCAAGGCGATCGATGTGCTTGAGGAGTGCAGGAGTTGGTGGAGCATTGCAAACATCACGATCTTGGCAAACACCGAGGGTTCGTACTATATGCTCCCGCCCATCTACAACCAGTTCATGGAAAAGTTGTTGGATGAGTCGCTCAACAAGCACAAGCTCCTTCGCAAGAAGGAGTCGACGTTCTTGGTATCTCGTCAGGACCGGCTTGACAACTATCACATGATGGACTCCATCGAGAACCGGAAGACGACGGTGGAGTGGCTGTGGTCGTTGTACAACGTCATGAAGTGTGTCGCTGTCGTTGAGTCCCACAAAGAAGATTTCAACAACGTCAGGTTGTACCTTGAATATTCTCATGACGCCGAAGCTGGACTCAACCCCAACACTTTGGCCGAGTATGAGGCGAACAGGAAGCTCACTCTTGAGTCATGGGAAAGCCTTCAACGTCCGATCAAGCTCGCGAAGGGCCGCATCCTCGAAAAGATCGAGGAAGTCGAAATCAAGGAGGAGATCGACTATGATGACGATGATGCACTCCCGCAAGGGAGTGCCGCTGAGGCTGCGCTTGGCGTCAAGGCCGCTCCGGCTACACCCAAGTTCACCGCGAAAGCATCGCCTAAGGTACAGGCGAAACCATCAACTGCTGCGGTGGCGTCGGATGTGCGGGGGGCAACCCCTGCCGGAAGCGCATTGCCAGGCAAGCCCGGCGGAACCGTCATCTTCCGCGGCCAGGAGTATGAGGCGAGGATTCTCCCGGGCACGATCCTGAAGGTGCCCAACTTCATGAAGGGAGAAACGTCCTCTACCGATCGGTGCACAACCATATCTGGTATGCTTCGTGGCAGGTTTCAAGAACAGAGGCCACTCGATTTCGATGAGAACTATTTTGTCGACGTCCATCAGCTATGTGACAAATTCAACAGAAAGACCCGCAGCAATATCGGGTACAAAACGCTGTTGAAGATTTTTGCACTCGATCCGAAATGCAGATACACCGTCCTCGCGATCAAGCACCCTTCGGCTGCCGAGAACAACCAGGAGTGGGTTGTCATCAAGGTTCGTGCCAGTCAGGGACACGCCAGCAGCGTTGATGCTGATGGCGACATCAGCCGGAACCAGTATGCACTTGCGAAGGCCGTCTATGGGAAGTTTCTCCCGGAGGACGCTCGCAAGGTTGGACTGCAACTTTCACCGGTTGATGATGGCCCTGGCAAACTATACCATCGCACGAGCAAGAACGCAGCCGAGAACATCGTCAGGACAGGTTTGGTCCCGGGTGGCGTTGGTGCCACGGAGAGTGGCCGCTCGCAAAGCCATTTTTCCATCCACCCGGTAGAGAGCTCATCGTATAATGCTGGAGTCCGAGCAACGATGCCCATTGAGCTTGTGATCGACTTCAAGTATGCGATTGAGCTCGGAGTGGTGTTTTTCCTTTCCGAGTCTGATGTCATGCTGACCAACGACATCGTTCCCAATGACTCCATTCTGTACTACACAGACGCGAAGACCGGAGAAGTGCTTTGGAGGAACGCCCTTCGTCTTGAGGCATTGGAGAATCAAACGACTGTCGATATGCTCGCCGCAAGGCGAGCCGTCACTGTGACTGCAGACGAGGCCTTTCAGACCGATGCGGAGGGGAACAGGGCCACAAATCCTGAAGAAGAGCAGACAAATGAGGATACGGCCGCTTCTTGCCCGGGGCAACCCGCGGCCGACACCTCAGTTGTCCGTTTCAAGACCTTTGCGATGCCCGTCCACTACACGGGCTGCAGCCTCTGCGGCGAGGACATGATGCAGGGGCAGCTCAAGTGTCAGCGCTGTGGACGGAGCACCAAGGAGAACAACGACGTTAAGCTCTTCAGAGCCGCAAAGCGGAGAACGCAGATGCTTGAGGAGGTGAGCCACCGCGTCGGCAAGACGGTTGACCAGCTCCTCATCAATGATTTCAAGGGCTATGCTGATGTTGCAAAGAGAGGAGCAACATCCTTTGAAGCCAAGCAGATCGAGGCTTCGAAGAACTACGACAGCAGGGCCCGCAAGCTTGGATACGACAATGTGGTAGATCGGTTTGACAAAGATGCGACCTTCGCCCTTCGCATGGTGGAGCAAGGGCACAACCGCGACAGCCTCTACCAGATGTCTATCTATAGGTTTTGTGTCCTCCCCGAATTTCCACGGAGTTATGATCAACGACTTCTCGGGGTTGGGCCACGCTATGGAAAACGAGGTCTCCAATATGTGAGGACCGTCTACGTCACCGGCGGCAAGGTCGGGGACTATGACGCCAGACTGCTTGAGTTTCCATGGCTATTCTCGTACAACGGGAAAATGCTGAGTCTTCATCAATTCGTCGACCAGGTCAACATCCTCCCGGGGATGCGCAATCTCGTCACTTTTGGCGCGAAGTTCCCTACGCTCCGGGCAACCGGAGCCGTGGACCTCGAAGCTGAAGTCAAGGAGATTTGCGGCCAGGCGGAGGACGATGCGAAGAAGCTCGCACGGCGCAGCCAAAGGCAAAGCGCCGAGGACCGCGCCCGCGGACCTGTGCAAGCTGCTCAGCCCGCCTCCAGCTCCGCTGCCAGAAGCCGAAGCTGGAGAGATTGGGGCAGTCAGGACTGGAGCAGTCAGGACTGGAGCAGCTGGCAGTGGTCGACCTGGAGTTCGCGCGGCTGGTCTACTAGCGGAAGGTGGTGAATGCAATCCTCATCACAACGGAGCCCTTCTGAGAGAGAGTAGCAATTTGCATGCACGACGGATGTGTAATGTCCATTTTCAACGTGCAATGGATGTGCGTATGGAATCAAAGCGGGTTGCAAAACCTGCCGACATTTTCGTTGTTGCTCAATCTCAAATGAGGGGGGTGTGGATTCAGGTTCCAACCCTGTGCATGAGTGTACCTTGTACATGCTCCGCCGCTACAGACTTCAAGAGCACTATCAGCAGTGTGAAAAGTAGTCAACGGTTTGCTGCTTGCCTAGGTATTACCTTAGGTGGCCTAGGCTTGATAACACACAAAGCGGTGGGTATCCTCTTGGTTTCCCTTTAAAGCCCATCAAAAAGTGTAGCCTTTAGAAGGCGAGCGACCCATTTGGGGTTTGAAAGGGGAAACTGTCCTCTGTGGTTCCCAGCCATGCCCTGAGCCTTTTAGCTTTTTAGCTTTTTAGCTGTTTTAGTGTTTGGTAGGGATTTCCATTTAACCCACTCAAGGTTAAACTTTTAGTGGGGGATCAGAAAACGGACAGCCCAGTTGCATGAATCCCTTTGCGGGGTCCGCAAACAGGTGGAATCCACAGTCGGGGGGCATCCAAAGTGTTCTCTACCAGCACCCCCAACCACTGCTGTTTGTTACCGTGCTTGGGATTTTGGACATGGTTGAATGAGCAGTTGGGACCCGGGGTGCTGGCAGACATTGGAGTGAGGGCTCACTATGAATGCACAGCCCAGATGTGGGCCGCATTCTTTCCCAAGCACTGGGCCTGTTTGTGCTCAACCCCCCCTTGGCTTTCTGAACTCAGAAAAGCAGGGTGATTGTTGCAACCCTGGAAAACTCGCTCAGGTACCTCATGGGTTCCCTCCAAGAGGAAAACCAAACTTTCAGGTACCCTCCACCGGTGCCATGTTAGGAGGAAGGGCAACCCAAGTGAGCCAACCGCTAAATGGGGTTCATCCCGAAAAAAGTGAGGCTTCCCCCAGTGACCCTTGCCATATGGCCCCCTGATAAGTGGTTGGTGGACATAAATCCCCACCAAAATGATGTCCACCAAAGGGTCCCTAATTTTAATTATCTTGAAATTCATACCCATATCTTGTCGACTGGTTCTGAATGAGAGAAGCCCCCGGCCGTACGACTCGACTGGTGGCTTCGAGGCATCGATCCCCAGCCTTCCGGGTGCCAAACCCGAGGTGGGCCAGAAGGCCCAAAACACAAAATCGATGTTTTCCCCACCAAGAAGCCGAGGGTCTTTTTTCATGGTATTGCTGGCTGGCCCCGGTACAACTCCTGTACACCCGTATGTCTATGACAAGGTTACCCGAGAACAAGCGTTAACCAACTGAAGGTGAAACTCAAGGTTTAGAACAACCCCGAGAAAACCCAACCCTCTGTCCACATACAAACCGCCCCCAAACCAGCCCCAAAGCCACCCCCAAAAGCCACCCGCAAACCAACCTAAACCCAATAACTCAATTTGTCTGAACCAACCCAAACCAACCTAAAACCGAACCCAAACTTCACTGTCCTTGGATCAAGCTGTTGTTTGTGTGTTTTCTTGTGTTGGTTCTGTTGATTCTATCTTTTCCGGGGTTCCCAGAACACCGCCCGATAGGACCTGCCCTCCCCAACCTCTGGCTCGGGCGTGTCGCCTGAGCGCCACCGCGGGTTGGGTGGGCCTGGGGCCGAGATGTGGACCCTTTCGTTGGCGTTGCCAGGTGTTTTAGTTATGTGTTGTATTTAAGTGTGATTGTTTTCAGTTGTTTTTGCTGTTGTTTAGTTGTGTTGCTGGCGTGTAGTTCTTGGCTTTAGCATTGTTGTTTTTGTTTAAAGAAACCATGTATGTAACTGTACATATATATATATATATATTTATACATAGTCTTGTGTTGCTGTTTAGTTATTTGTTGGTTTTTAGTTATGTTGGTTTTTAGTTATGTGTTGGTGCTTCGGCATTTGTTTGTGTGTGGTTATTCGTTGTTTTCTAGTGTGTTATTGTTATTTAGCCATTTCTTGGTGTTTAGTTGTTTGTTTGTTTTTCAGTCATTTGTTGTGTTTTAGTTGTGTGGTGGTGTTTAGTTTGTTGTTTGTTGGTTGTTATTTGTTCTTGTTTAGGTATCTTTTTTAAGCTAGTTGTTGCTTTTTGTTGCTTTTTGTTTTCTTAGTTATTTGTTGCTGTTTTTGGTAACTTGTTGTGCTTTAGTTAATTGTTTTTGGGATAGTTTGCATTGGACAGCGGAACCATTGATCCAAACCCCAATAGCAGGCTGATGCAGGGGTACATTCTTGTTGTTGTTGTGTTTTGGTTGTATTTGCTTTCAGTTGCTTTTGTTGGTTTGTTCTTGTGGAGACACTTAAAGTTTGCTGCTACCACATCATGGTTGGAAAGACCCCTTAAAGCATAGAACCATCCTGACTCAGATAATTGTTTGATGGCACATGGCAAAGTAGCAGGGGGTTCTACTAACTGTGTTCATGGCCTAGACAATCCCTTAATAGCCCTTTTGGTAGAACCAAAGATAAAGTGGTTTTGGTCGCTGCTCATTTCAGGGGTGGAGGATGGCGAGGGATGCCCATCAACAAATGTATAGGGGACATTTACATTCCGGTGGTTTCTATTTGCATCTAAGAGGAAAAAACTTGTGTAGTGGGCCCCTCCTGAGTTCCAGATTAGAGGCAGAGATAGGGAAGGCCACAAAGCAAGGATTGCGACCTACGTTCGATATGAAAGTTCCTTTCTAAAGGGGCCTGCTTCAGACTTGGTGAATGATGGTAACTTCCATTTGCTTAATATGCCGGTTTTAAAGGGAATCTATCACCCCACTGGAAATACGTGTTTGCCTGGGAACTTAAGCAAATGGAACAGATTTCAGGTTTTCTTGCTGCGCTCTCTGGCGACTTGGCTGCGACAAAGACATCAGCCATAGCAAAGGTGGGGTTCCCTAACAAAAGATCACTCAAGTCTCCCGTTGGCGTTTGCTGCCTGCTGTCTCCAAAAAACAAAGAAGAGGTCTGTTCGACCTCACCTTCCTTGCGCTTTGGGGTATATTCTATGGGGGGGGGGTTTCTGCGTGACAAGAATGCCCATCATTTTTTGGACTGAAATATGTTTGAATTGTTCGAGACTCCCTGTGCTATCGTTGATCCTCCCAAGTATACAGGAGGAAAGATCTGACATGTGAAACCTGGCTTTACGCTAGCATCCAGTTTTGGACCGACCTGTTAAACACGGAAGATGTGGTTCACTGGCACCCTTGTCCCTGCGTGTTTGGTGAGGCTCCACACTAAAATGGTCTTCCCTTTCCACCAACTAAAAAAGCCTGCGCTCTCCGACTGAGGATCCGCCACCAGGCGGATCTCCCAATTCTGCTGGGGCAATCTGCTCGGAGGCCTAGGCGGAGAGGCCGCCTGCGGAGAGGGATGTCCGTGACCACTTTCGTTTGGACAAACCCATTCGGGTCATGGAGACTCCAGGTAAACGTGTGTGTGTGTGTGCCGATTGGAAAAAGAACATGGACAGATGGGTCTTTGTATGTGTTTGTGTTGCTGTCTCTGTGCCAGAACTGAGGTGGAAACCCACTTTCTATGTATTGAAAGCTAACATGGAACCTGCCTAGGTCCTGGAAGACCATCATCTTTTTCCTCTAACAGGGACCCTCTGGTGAGTGGCGTTTCCCCAAACAGTTAAAGGTTCACGATCCAACGCAATGGCAGACCCAAAACCCTATCCCCCAAAAAACAAGCAAACAAACAAACATGACACACATGCGAGTGACCTATTGGTCCAAACGAATCCTGTGGCCGCCATCCTAGGGCGCCCAGACGTCGCCCTCGCTGGAGGAGCCTCGCAGCGTGCGGTTCCAGGCGCGGTTGACGTCGACGCTTTTCGCAAAAAAAAGGGAGCGAAAAACACCTTGGCCGCTTTCTCTTTTGGTAGGCTAGGTCCCCCGGTAGTGCCCTTTTGCCGTTTTGTTTTGGGGGGAGGGTTCCCCTACTAAAATAGACTATATACAGAAAAATAATAATAATAAACGGGTACCCTTCTTCTAACCTCTCTACTGGAGGACTTGGTAGGTCGAAGGGAAGCAGCCGATTCCAGTTTCTGACTTTATCCCAGAGAAACAGAGCCAACAAAACATGACCCCGGTATCTCATGTTGACCCCAGATCGTAGGGAGCTCCAACCGTCTGAATCCATTGGTGGTTTGGAGTGGTGGGATTTCAACAACTTCTTGTAGAGACTAGTTGGGAAACCAGCTTCTAACCAATCCAAACCAACCATTCGGCTTCAAACCACCGATTCGGCTCCAAACCACCCTTCTCGAGGGAAGCTGTAAACCGATTTAATGTTCTACCCTTGAGTTTTGGTCATCGTTCAAGTAAGCCAGGCCATTCGCTTCTTTCCAAGATGCAGCACGCTCAACAAATCGGTTGTTCCAAAATGTTCAATCGCATCGCATGCCCCTTGCAATCAGATTAGGGCTATTGGTGTATCCCAAGGCAGGGTTCCCCTCGCGAGAGTGGTCATGCCGCGAGAGGTGAGCGTATATATATATATATATATATCAAACAAAAATGGACTAGAAGCTATTCTAACAGTTGCCATGTATATGAACAACGCACAACTAGAACATACTTTTTCGGGTTGCCCAAATAAAGACATCGGAGGGAGCCCAACTCTTCACCGATCTCGCTCGAAGGGGTATTCCGCTTTCGTGGACTCGTTTCTTTGGCTGTCGGTTGGAAATGATTCAATTTCATACTCAGTTGCAACCTGTGGATTCCGCCCTTTGTTCAACTTGTTTTTTGGGAAGGGTTTCCCTTTAAAGTCCAACAACCAAAAAACGGATGCCCTTTTTTCCGCATGGCCACTGGGCATTTGAGGTCATACTCAGTTGCTCCAGGAAAATGTCAGCTGTCAAACTCAGTTGTTCTCACCTTTTGGTTTTCCTATGTTGGGCTTCCATTTTTAGTGACCCAAAAGGTGAACCTTGTATTTTCAGGTCCTTGGGGAAGTGAGCAGAGCAAGACTCGCTTCTCATGAAAAGTCCACTTTGAGAAGTCACCGTTGATCACCCTCCCAGCATCTAGCGCATCAGTTGACAGGGGGAGACCTTTTGTATTGCTTGTCTCATGCTGAGGGTATACCCCTCTTTCAGGAAGTATGCGAGTGCGTGTGTGTCCCTCGCTACTACAAAGTTTCCCTTGAGATCTATAGCATATGCTATACCAGACCTGCGTCAAAGGGCTGGAAGATCAAGGTACCATCCCGGGGAATGCCGGCGAGTTCCTCCAGCACCCGGGTCCCCCCAAGAAGTGCCCAATTTTTTTCTCTCCCCATGTTCAAACTTGGTACAGCAACCCAAAAGCAGTGCTGTGGTGGTCCGGGGGGGCCCGGTAGAAGAGGGTTCCTTCCACTCGCGGACTTCGGACTTTCCTTCTCCGGGCCTCTGAAGGAGAGGCCTGTCGGTAGTGATGTCTTGACAACTGGCCAACAGGTAGAAGCCAACAGGTGTAAGCCCCTGAACAAAAACAACAAGATTGTTTCTTGAGATGGAGGAACCAGTCCGAAGGGGGGGTGCCCTGAACCACTTGTTTCTTGAGATGGAGCAACCAGGCCGAAGGGGTGGAGGAGTTTGCGCGGGCCCAAATTGTTCGAGGTGCGGCGTGCTTAGGTCGTATCTAACCTTACATTCGACACACTCACTTCCTGAGTTCATGAACTTTAAACATTTTGGGAAGACCATTTTGCTGGTAAATATGAAGTTTGGACTCTTTTTTTTGGGCCATCCACTCAGCAAGTGAGCACAACGCCGCGAAGTGGGGTGCATGGAAATCGTGCATGGTCAGGATGACCTGGATTCCTTTGCGCGCAGCACACGCGAGGCTCGGCAACGGGGGGAGAGGGGCGCTTGGCGCTGCGTTTTGGCTGCAGGTACACAAAGCCAAAACGAGGGTCATCAGCTTCGTTTACCTGGCGCTTCGTTTTGGCTTCGTTTTGGCTACACAAGGGTCATCAGCCCGTGTTTGACGCAAAGTTGGGACGATTATCAGGGTCAGAGGCACATAAAGCCGTGATCTCAAACCAAGCCGACTTGCGGTGGTTCGTCAAGGGGAGCCCAAGATCTTGTCCATCCACAGTCTGGCATGTGTCCAAATCAAGATTCATGGGTGTTTCTTCCTTTTGGTTTCCCCTATGGATGTTCAGGCGCCCTTTCAGACCGACCTCAGCTGAACTCGGGGCTGCTTTCAGAGTCCCACATGGGCGGGCATTTTTTGGGCGATCTTGGATGGATGAGCTATGATGAGCTTTAAAAAGGGTGATCCTTTTTGGGTGACAATGAATTGAGTAACGCCTTATCTTCACTGGCGGCATGGGTTTTTGGGGTTTTGAGGTTCTTTGGTTCTCCTCGTTTTTTGTGGTGGGGGGCTGCAGAAAGCAAAGCTTTTGCTACCATGCCAAGGGTTTTCCTTCAGGACGACAGATGTTTGCTCCACCAATCCGGTTTGGTTCATTTAGGAGATGGCGGCACAAAATAATGGCTTTGTTTGGGGACACCATGGTTGCGCCCCTAAAACTGCTGCATGTTGTAGGGTTGGCTGGATGTGTCTCTTTTTAAGGGTACCCCTTTTTGGTCTTTGAGGAGAGCCAAAGCGCATTTTGGAGGGCCCCCTATTTGAATTGACGCGCCAATACTGTGTATGAACAAAATCTTGCACCACCCAAGAAACTCTCGAATGTTAATTCCCCTGTAAATACCAACACAGAGTGGTTTCATTCCAAAGGTGTCTTTGGTGGCGCGACATGGGCTTTGCAACCACCCACAGTACGAGTAGAGTTGGCAAACACTATAGTTATGTTTACATTTGATTATGTTTCTTTTCTTCTATCTTTCCGCTTTCTTTCTTTCTTTCTTTCTTTGTTTGTTTCTTTATTTCTTTATTTCTTTCTTTCTTTCTTTCTTTCTTTCTTTCTTTCATTATTTCTTGGAGTTTTTTTTTGAGGATTTTGTTTCGTTTTCTTGGAACATTTGTTTCGCTTTTGGCTTCTTGGCTTTTTGGCTTCTTGGCTTTTTGGCTTTTGGGCTTCTTGGCTTTTTTGGCTTCTTGGCTTTTTGGCTTCTTGGCTTTTCGGCTTCTCGGCTTCTTGGCTTTTCGGTTCTTGTTGGTTTATGCGGCTTCTGGTGGCTTTGTGGCTTTGGCTTTTCGCATCCTCTGCACCATTGTTTTTTTCCGGCTTTTTAGCTTTTGCGACTTTTCGTTGGTTTATGTGGTTTTTTGGTCGCTTTTTTGGCTTTGGCTTTTCGCATCCTCTGCTTTCCCAGTTCCTCTCCAGCGTCTTGTTTCCATTAGTTTTGGCTTCGGCTTCCCGCATCCTCAGCATCACTAGTTCCTCTCCGGCAAGTGTTCTGCCTATTCATGTTTACGTATATGTGTGTGTCTGTAATCTATGTATCTATGTAATCTGTGTAATGTATGTATGTATGTATGTCTGACATGAAAGGGGGGCTGCTGCCTTCCCCCAACCCCCCCCCCCCCTGCTGCTTTTTATATTCTAGCGCACCTATTATTGAAACATCGCTTCTTCGAACATTATGGGGGGCTGCCGCCCCCCTCAAGCCGCCCGCTACTTTTTACACTGTATTTGAATCATCACTGTTTCGAGCATCATGGGGGGGCTCCAACCCCCTCGCTACTTTTTAGATTTTTGCACAGATTGAAACGCACCCCTAATTGGATCATGGAGGGGGCTGCCCCCCCCCTCTATATTTTAGATTTCTGTCCAGGGATTGAATCTTAGCCCTATTTGAATCTATCCACACCTCCTTGTCTCTATTTAAAATATACATTCATATATATATATATATGTTATATGTATATCTATAATTCAATCAATCTATCTATCGACCTATCTATCTATCTATATATATATATATATATCTATATCTATATCTATATCTACATATATATCTACATATACATCTGTATCTATATCTATATCTATCTATCTGTCAGATCGATCTACCTATCGACTTGGTTTGTCTCGTTCTGCATCTATCTATGCATCCATCCATCTATCTAGCTAGCTGTCTATCTTTGTATCTATCTATCTATCTATCTACCTATCTATGTATCTATCTGTCGGTATTTTCCTCTCTCTATTTGTCTCTTTACGTACCTATCTACCCACCAATCTACCTATCTCTCTCTCTCTCTCTCTCTCTCGCTCTACCTACGTATCTAACTATCTGTCTGTGTGCCGGTCGGTCGGTCGATCGGTCGGTCGGTCTCCTGTCTGTCTGTCTGTCTGTCTGTCTGTCTGTCTGTCTGTCTGTCTGTCTGTCTGTCTGTCTGTCTGTCTGTCTGTCTGTCTGTCTGTCTGTCTGTCTGTCTGTCTGTCTGTCTGTCTGTCTGTCTGTCTGTCTGTCTGTCTGTCTGTCTGTCTGTCTGTCTGTCTGTCTGTCTGTCTGTCTGTCTGTCTGTCTGTCTGTCTGTCTGTCTGTCTGTCTGTCTGTCTGTCTGTCTGTCTGTCTGTCTGTCTGTCTGTCTGTCTGTCTGTCTGTCTGTCTGTCTGTCTGTCTGTCTGTCTGTCTGTCTGTCTGTCTGTCTGTCTGTCTGTCTGTCTGTCTGTCTGTCTGTCTGTCTGTCTGTGTATCTAGTGATTTTCCATTTCGTTCTCCATCTATCTATCTTTCTATCTATCTATCTATCTATCTCATAGCTATCAGTCTAGCCTCTCTTTCTTTCTATCTATCCCTCCCTCTCTCTCTCTCTCTATTTCTACATTCTATCAACCAATCACTCTCTATCTACTTACCTATCTAGCTTTCTCTCTCTCTATCTATCTATCTATCTATCTATCTGTCTATCTATCTATCTATCTATCTATCTATCTGTTCTATCCAGTCTGTCTGTCTATATGTCTATGTAAAAGTGATCCATCCATCTATCTACCCATCTACAAGTCTAAGCTACGGTTGAGGTGATTACTTTAAAAAAAAAAGATCATTGCCCTGCTGAAATGGACTTCGCTGTGAGAGACGTTCATTTGGGCCACAAACACTTGACGACAACCTGTGCTGCCAGCCGCTTATAGGTCGTTTTCATGGCCTTAGCGCGGCAGCCTTCAAGCCAAGAAGAATCTCCGGCATTACACGTTCTAGGAAAGCCTCTAGTGTTGAAAAAGGGATCTGAATGAAGTGTGCGTGTCTACTGTTTGCCTTCAATCAGTGACGTGCAGTCCCCAGGCTGAAAAGATGGTTCTCGACTTCCGAACCGGCTCGTTCGCTTCTCAGAACGAGCAATGCAAACCTGCGGTTAGACGTGTGCGGCATTCACAGCGCAAACCGACGAGTTTGACATCGAAGTTGCGGAGTTCGGCTTCAGCCTTGCACAGAAATCCGAACCTAGCTTCTGATTTATCTATCTCTCTGTCTATCTATCTATCCGTCTTTCTGTCTGTTACCTGATCTCTTTGTCTATCCTATCCATCTGGCTAGCCAGCTAGCTATCTATCTTTTTTTAATGTATTTCTCCCTCTCTCTTGTTCTCCCCCTCTATACCTGTCTCCCTCTGTCTCTTCCTATCTACCTATCTGTCCATTTGCCTGTTCATCTACCTATCTATCTACATTTCGATGCGGATTCTTTACCTAGCTACCCCTCTATCTACGCATGTATCAATCTTGCTGTTTATCCAGCCACTTTCTACGATTTTATCTATATGATTCTCTGCTTTCTCTATCCATCTATATGTTTCTCCGCTTTCTCTATCGATCTTTCTTCATATTGCTCTCTTTCTTCTATCTTTCCTCTATCTTTCTATCTTTTCACCTTGCGGAAGTGCCACGCCTGCCTCGCAATTTGTGCCTCACCTTGCGAAAGTGCTGTGCTTGTCACGAGATCTGTGCCTGACATTTTGAAAGCGCGCCTGCCGCGCAAAACTACTCTTGCTAAAATTGCGCGCGTCCGTGCCCGTGGGTCCGCGCTCAAAGACTGTCCAAACACGCTCCGAGCGCGCTCTGAGGATGACTTTGGCGTCGCGATCAGGCTAACTTTCGAGCATCCCAAAGCACTGCAACAAGGAGAGGGTTGCACTTGTTTCGCGTTTCCATCATATCCCCCGTCACGCGCGCGCATTTTTTCTCGCGCGATTATTCATTGCGCGCAATTAGTTGACACGGAAGTCCCTTGAACATTTCCTTGATTCGCCGCGGTTCGAGTGCCTCGATCCGTTTATCGCAGATGGTCATGATGCGCCAGCCACGGGCCCAGAGTCCTTCAGGCAGATGTCTTCGGTTCAAAACGGGGTGGCCCTCGAAAAAGGGCTCACCTTTCGAGCCAGTGACAAACTCGCTTCCTGAGTTCCTGCATTTCTGTCACTCTTGGAGGCTGGGGCCTTTTTCGTGGTAAATAAACAGTTTGGACTCTTGGTGCCCCTCCACTCAGGAAGTGAGCAAATGATTGTAATGTGCAATGGTGAAACTCTTGGGGATGGTTGTCAACTCCTTAGGGTTCTAAAGAGCCTGACGATGTCAATCAGCAGAGCCATGACCATGGCCGGCATATTCGGAGATTTGACCAAGTGGCTGTTGCTAGCTATCGTTGGCAAACTTTTGTGTTTTGTGTTGGGGTGTGGTTCCGGTATTTTTGAGGGTGCCGTTTTCAGGTAAGCCCTCCTTGGTGGGTGTGCCGCGTTCTTGCACATGGGAAGCCGGCAGCTAACCTCCAAACCACCAAGCACGTGGAGATGTTCCCTTTTTTTAGAGAGGGTGCCCTTGTTTTTTTTAAAAGACCACTAAAAAGACCAGTTTTGGGAGTCCCCGAAAACGAAAAGCCGCCCTTTTGGGGGGAAGGAGACAAGCTTAGGCCCTTTGGCCAGCCACTGGACGTCTGGGCCAATGTCTGGTGAGATCTAACATTCTGCCCTTTGACCAACATGAAGAAGAGGTCTAAGTCCTAGGTGTAGGGTTGAACGTTGGCCTCGGACGGAGCTTCTTCCAGGTGAGAGCAGCCGTCGTCGGTTGCTTCCTTTTTGCAACTCTTTTGGAGAGGGTGGGCCGCTGCTCAACTAACTACGAAAAAATGGTGCCCGTTTTTTTCCCATGGCCACTGGCAAAAAGGGTCATGGTTTTGAGCAGGGAAAAGTGCAATCTAATGCATGATCGGCTTTCAAAGGATTGATCACCGCCGAGATTTCTGGAGTTGACCTTTTTGAGGCAACCAGATACCATTCCGAATATGTGTCAAATAGGGATTTGGACCCCCTACATGGCAAAATCGATTTTCCTCTTGGTTTCCGTTGAAGCGGGCCGAAAGGGACCCCCGCAAAAAGATGAAGAGAGACACACCCACTCGTCCCCTCGCCGCGCGGCCCGGGGAGCAGTTTCCGAATCACAACGGGGCGCCGCTGACGAGGCGCGCCCGGCGCGAGCGCAAGGAGATGGTGGACAAGGCCAGGCAACTGCTGCTGGGTTGTATCTTTAGATCACCCCTCGCATCACAAGGACATGTCTTTTTTGGGGTACCCCTTGTTTTGCGTTTCTTTTTGAAGGGAGACCAAAAGGAAAACCGAAGCCGTTTTTGGGGGAACCCTGAAAAAAGACGAACCCAACGCTGACCCCGGATAAATGGATCCTTGTTGATGAATAGTTGATCTTCCAGTTTGGTGGGAAATCTTCACGCGGCTGACAGCACCATACTAGCAGGATGGGTTTATTAATCCGGAGTTTCCGTCACTTTGTTAAGGCAGAATTAATCATGAAGCATAATCTGAAAACACTAGGTTCTTTGCACTCCAAATGTGGGCCAAGACAAGAGCGGCAACACGAGGTGTATGTTTGTTTTCAGGCTACTAGGTAGTTTGAACAGGCGAGCTGGGCATTTTTCCAACCCAAAAGGGGTACGGAATCAATCAAAGCGCCCTGGCTGGTTCCGGGATGCCTTTGCAGTTACTTCACAAGAGTAAATCTCATGGGAACCCGACCTTCTCATGGATTAATGCGGTTGGGATGGACGGTTGGGACGGACGAAATCCATTTCGCACCACTTTGAAACTACGGGACACCATTTTCATCCTGTTGGCATTTACAGGATCATCCTCATTCCAGGGTTTCTGAACGGTGCCGGAGAGTCGGCCGCGCGTTTCAATCCGGCGCAATCGAAATGGAAGCTGCGACTCGCATCTCCAGGGCATAAACTTGGTCCCCCAGCTAGGTGCCCTTTCTCACCCCTTTTTTGGTTGGGAGGGCGCCCCTAATTACTAAAATAGACGTCCTGAAAAAAGTTGGTACCCTTATTCCAACCTCTCTACTGGAGGACCTAGTAAAGCAAGCTGTTGTTGGAGATTCGTGACCTCCAAGCCCTTCTATAGCTGCCCTCAAAAAGGAAACTGGTGAACTTGAATTCCAAACTCCCTCTACTGCCCTCAAAGGCAAGCGCACAGAGACTCCCACCCTCGCGGTTGGCCCCACGATGCCAGGCCATGCGGGAGAACATGTCCTAGACCGACAGTCGACAGGAGCCAAATCGATCGATGGCATCGGGCATCCGACCTCGCCATGTCACAGGCTCAAGATGAATTCAACTGGTCAGTTTTCTGGGGGCCTACTGGAAAGCACCCCCTTGCCTTGTGGATCTAGATTTCCGGGTGTGCTTCTCAAACCAGGATTCGGACTTCCGGGGGCCTCCGCCAAGCCCCCCCCCTCCTCCTTCTGCGCTTCTGCGCTTCTGCGCTTCTGTCCCGGGCTCCCGCTGGCGAAAAGCGCCTCCGGAGTCCCTTTCTGGGTTTCATGAAATCAAGCCTGACTGAACCCAGCGATTCCTTAGCAATGCCAAGCCGTCAAGCCTGCAAGCTCAGCCAAAATACAGAGAAGATGGAGGTTGCTCTCGTTTTGGCTTTGCTTTCGGAGCCGACTGAGGTGCTCTTGGTCCCTTCCTTTCTCTTTTTTTGGGCCGTTGTTGGGGCCGTGGCGGCGTGGTTTGTGTGTGTTCTTTACAGTCAACGACCCAGAATGGGTGCCAAGTCTTTGTTTCCCATGGCCACTTGCAAAAAACTCACTCCCCGAGTTCCTGGATGTTGGTCACAATTTGGAAGACCATGTTAGTGGCTTAAACAACAAGTTTGGTTACTTGTTCCGAGCATCGCTCGATCGGAAGTGAGAAAAGGGTGGCCGTTATTTTTTTGCCAACTCCATGCAGGGTCTGGGACCCGTGTTGCCTGCTTTCCGTGCTCAGCCGCGATCTCTTACTCTCGTGTCTCAAAATGAGGGACCCCCAGATGGGCGGTTGAATGTGGTTTACCAGCCCCGCAAGAACCACCTGGCCCATGTTTTTATCCAGCCCTCTGGGCACCTCGAACGTCGAGGGATGTGCAGTATTTTTCCCTCTGACCAGTCAGTGGCACGCCGATTTGTGAAGCAACGCTTCTCGGAATGGCCCAACAATTTGATCATTTTCGCGCGCGGCGGACACTGTCGTAGATGTAGACGGGTGTGTGAAGTATCGTGACAGCCTCTTGCGCGACAAGACATCCTGCGAAGGCTGACAATAGCAACAGTTTAACCCTCACTCAGCCAGTCGGGCAGTGCCACGTAGAGAAACAATCGGCTAGATATTTGACATTCTTGAGTGCAGCGCTGCGCGCAGCATCAAACGAGCCAACGGTTGCCTTGGCGTTTCTCCTTGGCACTATGTGGAGCCCATGTGGGGTTTGTCTCAAAACGGGCCCCCTAAAAATATATAAGTTTTTTAGCCGGGGTGTCCCGCTCAAAGTCGCTCAAAAGGGGGGGGTTGTCTCTATCTGGAGATACCTCAGAATACTGCATGCTCTCGTACGAGCAGCTACGGAACCTGGGATTGAAGCCCGTTGATATTTCAAGGCGCGTACCAGGCAAGGGGGGAGGTTTCCTCAGACTACTCACTTTTCGAGTTGGACTTTCTACTTTTGGGAAGACCATGTGAGTGCTTTGTCAAAGAAGTTTGGTTACTTTGTCTGGCCAATGACTCGATCGGTTGACAACTTCATTGATTCCCCAACAGCTGGAAGCTTTGGGTTCTCAGCCCAGACAGGCTCCGGGGTGGTCCGGGGCGGCCCTGAGGTAAGGTTCCACGGGGGTTCCACCAGGCTGGCGCTTCGACAAAGGAGGGCTCCATGAGGGTTCCACGAGGTTCCGCGAGGCTATGGGGCAAGCGGTTTACAAGGGTACCAGAGGTCCACAACGGATCCAGGACAAAGTTCCACGAGTTCCAGAAGGGTTCCACGAGGTTCGAGGGCTATGGGCTGGTTCAGGGCAGCCCTGAGGAAAGGTTACAAGGGACCGACATCCTTGCCAAATCCGACGGTGCGCTATGATTGGCTTGGATTTTTCGGGCCACGGTCCGGCACCGATTGCACCGTCTGGCTTTGGCGGAATCCCTCTGCGAGCACTCAAAAAGGAGCACCGCATGCTGTTGGGGATATCACCTGAGCTTATTTGGTTCCTTCTTGTAATTGAAATGAAGGTCAAATACTGAGTGATTCTTAGTGATTCTTAGTGACTAGTAGCCTTGGTGGTTCCCAGCCATCCCCTCAACTTTTTAGCCTTTAGGTTTTTAGTGGCGATTTCCATTTAACCCACTAAAAGTTAAGCTTTTAGCGGGGGATCTGAGCACAGCCCAGTAACTAGGGGCCATTCAGTGATCATGGGCCGACTACAAGCCGAACATGCCTCGCTCAGGACGCCTTCGGACAAGAGCTTCTGGGAGGCAGGGGCTCCCCCAAACACTCTTCCCTTGTGCTCTATTTGTGTTTGGGTCAATGCCAAGGGGGCACATGTGGGTTCCCACTGTGGTCTGAGCCGCGCGTGATGTCTTCGGGAGAAAGAACCGGGCTGTTTGGGGGAAATCTCCAAGATCGCCGTATTGGGATTCGGGAATCAGCCCCTATCGCCCTTGACAATCATACCCAAAGTACCTCAATATTTAATTACTTATTGTTGTTATTTATTTATTTATTTATTTATTTATTTATTTATTTTTATATTTATTTATTTAGTTATGTAGTTATTCAATTGTTTTACTTATTTATTATATTTATAGACCCGGTTGAACTTGGAGTTTGGTGGAAAGACCCTGCTTCACCCTTGGCCCTTGGTGTCTCTTTGGGGTTGTGGACTTCCTGGGATGAGAATCGGGCCAAAGACTCCTGCCTGAGTTCGTTCCTCGCCCGAAGCTGCAGGTCATGGGTTATGCGTGAGACACCCCAACCGCATCCTTAGCCAAGGCGTGAATTGCCAGTGGGTCAAAAATCGGTGCCCAAAATGAGTCTCTTTCCTTGCAGTTTGAGGCTGGTTTCCCATACCAAAAGCCAAAAAGAAACCACCCATGACTACGGTCCGCACTCCGCGATTAAACCTTATTCTGCCCCACAACCTGAGCTATAGGCAGCCGGGACCCCCAAATTCTCTTTCCTGGGCGGTTCATGAGGTTGCTTTCCTTTTAGTTTCCCATAGCAGAAAACCATCCAATGGGAATGCCCCATGTTGACTGGGCGAGAGCCTGGCGCGCTCGCGCTTGCCAGGCGCGAGGCCGGTCTGCCTTAGGCATTGCGCGGCCGAGTCGCTGCAGTGGCCGGGGAGTGAGAGGAGAAATGGCGCTTCGAAGAAAAGCAAAAACAGCAACATGGGCGCCGCTGTTTTCCATTTGGCTTCCCTTTCCCAGTTGCAACCAGTGGATTCCGACCCTTTTTTTTCTCCAGTTTTTTGGGAAGGGTTCCCCTTGAAACTCAACCAACCAAAAAAGATGCCTTGGTTTCACATGGCCACTGGGCGTCTGAGCTTTGTAACAACCCAAACAGGGTACCGAAGGTCAAAAACAAAACACCCAAATGAGCAACTCAGATCGACCTGCATTAGTCAACCTTATGGATTTTAGGTTTGGCTATGATTTTTCTTAGGAACCACCTCACAAGTGGATATCGGATATGAATCCCCACCATGTCCACCATATGGGGTTCCCCATAGAATTTATGCCCCGATGCTAATCATGCGTTCAGTTTTTCCGTCTTCGAAGGGCCTCCTTTGCTGAATGCAAAGAGGAGGGAATGATAAATGAAATGAACCGGCGAAGAACCATCCCCTATGGTTTCCTTTACACCCGGAAGGTCATACTGAGCACCAGCAATTTTTGCCGAACGATCCATTTGCCTTTAAAGGGAGCCTCAAGTGGCGCTCGTTTCACTGGAAACCACCTGTTATTGGCAACTTTTGATTTGAGGAATTCCAGTGAGTATCACTCCCCAAGGCTTCACTGACGGGACTTCAGAAAGTTTCGCGCGCCCCGCAACCAGGCGGGTGCAGCGCGAGTTAGGGCCATGTTCATAGACTAGATCCTTGGGCAGAGCAAAGTCGGTGACTGCACGAGCTGCCACGAGTTCTTTTCCAAAGGAAACCGTGGCGATCAGTCAGGTGTTTTATTCTGGGTTACTCGGCCACTGTCGTGAATTCTGTTGGCCACCGCCGTGAATTCTGTTGTGTTTTCGCGATATGCTGAAACATGCTAAAGACCTTTGTAGCCATGATAATTTGTCGTTTTTGGCAGTGAGACCTTGGCAACGCACGTGTTTTCCTTTCAGTCGTGAGATGTCGTGAGACCTGGAGGGCCCGGTGTCTTCTTTGCTGTGCGTTTTGTCCTTCACCGACAGATTTGCGCTTGCAAATGGTCGGAATTTGACAATGCCCAGCAAAGACCCTCCCTCATGCAAAATACAAGACAGGGCTTGCAAGACGACCTGTTTGGCAGACGTAGCTCCCCCAAAAAGTGGTAGCAGGACTCTGTCTTTCGGTCTCAAAACTTCTCCCCGCGCAAACGGAAGACACGGCCCAAAACCGCATGGCTGCGGTCGCCTGCAACGGTTCGTACGGACCGTACAGCTCTGCCCACCTTGCCTTTGCCAAGGCCAAAAGCATCGGTGGCGGCGAGGGCAACATAATCCCCCATTCCAGAAAAATGCATAGAGGGGGGGGCCTAGGTACCCCGTGCATTTTTGTTTTATGCATTTTATGCAACATCAATCAATTCAGTCAAATTTCTAGGTGATTTGGATTGGTTTGGATTCGGATTTGCACCCCTGGGCTTTGTAGAGGGTACGTGGGAAGCTGTGCTGAACCAAACCACCAATCCGAACCATCAATTAGGCGGCAGCTGATTTCTTCTTGTTTTGGTTTTCATATACTCCACACACCCCATTATATTATTTAGGCTCTCTCTCTCTCTCTATATATAGTCTTGTTTTTGTTTGGCGTTCAAAGACAATCTGAGGCAGCCTCCCGTTGGGTCTTCCCTTGAAGACAAGCGCACATTCTGTTCATTTGGATCTGAGATTTGAAGCGCAAATGGGTTTGTCTCAAAGTAGAAGAATACCTCAAAATGGGGGTTTCCTTTTGGATTCCTTTTGAAAGCATCCCGAAAAGAGGTACCACCAAAAAAGACACACCCAAGTGTAGTCTTACCCTTAACACGCATACCCGCGAGAGGATTGACCCTGGCACAAGTAGAACTGCCTAAAGTCACATGGCCGCGCGCGCGTCGGTCAGCCGCAAAAAGGCGTGCTCCATGGACCTCAGGGGTTTGTGGGTTCATAGGTGGCTCTGAACGAAGTCAACAAGCCCGGGATTTATTCTAGGGGTTGATTCGCCATTCTTTTCAGCCATCGTTCTTGTCAAAAACCGATCGCCATTTCGCCAGGGTTTTGGGTGGTTAGAAAGATTCGGATCCCTGGATGCAGAATGGAAATGGAAGCCCCAGACGCATGGCTGGTTTTTGGTCGGATCGTCCTTCAGAAGCAGTTCGACTGTGCTTCAGAAGTGAATGGCAAATGGTCACAAGGGAGCTTTGGACTTTGACGACTTGGTTGAAACTTTTTGCATTGGAGCCACCAAAACAGACAGCCGGACTTTTTGCAGGTCAACAGCTACCAGGGGCTTTTCCTTGGCAAAGCCTGGGATAGGGCATGGGTTACTGTGGAGAATTGCAAAGTCCGCACCAGGCACAAGTTGGTATCATCCATCCCAACTTGTGCGTGGAGCGGATTTTGCCCGTCCACAGTAGGTCCATGAGAAAGGTTCGATTTCGGTTTTGTTCATTGTGGTGAACTTTTTTGGTGAAGTCTCCAGCTTACATTTGGAGGCGGTTTCCCTTTGGACCAGAATCTTGGATGGTTATATAGAGGATGTAACACTTTGTGGACGTCTTCGTCACTTCCAGTGACCCCTTGTAGGCCAACCTCTCCCGTTCAGTGTGTGTGTGTGTGTGACCTATGTCAAGCCTGCAGCCCATCAATCCATTTGCTCTTCCTTGTTTAAGAAATCACTTTTCATTTCCCCTTGTTGGTTTTAAATTAGCGGAATCGATTTCACTACTGGACATATGTTCTCATTTGTGTATGAATCAAAATTAAACCACCAGAAAAAGAAGAACAAGAGAAACCACAACGCAGGTTTAGTCCATGTTTCATTTTGCCAGGCTAGCTTGGGTCCCGATTTTGGACCAGCCATTTGTTTCCAGGAAAAGCAAAGCGCATCCATCGAAGCTCAGAAACCATCCAGATTCCAACCCGAAGGGCGAACCAAACCCTGAGCATTGCGGATGGTCCTTTGCCTGGAACCCGTTGAGAAGAAGAAACCCGTGGCAAAAACCAATCCCCTGGACTAAACGAAGAAACCCGTGAAAAAAAAAACGGACAAGTCCCCTACAAAAGTACCAAAGGACAAGAGTGGTTTAACCACATTTGACTCTTCCCGCAGTCGCTCGCAGCAAAACTGGGGGGCCCGAACCCCCCACCCGCGCCTTCGCCGGGCGGAGCGTGCGCGACTGCCAGCATGGAGCGGCTCCTTGGAGGAAACTGGCGGTGTGTAGTGTGAGAGTGTGTTTGTGTTTGTGTCTTTGTGTCTTTGTGTCTTTGTGTGTGTGATAGTGTTTGTGTGTGAGTGTGTGTGTGTGTGTGAGTGTGTGTGTGTCTTTGTGTTTGTGTGTCTTTGTGTCTTTGTGTCTTTGTGTGTGTGATAGTGTTTGTGTGTGAGTGTGTGTGTGTGAGTGTGTGTGTGTCTTTGTGTTTGTGTGTCTTTGTGTCTTTGTGTCTTTGTGTGTGTGATAGTGTGAGTGTGTGAGTGTGTGTGTGTGAGTGTGTGTGTGTCTTTGTGTTTGTGTGTCTTTGTGTCTTTGTGTGTTTGTGTGTTTGTGTGTGTGTCTTTGTCTTTGTGTCTTTGTGTGTTTGTGTGTTTGTGTGTGTGTGTGTCTTTGTGTTTGTGTTTGTGTCTTTGTGTCTTTGTGTCTTTGTGTCTTTGTGTCTTTGTGTGTTTGTGTGTTTGTGTCTTTGTGTCTTTGTGTGTTTGTGTGTTTGTGTGTTTGTGTGTTTGTGTGTTTGTGTTTTTGTGTTTTTGTGTTTTTGTGTGTGTTTGTGTGTTTGTGTGTTTGTGTCTTTGTGTCTTTGTGTCTTTGTGTCTTTGTGCAATTGTTCTTTTGTCTTTGTGTCTTCGTGTCTTTGTGTCTTTGTGTGTTTGTGTCTTTGTGTCTTTGTGTCTTTGTGTCTTTGTGTCTTTGTGTGTGTGATAGTGTGAGTGTGTGAGTGTGTGTGTGAGTGTGTGTGTGTCTTTGTGTTTGTGTGTCTTTGTGTCTTTGTGTCTTTGTGTGTGTGATAGTGTGAGTGTGTGAGTGTGTGTGTGTGAGTGTGTGTGTGTGTCTTTGTGTTTGTGTGTCTTTGTGTCTTTGTGTGTTTGTGTGTTTGTGTGTGTGTCTTTGTGTTTGTGTTTGTGTCTTTGTGTCTTTGTGTCTTTGTGTCTGTGAGTGTGTTTGTGTGTTTGTGTGTGTGTGTCTTTGTGTTTGTGTTTGTGTCTTTGTGTCTTTGTGTCTTTGTGTCTTTGTGTGTGTGAGTGTGTGAGTGTTTGTGTGTGTGGGTCTTTGTGTTTGTGTTTGTGTTTTTGTGTCTTTGTGTCTTTGTGTCTTTGTGTGTTTGTGTGTTTGTGTGTGTGTGTCTTTGTGTTTGTGTTTGTGTCATTGTGTCTTTGTGTCTTTGTGTGTTTGTGTGTGTGAGTGTGTGAGTGTGTGTGTGTCTTTGTGTTTGTGTTTGTGTCTTTGTGTCTTTGTGTCTTTGTGTCTTTGTGTGTGTGAGTGTGTGAGTGTTTGTGTGTGTGTGTGTCTTTGTGTTTGTGTCTTTGTGTCTTTGTGTCTTTGTGTCTTTGTGTGTTTGTGTGTGTGTGTGTTTGTGTGTTTGTGTGTTTGTGTGTTTGTGTGTTTGTGTCTTTGTGTCTTTGTGTCTTTGTGTGTTTGTGTGTTTGTGTGTTTGTGTCTTTGTGTGTTTGTGTGTTTGTGTGTTTGTGTCTTTGTGTCTTTGTGTCTTTGTGTGTTTGTGTGTGTGTGTGTGTCTTTGTGTTTGTGTTTGTGTCTTTGTGTCTTTGTGTCTTTGTGTCTTTGTGTGTTTGTGTGTGTGTGTGTTTGTGTGTTTGTGTGTTTGTGTGTTTGTGTCTTTGTGTCTTTGTGTCTTTGTGTGTTTGTGTGTTTGTGTGTTTGTGTCTTTGTGTGTTTGTGTGTTTGTGTGTTTGTGTCTTTGTGTCTTTGTGTCTTTGTGTCTTTGTGTGTTTGTGTGTTTGTGTCTTTGTGTCTTTGTGTGTTTGTGTGTTTGTGTGTTTGTGTGTTTGTGTTTTTGTGTTTTTGTGTTTTTGTGTGTGTTTGTGTGTTTGTGTGTTTGTGTCTTTGTGTCTTTGTGTCTTTGTGTCTTTGTGCAATTGTTCTTTTGTCTTTGTGTCTTCGTGTCTTTGTGTCTTTGTGTCTTTGTGTCTGTGTGTCTTTGTGTCTTTGTGTCTTTGTGTCTTTGTGTCTTTGTGTCTTCGTGTCTTTGTGTCTTCGTGTCTTTGTGTCTTTGTGTCTTTGGGTCTTTGTGTGTTTGTGTCTTTGTGTGTTTGTGTGTTTGTGTCTTTGTGTGTTTGTTTGTGTGTGTGCTTGTGCGAGCGAATGTAAACATGAATGGAGCTGGGTGAATTATAACGATCTCACACGACCCCACCCCAAATGTTGGTTTATGTGGGGAATAGCCCCCCAACCACCTTCTTTCAGGTTGGTGAAATATTATGATTCACCCAGATGAAGGTGTTTAAGAGTGTGCCATTTTGGTGTGTTTCAAAGGGAAATCTGCCATATCCTAATTATGTTGACACATTGTAACATGACATGGAGTCTCATATCGCAAGGAACCGAACCAGTGGCAAAGCTTTAGCTGGAACAGGTCGCCGGAACCTGGATGTGTCTTTCCAATTCCTTCCAAGACTGACTCCCTGCGTCCCAACTTCCTGTGGCGCACTCCCCTGCAAATTAACGTGGAGCCGTAAGCACTTTTGGGGGAGTAGCGGTACGCTTTGCCTTAGTGGTACTGAAAGGCAACGTTGGGTACCGTTGTCCCACAAAGGGGACTTTCTGGTGGGTTCCATGTTAATTGGTTAGTACTCCCCTGAAAATTGCCCATCGGGAAGAATAAGCCGCTGTCAGATTTGGGAAAGCGCCTGGCTGTGTATCAAACAGGGACCCCAAACACTTGCAGTCACCCTTCCCTTTCAACACCCCGACAATGTACCCTCCTGTCCACGTTGCCGTTTCAACGGAAACCGCCAGCAAAATGCAACTTTTGATTGGGGACGTCCAGTACCGGCCCTTTTTTCATGGTCCAGGGAATATTGTGAGGCCTGGACATCTTTCAGGCAAGGTGTTTCCCACAAACCACCTCGCAGACCTCTCCCTGCCAGGCTATTCACCCCCAACTGTTGGTCGGGCCGGACTTGGGGTCAGAATCATGCTCACCACCTTATCATCCAGCTTCTTCCCCATGCTACGTAGGGTTTAACATCTAAGTATTTTTCTCGAGTTAAGCCATGGGGATTTCGGGCCTTTGATCCCGTCCCCCCCAAAGAAGCGCCCCAAAGAAGCGCGCCGCGCGCGAGGTCGCTGCAGCTGTTGGCGAAGATGGGCCCCTCCAAGGGCCACGGGGCTTTGAACACCAAGCGCGCGCCGCGCCTCAAGAAGGGGCCCGGCACCCCGAGAGAGAGAGAGAGAGAGAAGCGAGTGGGTGACTAGGTCCCCTAGCCAGGCGCCCTTTTACCGATTCTTTTTTGGGGGAGGGTCCCTACTAAAATAGGCGTCCAGAAAAAAAATCGGGTACCCTAAGGGTTTTGGAATTTATCGGGTTGTCCTGGAATTTTTCTGGGACGGGGGGTTTCTTCTCTTCAAGGGGGGGTTCAATCTTGCTGTTTCTTTTAAAGGGAAGCCAAAAGGAACCCACGCTCTGGAGGATGTCGAGCGCAGTTGCTGTTGTCATAGTTTTGTATGTTTGTAGGCCCCTGTTTGGGCTGGGTTCTTTGTTGAAGAGGCCAGGGGAAGACCCCAATTAAACTGACATTCAGTGGCAGGTTTCATGTGAGAAAGTATGCTTGATTTCCCCAAGAGACATGGTGATGACCATGGCTATGGGTTCAAGTCAACCTCGGGATGATCAAAAGTGAACAAAGACAATTGCGTCCAATCAAGTGGCTTCCCATCACAATCGGCATGATTTCCCGGATCCAAATTGGCCAAAGGCAACAGGTGTCCCTAGCTCAGGTTGCAGCCCAGTTCACCCAGCCACTTGTGGCCACAAAGTCTGCGACACCACGCTGGACGAAACTCCACCGGGCATGGCACCAGTCGCCGCCACCGCCGCTAGGTACGGCGCCATCGGCCTGGGTCGGCACACCAAGAAGGGCCCGGAATCCCATGCCCGGCGGGAGGTCTTCTTGGCTGCGAGGCAAGGGGCCCTTGCCTTGCAGGGGAGCTTGGGATGAAAAAACCTCCGTTAAGCCAATTACTGGTTGCGCGAGTTTATGACTTGAGACTGTTGTTTGCAGGTTGTTTTCTTGTTTGTGCTTTTGGGCTGCAAAAAGCACAGTTTTGTGCTACCATAGCACGGGTTATAAAGACAACCTAAAACATGTTCATCATCGGGCTTGTCACCTAATTCGAACCTGGGATACAAACCAAAACCGAGCTTTTGAGCTTCTAGTTTCCCCTTTGTGGGTTTCCATTGTAGTGAGTGACCCCACAAGGTGATCGCCTTGTATTTCCTGGCAAATGAGGGTTGGGGTAATTGTAGATGCTTCGTGTTGCCCGCCTCGGCCAGTATACTTTTGGCTGGCTTTGAGGTACTGTGTTTGGTTTGCCTTGAAGTGTTGTGTTTGTTCGACACTGAGTGAGTGAGTCGGCACCGAAATGCGTGAGCTGGTTGCCAACATACCTATGGTAGGTGTATGTTCGCGCGAATCCAAGTCGCACCCTGTGGATTGTTCCCCAAATTTGCAACGACACCCTCCGGCAACTTCATTCCACTGGCGCTGGACAAACCGCGCAAATCTTGCACTGTTTGTTTCGCACAGTCTCTGTGCACATCTTCTCGACCCTGTCCAACCCAACCTGGCTGATGCAGGGCTTCCAGGGCCAGGCGAAGCCTTGGGGCCTGGGGAGAGCCGCCAGACCGTTTCCTGGCCCCGGGGCGGGGGCGAATGTATACACCTCATGGACCTTCATCGTCTGACTTGTGTCCTCACCATTGGCTGTGTGAGTGTCAGCATCTAAGTTGGGGCACCCATTCTTTTTGGGGGTTGAACCCTGGGGTGGTAGTGCTTTGAGGCGCGGTGCCGTTGACGTTCCAAGGGGATGTTGGGTATCATATGTTTTGAGGGGTCGGAAGGAAACACCTCTTTGGGAACTTCATGTGTTTTTTTGGGGTTGGTGTGCCTGGCTACGCAGATTTGAATAGAATTCCAAAAGGAAGCCTGAGGGTCCCCTAAAGAAGGACACGCCAATCTCCGAGCTTGAGACAATTCCAACTGACCTCCCGCATCCCCGTTAAAATTACCAGATAAGGAATAGAGAATGCCTTTATACTGGATCGACGAAATCCGTTCGCACCACCGTTTAGAAAACCGGAAATGATTCGATTCCCCTGTACATGCCAACCAACAATGGTTTCATTCCCATGATTTCAAAGTAGTGCGAAATGGACTCCGTCCATCCACAGTATGAAGCCGTGCAAAGGGCTTGGTGCCATTGATCCGGGCGGACGCGTATCGGCGCTGACCCGTATCGGTGAAAGTGGGCCCCTTTGAACGAATCGGCCAGCTTGAGATCTCCCCTTGGTTGCCCAGTGGCGCCCTTTTTTCTTGTTTTTTGGGGAAGCAGCCCAAAACAGATGTTTTTTTTTTCCATGGCCACTGGGCCCTCATAAGTCTTGGTGCTTTAGATTTTGCTAAAAATTGAACAGACTGATTCAAACCACCGAAACCCCACCGAATAGCTGACCGGGGGCCTTGGCCTGAGGATTCTTCTTCGTGAACCCCATGCTCTTCCCGATCCTGCAGGTGTTTGGCCATTGGGCGTTTGTCTTTTGGCGTTGGCGCCCTTGTAAGGTTGGATCAAAGGCAAACCCGCAAGGAAAACCGTTTCGCTTATTTCTGGGTGAGCCTGTTTTGAGCAAATCATGTGGCCAAATACGAGGTGCGGTCAAAACGTCTTGATTCAATCTATGGCCTTGCGGGGGTGAGCTCAAAAACGCACGACTTTCGAGCGATTTTACCCATTCGGCAACACGAGGGAAGGTCCTTTACTACACTTTGGAATTCTTATTCCATGTGTCTGTCCGCGTTTGTTTTCAGGGTAATCGCTTAGACTGATAGGGGGTCCCTCCAAGAGGAAAATTATCTTCCAGGTACCCTCCCTCACGTGCCTTCTGTTTGTGGGAGGAAGGGACACCAATACTGTTCAGGTTGAGGTTGGTTTTTGTTTGGAAACCAAAAAGACACCACCGCACGCTGAGGCTCCGAATCTCTATTTTGGCACAGGGTCTCAACTGCGGGGGTTTGGGACGTTTGGGACCTCGGAACGAAAAGTGATCCTTTGAGTTCCCTTTCAGAGCATACCTTTAAGACAAGACACCTGGACCCTTGAACCACCCTTAGAGAAAGGGCCATCATTTTGGGGCAATAGACATTCACAATAGCCCGGTTTTAGGGTAGGTTGAGGGTCGAGGTGCCTTCATGTGTTCCTTTTCTTGCTGGTGCTCAGTAGGGAATGAGGGAATGGCCCTTATAAACCATCCCCTATGGCTTCCCTTATGGGAATCCATGGGTTCACGCCCTTATTATAAGAGGCACTATTCTCTACTGAGCACCAGCAAGTTTTTGTTCATACGTTTCTATTGAAGTCGTCCCTCTTCAGGCGGCCCTCGTCGATCTCCTTCAGGGCACGCGGCAGTACATGATTGGAATGAGATCCACGGCCCCCGGCAAGGTATCTTCATTTGGGTGTGCCTTAAAACAGGGGCATCTCCAAAATGGCAAATCGGTTTTCCTTTTACCTTCCCTTTAGAACAATCCAAGGGTAGCCTCAAACAATACGCATCCATTTGCCAGGTTTTGCAAATGCAACCCTTTGGGATCCTCTTATGGAACACCACGCCTATGGATTCCTCACGTTTGGTCAACGACAGGTCTCTCACAACTTAAAGATACCTCCGCTAGCTTCATGTGCTACTCACGCTTGCCGTTTTATTTGATGTATTTGAAGATGGTGCGCATTTTTCTGGCAGTCGCACTCATGTTCACCTTTTGTTTGCACGTTTGCCAATGTGGATATGTATTTTTGAGGATACTATTGCGATTTTGTTTTTTTCCGTATGAAAGGGACACCAAATGGAAGCATACACATGTTGAGGGTCCCATACAGACACAACCCGGGGTGAGACTGGGGCCTCAAGGTGGGCAGGGATTTCAAATTTTAGACTCCCTGCTTAGATAAACATTCTGGGTGCCACAGAGCACATAACAGTAACATACAAATACAAAACGCAAACGGCTTTCTAAAGGGCGGGGTATTCATTTTAGTTGTTGTTTTTTTGTTGTTTTTTTTTCGATTTTTTTCGCTTCTTGGCTTCTTGGCTTTTCGGCTTCTTGGCTTCTTGGCTTTTCGGCTTCTTGTTGGTTTACGCGGCTTTTGGTGGTTTTTTGGCTTTGGCTTTTCGCATCCTCTGCATTCCCAGTTCCTCTCCGGTTCATTGGTTTTTGGCTTTGGCTTCCCGCATTCTAAACATCACCAGTCCGTCCCTATTTGAATCAACACTTCTTCGAACATCATGGGGGGGGCTGCCGCTCCGCCCAAGCCCCGCCATTTGAATCATTGAATCATTGCTTTTTCGAGCATCCAATTTCGCGAGAGAATGCTGTAACATACGACATTTTATGTAATCTATGTAATCTATGTGTGTTTGTATGTATGCACTTCTTCGGACATCATAGGGGAAGCCACCCCCGCCAACCCTCCCGCTGCTTTTTATATTCTATCGCACCCTTTCTAATCATTGCACCCCTATTTGAATCATCACTTCTTCGAACAAAATGGGGCGTGCCGCCCCCCCCCCCCATAGAGATTTAATTGAACCCCTATTTGAATCATCACTTCCTCGAACATCTTGGGGGGGGCTGCCGCCCCCCCCAACCCCCCTGCTACTCTTTAGATTTGCTTTGCAGCGAGTGAAATGCCCTCCTATTTGTCATCAATCTTTCGACTCCGTCAACCCGCCAGCTACATTTTAGATTTTGTTACCCACGATGTGTTGGTGATGCTGGGGATGCGGGGGGATGGTGAAAACGATGCTGGGGATGTTGACGGGCCAGTGTAAAATTCGTCAATTTCGCGAGAAAATGCTGTAAAATACGACATTTTACTACCTCAATGTCTGTGTTACCTTCACGGAAACTTACAGATGGATGATGTGTACTTCACATCGCGGCAGGTAGGACAGGGTCAAACCATCGAGCCGAATCTTGGTGCGGCCGGCGCAAGGGCTGCTGTGTGTTGCGCCAGGTTTTTTGACGGCTTAGGGATATGTTGTTGTTTGTTTCTTGGTCGGTTTGTGCGATAGCCTCTTGGTTTACCAGCGGAGAGTGACCGTCATGCAGTGACATCAGGATTCACCCAAATTCCCCACTTTTTTTGGAGCCATGGAATCCGAACCCAGAGGGTTCCGTTTAGGGACGAGGGGAAGGACGCCTAAGGGAACGTGGGATGGGACAGTTCGAGGTGCCCGAGCTCAAGGATTTCGAGCTTAAGCCGCGGGGGTCCCAAAAGCCAAAAAGGGGATTGGAGGGAGCGTGTTCTGCTTGGGTTGGTGATCACAGGGATCCCTATATTGCCGCTGGGTTTTTTGAACCTCACCTCTTTTTTGTTCACCTGTTTTTTAGTGGTTAGCGTTTGCCTTTACACTTCATGTGTCCCTTGCCCAGGTTGTTTCGAAGTTTTCCATGTCTCAGCATTAGCGCCGGCCTTCTTTGCAATTGGCTTGGGCAACGGATCTTTCGACTTTAACTTGTTTGGCTGAAATAAAGTGGGGTTTCCACCAGGCCACCAAGAAGTGAATCACTTTTTGCAGGGGGGTGAACAGCAACCAAGAAAAGATTCGGCGTGGTTCTCGACGTGCGCTGAAATGGCGGATTGTCCTTTGGGTTTGCGGTTTTGTCAGGGGCAAATTGGGTTGTTGCAAAACTTAAAGGAAACCGACCACCTGGAGGAATCGGTTCAAATTTTGAGAAACACCCAAAACCATACCAAGACAGAAACCATACCAAGACGGGGTCCCAGATCCATTTTGAAAAACTTCAAGGTAGGACCTCTCCAGGGTAGGTTCGGTTGAAGGGTACACACGTACCCTAAGCATCGATTCAAACAAATTGGATTCCCAACTAGGTTTTCCAGTGGTGCCATTTTACCCTTTTTTGGGGGGAGGGCCTGAGGGTTCCCCTACTAAAGTAGACTACAGAAAAAGATCGGGTACCCTTATTCTAACCTCTCAAATCTGGAGGACCTAGACAAACTAGCGGCCTTTCTCGTGGACCTTGCGTGCCACCAGGCTTGGTATCACAAGTGGTAGCCTAGAAGCCGCCTTCTCCGTCCATGAGTTGGAATCAAACTGGAATGATTTCTGGAGTGTTTTTGGCCAGCGATTCTACGGATTCGGGGGTAAAGCAAGCTCACTATGATGTAGGGCCTTCACTTGGCTTATTTGCTGGGTTCAGCATTGTTGTAGGATTTGCAGACTGATGCGCTTGCACCAGCGTGACTGCTATGGCTTTTGTCTTGATTGTTTTTTGGGATTCCTCGGTTGCCCTTTCGTTTCTCTTCAAAACCACCCCAACAAGGGTACCATGCAAAAAAGGCACCCCCAAAAGCATTGGACGTGGGATCTCATGTCGAGGTACGTGTCGCGGAACACCCCAGTCATCAGCAATGCGTCCCTCTGGCGAGCTTGGAACAGCTTGGCGATCCTTGGGCTTGTTTGAAACACCTGAAACATGTGCAAGCAACTTTTTGCTGTTTCAACCGGTGGTTCTAGTATAAAGGTGGTGGTACACCCTACATAAACCTATTTCTCATTTTAGCGGGACCAAAAGTCAACTGCATGCTTCATGGGGCGAACAAGAACATGTTTGGCCCATGTCAACCTTTGTGCCCATGTTCGTTGAAACAGCTCTTACTGGATTTTGATCGCTGCTCGCGTGTTGTGTGTGTGTGTGTGCCGCTGTCAATACGCCCTGCTATTTGAGGTCAATAGGGATGGCCAGTTGCTCCATGATTGAGTAGGACTTTATACAATCACGAGCCATGGACCCCGAGGTTACCCCCCTTGATGCTTATCCTGGGCTTATCAACGGATAGTCCCCCCATAGCCCCCCCCCAAGGAATGCATGAATGAGGTTGCCTGTAAAGAGAACCATGGCCATGGATTTACCCCTACTCGAACCACGCGTTTCCCGCTTGCGGGGTCCCAAGGCGATCTGACATGCCAGATTCTGAGCCTGCCACAATCATGGGGCCTCCTGCGAGACTGTTTGTTTTGCATATTGTTTGTTAGGCCGGCGGACGAAACATGAACCGGAGTCTGCACATACTGTGGGTGGACAAAATCCTGCACCACTTGGGATAGATAAAACCCTAAAAATAATGGGATAACCAACCTGCCAACTGGCGCAGGATTTTGTCCATCCACCGTATTATTTTTCCCTGTACCCCAGATCTGGGCCAAGCTAATTCGGCTCCGACTTCTTGTTTGCCGCAATCACTGATGCTGCAGGGAGTAACACCAGAGCGCCCTTTTGGTTTACATTTTGAAAGCACTCTTCTTTCCCTTTTGTGTTTGTTTCTTGGTGTCCCAGTTGCGTTCCGGCTCTCCTTATTGGGGCTTCAGGACACATGAGCAGGCCCATGGTGTTCTACTTGTCTAATGTTTGCGGGGCGCCATAGCTTAGTTTGTTGGAATGAGAAGTGCTTGAAGGGGCCACTAACATTGGAGCGGGATGGCTCAAAACACATTTGCTTGATCAGCCCCTCCATACTATGGGATTGCGTTCAATAACCAGCAGCCATTTGTTCGTGCAAAAACGGCCCTTGCATGAAACCTCCCGCAGTTTCAACGGGGCCCCTCCATTTTCGAAATCAGAGCAGCTCTGCTTTACCATACTGTTTCCCTCCCTTGACTTCTCGCCCCGGTTCGCCATAACTTGCGGCCTAAGTGGGAAGAGTTGCATGTCAAAAAAAACTTGCCAGGCATCCGTACTGGAAGAACGGGAAGCGGCGCGCTGAGAAACCGGAATGAATGAGCGGACTCTGTGTGTTTGCTTTCCTGATGCAAAACCGGGCCCCCATATTTCTCCCCTGTAATGTTGGAGAGTGATTAATAAAGGGCCCCCCCCCCTCCCCCCTTCCCCCCCCCCTCAAACGAATTGGAGGGGGTCAATAGCGAAAACCCCAAAAACAAAATGGGGGTCAGACTGGGACCTGCCTGAGTAGTCTTCCAGTAAGTATTGTTTAGAATTGGTGTAGTATTGGTTTAGTATTCCTTTGAGCTGGCTCACTACGGTTTAGAATTGGTTTAGTACTAGTTCAGTATTCTTTTCAGTTGACTCACTACAGTTTAGAATTGGTTTAGTATTGGTTCTTCTTCTTGGCAGGCTGCCCTGGACATTTTTTTTCACAATTCCCTACCCTTAAACAAACTGCATTATTGCCTTCCTGGGGGTTCCGTGTGCCACCCCCTTGAAAATTTGCCAGGGTGCATCTTCTAGTAAAGGGATTGATAAGGAATTTGGTGGTTTGGGACAGGAAGCAATCCAGAAATTCTGGACATTTCTGGCTGGACTCAAACGTTTCAACCCTCAAAAATAGTCCATTCTTGGAAGGGAACATGTTTTCGGGATTTCGGGCCGATTTTTTCTGTAATACCTGCCCTTTTTGCTTTTCAGGAGAGTGAATAGTTTTGATAGAAAAAAAAAATGTATTACTCCCCTTTTATTAATCGCTATCTAACATTATGGGCGTGGGTCAAAAATGGGTACCCAAAATGGCTTGCCCGGGTAAATGGAAACGAGGACTGAAACCTTTTGTCCTGGTGGTGCAATTTTGACCCATACCCATATATTATATCTTCCTTAGGTCTCCCTTATATGTGCCCTTGAACAAGAGGTTGCAGGAGTGAGAGGAGTTTTGTTCCGGAACTTCTGCGGGAAGTTCCCTGCCAAGGGAAGCCCTCGGTCATAAATTGGGAAGGCCTTCCTGCGACGAATGGCAGGGCGTTTTTCCAAAGACACGCACTGGGCTTGGGGACATTGGAACGCCCGGGCCTGTGCTATTTCCCCCACGCATATTTCTACATTGGGCTGGTGTGGGGCGTTTTTAGTGGAACCATCCTAGGATTCTGATGCACACTTGCTCCTCAAACTGTGGCCCGACCTAGATGTGACAAATCAATATGAACATCCATTCCTGCGCCTTAAGTCAAGGGTTACTTTTGCTCTGGAATCGCCCAGACTTACTATGACTCGCAATTTCCGGAGGCCACTGTTCGAAGCGACCTCAGTCCTATGCTTGGCCAAACGAGGCTCGTTGCCGGAGATAATCGAATTTGCCGTGGGAGCTCCAACTGACTGGTCGAGACCAAGCTGTCCGAACTGGCGCGGGTTGCTTTCTGTGCATCTGAGAATAACCTCCGAGCTCGGTTTCCCGTTTCGTGCGACGTGCGAGGCCATGCAAAAGGCGTCATTTCCTAAAAGGTTGCCTTGAGCAGCATAACATTTCAATCTGAGGTTATCATGGTAAAGCCAGTAGCCTGGAAGCAGCACACCTGTGAATTCTCCTGCCAATTTATCCCTGTTTTTGGCGGGTGTACCTCATGTGAGTTCTCCAGTGGCACATTTATTCTAGGTCTTGTGGCCCATGTTCCGCTTCTTGGAAGGAGTTCGCCACGTCCAAATGGCCATGGGTCAGCCAAATCGTACCCCCAGTGAACATCTCAATCCAACCACTAAAATAGGAAGCCTAACATGGGTGGTGAATTCACCAATCCCCACCCCACCCCACCCCACCCCAACCAAAATGGCATCCCCAAACGGTTTTGACCACCGCTGCCAACTCACCGGGCCCAAGGCTCCAACCTTAGCCCCGATCCGCGGCTCGAGGCTCGCGCGCTCGACCGTTTTTCGGCGCACCGAGGTTCCGGCCGTGAGCGGCGGAGAAAAAACAAGTTTGGGGTCGCGGCGGTGGAGGCAAGTTGTGGATGGATCTCTTTGCCAGATTGGCCTCCCTCGTTTTTTTTGTTTCTCCCGCTTTTTTTGTTTGTTTCCCCCCTGATTTATGTGTCCTTTGTGTTTCTTTCTGTTTTTTTGGGGGGGTTCACTGTGCTCTTTTCACGGCTTTGGAGATCACTGGTTTGACCTGTTGCCTTCTTGTAGTTCCTTCGTATTTCTCTTTCAACTGGCAAACAGTGATCACCTTTTGAAGGGGGTCGCATCCGTCTGGCCCGTAGACAGGCAAGAGAATTCCCAGAGAAATGAGCAACTTTCGTCAGAAGAATGCGGCTTCCATTTTCCCTTTTGTGGGGAAGGCTGGAGAAATGGAATATGGGGACCCCAGATAGGGATGTTCAGACAATGACCAATGCCAATTCCCCTTTCCTGTGGCCTTTCGTCACAGAGCCACGTTGGCATAGGGACCCCCTGAGCCCTCAGATTGTCTTTTCACAAACCGTCAGGTCTCGGTGTTTGAAGGGCCGGAAAACACCAGCCGTTTTTCTGATTCCCGTTGTCATTGCGGGTGTCAGAATGAATCGGAAAGCTTGCCTTGCTCCAAAGCTCAAATGACCCAGCCACACTCCAAAAAAACAACTTTCCCACAACGGGCCCAACTTTCCGACTTCATGGTGGGGAACTTTGAGATCGCTTCAGTAACGGACTGGCGCGAAAGGGATATTTGTCGTGTTCTTGTGTCCTCTCAGTCTGAACAACTGAGAGTCGCGGATGGCGGCCGCGACTCCCGGGCACCCCTTGCTCACCTGACGGCCAGGTCTTGATCTGGTTTCCAGGTCTTTGGTTCCTTGTGAGTCAAGGCTCCAAATGAGAGAGGCTCAAAATGACGTAGGCTTCAGGATGTCTTTGGTTCCATTTGCCAAGGGGCCGTACATGTTTTTGAGCCACCACTTTTGTTGCCGTCAAGTGGGTCTTAAACAGTCATTACCTTCTGTACAGCATGTAAATGGCGCAATGGCCCTAAATTCAAAAAGTTTGGAGACAGCATGCCTGCTGCTTGATCGGGCTCTCAGCGTGAAGACCGGCCTTTTGCTGTGATTGGCTCGGCCATCATGGCGGGGTCGCCGCTCAGCATTGGGAATAGACAGCGTAGCCTCAAAAAATCAAAGACCCACCTGGGCATGTCTGTTTTAAGGGTGCCCAAAAATCGCAGACCCTCATGGGCATGTCTTTTTTAAGGGTACCCAACAAATGGTTTCCCTTTAAAAACGAACCCAAAAGGGGTCCCCCCAAAACAGACACGCCACAGACTGTGGATAGGTCCTGAATCTTCTCGCCGGTGCGACTGGTGGGAATGTGGCTGCATGAACCCGGGCTTTTGGTCCCCTTAAAGGAAACCAAAAAAATCGGGCATGGTTTTTCTCGGGGTCATTCCCTGATTCCCTGCCTATCGCAGCACCAAGTCCTTGGTGTGCGACACAACATGCAACCGGCGCTTTTTTGGCCTTCCGCTGCAGGGCAGCTGGGTTTCACGGCGTAGTTTTTTTTTTTTTTTTATTGTACCTCGAGCATCTGCTATCCGTTATCCAACGTTTGGGGACCTACAACTTATCCACTTGGTCTGCCCAGTGTTTGCCTTTGCGTGACAAAAAACGTTTGGGGAACATGTGGTTTTAGGTGGGTGACTCACTACAACTTATCCACTTGGGGGGCTGCCCGGTGTTTGCCTGTGCGTGACAAACATGCCACGGGTGGCTGTGCCTTAAATATCCAACGTTTGGGGACTCACTACAACTTATCCACTTGGGGGGGAGCGACGTTTACCTTCCCGGTGTTTGCTTTTGCGTGACACAAAAAGCGCCACGGGTGGCTGTTCCTCAAATTGCAGGGCTGCTGTTTTCACACAATTCATGTCTGCCTTTTGGCCTCCATCAGACCACTTCAAGCGGACCCGAGATTCTCCGGTGATTGACCGGTTAGAACATGTTGCCGATGACCCCGCCCCGGCCCCCAAATCCGATGACTTCCATACCCACTGACTTGATTCAAGGATCGATGAGGCCCCACCTTGTACAAGGGCCTGAATTTCGGGTCGGTTTGGTGGGCTTTGTTTTTTGTGTTGCAATGCAGGAGAATCCCTCCGACTTGGATGGAGTACCGTGGCGCTTGAGTGTGTTTTTGTTCGAGTTGGTACCCCTGTTTGAAAGGAAAGCCAACAGGACAACCGAAGCCATTTTGGGGTCCAACCTTAAGAAAGACACCCACTTGTTGGTTCAAGTCTCGGATCGCGGACCTACGCTCGCTGGCTCCTTCCCCCAAACAAGATCCGCAAATAAGGATGTCTTTT
Source organism: Effrenium voratum (assembly GCA_963377175.1). Classification (NCBI taxonomy): domain Eukaryota; class Dinophyceae; order Suessiales; family Symbiodiniaceae; genus Effrenium; species Effrenium voratum. The sequence goes on from CAUJNA010003803.1 coordinate 349,947, forward strand.
CCGCATATCTCCCCTTTTGGATGGCTTGAACGTTACCTTTTGGGGGGCATTTAAAGTGAGTGTCTTTTTGGTAGGGTGATGCTTTCCCAAGGGAACATAGACCTGGGCAGGTTGTGGAGGCTTGGACCCTGTAGACGCGAAGCATCAAAATGAGTTGGCCCCGCCCAGATGTGTCTTTTCGTGTCCATCTTCTTCAATCTGAAACAGAATATCTGAACAAGCTGGTTTTCTATACACCCCTCTGGTGTTTGCAGAGACCCCCCCCCAGGCCCCAGATCTGCTGGGTTTCAACCTCCGCCCAAGGGGCTTCCTCACTCCATGCGAGCCCGGGGCCTCGATCGGAGCCTTGAGATCGAAGGAACCGGAATTGTTTTTTTGGTTGGGGGTGTTGGTTGGGGGGGTGGGGTTGGTTGGGGGGGTGGGGTTGGTTGGGGTTGCTTTGCTTTGCTTTGCTTTGCTTTGCTTGCTTGCTTGCTTGCTTGCTTGTGTGCTTGCTTGCTTGCTGGCTTGGTTGCTTGGTTGCTTGCTTGCTTGGTTGCCTGCTTGCTTTCTTGCTTGCTTGCTTGCTTGCTTGCTTGGTTGCTTGGTTGCTTGGTTGCTTGGTTGCTTGCATGCTTGCTTGGTTGCTTGCTTGCTTGCTTGGTTGCTTGGTTGGTTGCTTGGGTGGGTGGGTGGGTTGCTTGCTTGGTTGCTTGGTTGCTTGGTTGCTTGGTTGCTTGGTTGCTTGCTTGCTTGCTTGCTTGCTTGCTTGCTTGCTTGCTTGCTTGCTTGCTTGCTTGCTTGCTTGCTTGCTTGCTTGCTTGCTTGCTTGGGTGGGTGGGTGGGTGGGTGGGTGGGTGGGTGGGTGGGTGGGTGGGTTGGGGGGTGGGGTTGGTTGGGGGGGTGGGGTTGGTTGGGGGGGTGGGGTTGGTTGCTTCCACCCGCTTCCGTGCTAAACTCTTGAGAGCGTACCTCTGACCATCCCTTTCCTGGGCAGACAGCCTGGGGGCCAAATTCTTCTCCAACGGTCGGCAAAAGCTTGTCACCCCATGGGCACGCGGTTCTCTCCTGGCTTGGGCGTGCAGGTCAACCTCACCACTCCGTTTGTCTCGGTCAACCATCCGCTGAAGACCCGGCTGGAGACGCATGATGCGTCCAGTGTCTCTGCCTTCACCGACCTCGGCAAGCACCTGCGTCCGAGGCGGACAAAGAGGCTACTAGTTGGTGGTTGAAAGCAATACGGCAGCTGTTTGGTTGTGTGTTGTGCTGGTGATGTTGCCATCCCTTGCCTCGGCTCGAGACCGATTGCAAACAAGTACCATGAGGGAAAGATGAAAAGGACTTTGGAAGGAGAGTTAAAAGTGCTTGAAATCGCTGAAGGGGGAAGCGAATGGAGCCAAAGCCCTGGCTGAGATTGCTGTGATATATATATATATATATATCTATTTATTTATATAGATGTATGTTTATATATCGAACTTGTTAGTATTCAATATATATATATATATAGCCTATATTATATAGATGTTTGTATTTAAACATATATATATATATATAGGGGGTTGTCGGGGTTGGGGTTGGGGGGGCTTGGGGGGGCTTGGGGGGGCTTGGTGGGGGGGCTTGGGGGGGGCTTGGGAGGGTTGGGAGGTTTGGGGGTTGAGCGGTCAAAAGAGGTTCCCAAAAGAAGAGACACACCCTTTTTGCAGGTGGTATTGGGTGTGTTGTTTTTGGAGGTAGGTGTGAAGCCGCTGTTCGCCTTTCCGGCGCTCATGGAAGCTGCCCACTTTGATTCTGAGGTTCTTTGAGAAGGGAGTGGAGCAACCCCACTCAAAGACCAGGTTCCTTTCAACAGGAGTTGCTTCAAATCGGGGGCGTTGTCATGTATGACGGTTTGCTTGCTTTCGGGGTTTAGATTGGCCTCGGGAGACTTCAATAAAGGTTGAGGAGCAAATGCAGGGCATTGATGGCCGGCATGCCGAATGCATTCTGCGAGCCTTGCTGCATGTCATGTCTGGAGTGTAGTGCGTACAATGGTTTCCTTCTCGTTATAAGTCGCGACGATCACAGTGGTCAGAGTTACTCATCCACTGGCACGTTGGCAGGTCAGTAAGTCATGAGTCAGGCACTCTATCAGCGTGGTTGATGGTTGTGTTTTCCCTTCGGCTTGCCAGGGGCAACACGTGCAGAAGGCCCCCCTTGCAATACACCGGCTCTTTCATGCGCTGAGGTCACAAGAAACTCCGTCTGCCAACTCGTGCGTCTCAGGTTGGCGACAGGGCAGGGTCTATAATCTGAGGGAAAAGCTGCACCTGACATGTGACCTTAGGGAGTACCCCCCCTAATCGTGGAAATTTCTGTTTTGGCCTATTTTGAGGGCCAGGAGGTTAGAGTTTCCCTCAAGCCATAGTTGGCAACCTGAGCCTGATAAACGCGGTTTGCTCGCAAATAGCAGCTAATATCTGCTAATCATTTTGTAGTGTTCGAAAGGCCCAAGTGGATGAACAAGCGCAGTTTTTTGAACCCAAGTATCCGCTTCAATATGAGCCAGGCGGTTTCGTGTTCGATTTCGATTTCTTGCCCAAAGGGTATTTCTGTGCAGAGGCCCCATATTCCATTGCCTGGGGGGCAGGGGGATGCCTTGACTCACTGGATTGTCTCAGTCATCGTTTTGCTTTTCCATTACCCTCCCACCTGTGTCGTCGATGTGTTGCCGGCAAAGAGTCTGATTGTATCAAGTCAGTTGACTCCGATTTCAATCCGACAACAAAGTGCCCGCATTCTGCCAAATTCGGTGTCAAAATAAGGGACCCCCAAATGGCGGTGTTTGTGTTGGCTTCCTTTAAACCAAAGCGAACAGGTTGCCCTCACCTAAATACCCAAATAACCACCTGGCTCAAAGATGCTGAAGATTCAGGTTCCCTTCCATGGTCAAAAGACCCGTTTTTGAGGCTGGTATCACTGGAGGGTGCTAGAAAGGTCAAAAGACCCGTTTTCTTGGGGCCGGACTTTCTGGGTTTTAGACGAAGGGAACGGAACTGAACCATCCGGCCGATGGTTTCCTGAAGACGCATTGGTGCATTCCCGAAAGCCTGATTCCCTAGAACTTTCAAAGTGTTTGTCCCAATTCCGGGCGGTCGACGCCCATTTCGCCAATGGCTGTCAATGACCTCTATATTGGGCGCCCTCAATCCCAATAGGTGCCAATAGCAACCAAGGTCTGTTTTTGGGGACCACTTCCAGGGGGTTCCCTTTTTTTTGAGACCGGGGGGCTGTGGTAGTGCACTTGTTGTGTGTTTTTTTATGGCTTGATCTCTTGCAGAAGTTGTGCGCATGTTTTTTTGATAAGTGTTTGCCTCTCTGAGTGGCAGGAATCTGAGTGTAAGTCTTGGCACTGCTCAATTTAACATTGCAACTGCTACATGAAGTACTTTGAATGCAAAAGTAAGTCTTGACAATACCAAATTTAGATCCGGCAATACTAGATGAAGCACTGGGAATCTGAGTGCAGTGTAAGGCTTGGCAATTCTCGATTAAGATAATACTAAATCAAGTACCGGGATTGTGAGGGGATTCTAAGGGTAAGTCTCGGCAATACTAAATTTAGAATAGACAATACCAAGCTTAGCATTGGAAAACTAAAAGTAAGTCTTCGCAATATTAAATTAACTAATTACTAGGATGCGTCAATCAAGCACTGGGAATGTGAGAAGAAGTCTTGGCAATGCTAAATCCAGATTTGTTCAATATGTACTAAATTCATAACAGGGAATTTGAAAGAAAGGCCTGGCAATGTTCAATTTGCAATTGGCGATACTAAATTTAGAAGTGGCAATACTAAATCAAGCACTGGGAACCCGAGAGTACGTCTTGGCAATATTCAATTTAGAATTTGCAAAAAACAAAACATAAGCAATGGTGGGCATCTGGCAATACTGAATCTAGAATTGTCAATATACTCAAAATTCAGTACTGGGAGTCTGAAAGTAATGCTTGGCATTTTTCAATGTGGAATTGCCCATAGAATACTAAAATTACCCACAGCCCCCGAGGTTTGCCGTCACCCCCTAATCCACGCTTGTCCTGCCCATGCCCAGGTGACTCGAGTTCCTGCAGCACGTGGTTCAAGTATGGCACCCTTTACTAGTCAAGTAGCAGAACTCGTGCAGCCATATTTGACACGTGGTGACCTCCGTTCTCTTCAGAACGTAGGGCCGTGGTACCACGAGGGCGTGGGTGGCAGGCAGGTTTAGGGTTTTAGGTTTAGGGTTTAGGTTTCGGTTTGGGGCTTCATGGTTTTTAGGGTTTAGGTTTAGGGTTTTACGGTTTTTGGGATTTAGGTTTAGGGTCTTTAGGGTTTAGGTTTAGGGTTTTTAGGTTTTTAGGGTTTAGATTTAGGGTTTTTAGGTTTAGAATTTTTGGGGCTTAGGTTTAGGGGTTTTAGGGTTCAGGTTTAGGGTTTTTAGGGTGTAGGTTTAGGGTTTTTAGGTTTAGGGTTTTTAGGGCTTAGGTGTAGGGCTTTCAGTGTTTAGGTTTAGGGTTTTTAGGGTTAGGTTTAGGGTTTTTAGGGTTAGGTTTAGGGTTGTTAAAGTTTAGGTTGGGATTTTAGGGTTTAGGTTTAGGGTTTTTAGGCTTAGGTTTAGGGCTTTCAGTGTTTAGGTTTAGGGTTTTTAGGGTTAGGTTTAGGGTTTTTATGGTTTAGGTGTAGGGTTTTTAGGGTTAGGTTTAGGGTTTTTATGGTTTAGGTGTAGGGTTTTTAGGGTTTAGGTTTAGGGTTTTAGGCTCTTTAGGGTTTAGGTTTAGGGTCTTTAGGGTTTAGATTTAGGGTTTTTAGGGTTTAGGTTTAGGGTTTTTATGGTTTAGGTGTCGGGTTTTTAGGGTTTGTAGAGTTTTTAGGGTTTAGGTTTAGGGATTTTAGGGTTTAGGTTTAGGGTTTTTAGATTTTAGGTTTAGGATTTGTTTGGTTTTGGTTTAGTTTTTTTTGGTTTTGGTTGAGGGTTTTTAGGGTTGAGGTTGAGGGTTTTTAGGGTTCTTAGTTTTTAGGGTTTTGGTTTAGGTTACTTGGACCCCTGCAGGCTGGCTGCTTCCTTGGCGGAGGCGGACTGCGAGTTTTGGCAGTCAGTGCAAGCTCGCAAGGAGGACTGGGACTTCTGGCTGGCACTGCAGGCGCGCAGGCAAGCAGAGCGGCAGGCGCCTAGACCTAGACGGGTGAACAGAGCTCGCTTCAAGATCCCGGCGGAGCCGTGATGGTTCGTGTCAGCGACAAGGCGAAGCTCACTGCTAGCACTTCAAAGCGTCCGCATGCTGCTGTGTACGGCAAGAAGCCCGTTCTGAACTCCAAGTTCAAAAAGAGGGGGATCGCCTACTCTCGCAAGGTGCGGGGTCAGGTGTGCAATCGCACCTTGCGCCGCTTGGAGCAGCCGTCCTACCAGGAGGTCATGTTGCTCACGCAGGCCAAGGCGAAGGCGTTCCTCAAGCAGCACGGGGTGCTGCCTGCCAACAAGCAGACCTTCTTCTGCTGGTCTTGCGGGGAGCAGCTCCACATGAAGGAGGGTGTGGGCAGATGCAACCGACGCAAGTGCGACAACAAGTCTCGCTTGCACGATACTGCCCACGTGTACACCCCTCTGGCATCGCACGCGAGAGCGGGGTATGAGGCGGACTATGTGTGCTTCTTGCGGTGCGCTTACATGCTGGGTTGCAAGATTCCAGCAGACGCTGGGGTTCACATGGTGAGGCGGCCGGATGAGACGCCAAGAGCTGCTGAGCACAGGCTTTACAGGTACACTCAAGGGATGAAGGTTGCCCTTGCCTACGATCAGCTCTTGTACAGCAGAGACTTGGTGTTCAAGGACGAGATTGTTGAGCCGGACTCTGGCCGCATGGGCAGTAAGAAGACAAGCACAGAGGACGCCACCAAGAAGGAGCATCAGGGCAGGACTTTGGTGCTGAAAGGCCGATCTTCGAAAAAGTGGGGCAGCTTCGCGCTCAGGACAAGCATATCGCGCAAAGGGCGTGGCATGGGCACAGAGAGGAGACGGGGCCAAGGCTTGGAAGTCAGTGGGTGACTCCATGAACACTCCTACATTGCCGGGTGTCAACCACATGAAGAAGATCTTCACGCCGCTGAGCAGGCTGCGCAAGAAGACTATGCCACCTGCTGCCGCTCGCACCTTGTCCCGCGCTAGCAGCACGAAGGTTCCGACTGCTCAGGAAGGGCCGAGGCACTTCTGGGCTGCAGGCGGCGACAATGCCGCGGAATCTTGCCTGGGGCACATCAAGCAGACCATGCGACGCCTCGGTTTTGCGGGCCGAGGGAACCCGACCAAGAAAGAGACCAAGTCCGTCCAAGCCCTCGCGGCCTCTGCGTTGCTGCGCAGCGCAGGGCTGGTGCACGTTTTGGAATCTTTGAAGCAGTATAGGCTTGCTTTGTCCGAAGGACGCATAAAGCAGCCGCCGCCTCTAGCGTTCGATGAGCCGAGCTGCGCTTGGCTTTACGAATCGTGACATATTAACAGCAGTGGCAGCGCAGACAAAATGCTTCAGGCGGGTCCGAGCTTCGTGATCTCCGGGTCTTGGTGTTGGGGCGTTGGTTCCGGGCGCCGGCAAACCTCAGGGGCTGGCCGTAAAATTAGCATTGGGATCTGAGTGTAAGTCTTGGCAGTGCTCAGTTTAGATTTGGCAATAGTATTGCCGAGACTTACTTTCAGAATCTTGGTACTTAATCTAGTATGATCTTAATCGAGAATCTTCAAGCCTTACACTGCAATCAGATTCCCAGCGCTTATTCTAGTATTGCCAGATCTAAATTTGGCATTGCCAAGACTTACTCTTGCATTGAAAGGACTTCGTTTAGCAGTTGCAATTTTAAATTGAGCAGTGCCAACTGAATTCAATATTGCTAAAACTTACTCTCAAAATCCCAGTAGTTAAATCAGTACTGCAAAGACTTACTTTTAGTTTCCCAGTGCTAAGCTTAGTATTGCCAACTCTAAATTTAGTATTGCCGAGACTCACTCTCAGAATCCCATAATCGAGAACTGCCAAGCCTACACTGCACTCAGATTCCCAATGCTTAATCTAGTATTTCAGGTCTAAAGTTGGTATTGTCAAGACTTACTTTTGCATTCAAAGTACTTCATGTAGCAGTTGCAATGTTAAATTGAGCAGTGCCAAGACTTACACTCAGATTCCCAGTGCTCGATTTAGTATTGCCAATTCTACAGTACACCGAGTATTGCCAATTGCAAATTGAACATTGCCAACCCTTACTTTTAGAATCCCTGTACTGCATTTAGTATATACTGAAAGTTCTAGATTTGGTATTGCTAAGATTTCCTCTCAGATTCCCAGTGCTTAATTCCACTGGTGGACGAGGTATCAGTTCGAAGTGGCAGAACCAGGCCGAATGCAACCCATGAGCCCATGGCTATTTTGGGCTCAAATGTGGCTGGTCCCCCTCAAGCCATTGCTTGGTTTATCAGGCCAAAACCATCTTTTTTGTTCTAAACCATGTTTTTTGTTGTTTTTGGTTTTCTTCGAGTTGTTGTTGGTGTTTCTTGTTTTCTCAAGATGGTTCCTTTGTTCGTGTTAGATCAAGTGCAACTGAGCTGACCCATGAGAAGACTGCAAGCCTCAAAACGCGCAAAAAGCCCACTACCAGGGTCCCCTGTTCTGTTTTCTTTTTTTTGAGGGGGGATTGACCTCGCCAGTTCTGCCACTTCTGCTTGCGGCGCTGTGTCTGCAAGTCTTGGCCGCCTTCATCCAGGACGGCTTCATCCGATCGGGGGAAGTGGGAGCTTCAGATCCCTTCCATTCCGACAAACGTCCATCTGAAGAACACTAGGTCCAGCCAGGTGTTCGACCTCTCACCCCTTTTTTGGTTGGCCGGGTTCCCTACTAAAATAGACCACAGACACAAGGGTAACCTTATTCCAACCTCTCTACTGGAAGACCTAGAACATGTTTCATTTGTTCTTGTTGTACTGGACGTATTTGTAATTTGTATATTTTTCCAGTTGGCTTAAGCAAATGGACGCAAATGAGCCCTATATTTTTTGGTATTGTCCCCAAATCCAAGAAGGGTATCGGTTTAGGACATCTTCAGAGAAAAACTATCTTGCTGTGAATGGACGAAATCCGCTGGCGCCACTTTGAAACCATGTTTGAAACCATGTTTGAAACCAATGTTGATATGTTTATGATATGCCACATTCTAGGGTTTATTGGAGAAGGGTTCACCCAAGCCGAATAAGCAGATTCCAATATTGAGGACATCCAACCTATTGGGGTGAGGGTTGATAACAGTTGAACGCTAACGTTCAGTTGGTCTCAGTTGAGCGCAAACGGCCAAAGTAGTATAGTAGGTGGTTCTATGCAGATATGAGGATGGCTCGGATGAGGCGCCATGACATGGCCATGTGCGATACAAAACTGGGAACCAACATTGTGACCACCAGCTATGTTGGTTGGGGCCTAGATGAACCATTTTGCCAGCCAAGGGGTTCTGGCGCCGCCCCAATGATTAATGGTACCTGAAGACGCTTGGCTTGGCGAAGTCTGAATTTTGTGTGACCAGGCCCAGTTGCTTGCCGTAATCCAGATCTGGATTTGATCACAAAAAATGGGCTTGGGTGCTTTCTTGAGATGGCTCCCCTGCCCTGTTGCTGGCATTCAACCCATAGGGAAGCTGTACATGCACCCATACACCTCGGACCATATAGATAGGCATGAATGGCGAGATTTGTTTTTCCGGTTTGGATCTCTCTCTCTAAACACTGTGAAGGTGGAATATGGAAAGACTAGGTGCCTCCAAGCGGGCGCTCCCCCATGCTCGCGGGAAGTTTCGAATTGATAGGAACTGGCTCTGTCAGAGATCGTCAGGCGCGCAGATGGCCGATCCGCCGTTGCCGGCGTTGGTTTGAGAGCGTCTTGCGAGCTCGGGGACCATAGTAGAAAGTCGGGGCCGCTAAGAGAGGCCTTGAAAGGGGCCAACATCCGAAATTGCTTGAACAGCCCTAGAGTTGCTCTGAGCTGTTAAAGGATCCAACCACATCGAGGATTGGCCTTAAGTCCTGATGATTTTCCTTTTCCAGTCTACTTTTCGAGCCTCGTGCCAGGGCAAACCCCAGGGTTCGCCTTTGTTTCCCTAACCCATCCAATGTTTGGAAAGAGTGGGAAGGGCTGGTAAATTGCGGTGTTTTGGCGACGGTCCATTTGTGTCCATCGTGTCGCTACAGCAGACATCCGAGGAGTGGGCAAGTGGCACTCAGGTTCTTGGGATGTTTTGTCAAAAGTGGGTGAGTGTAGAGTGACATTAGGAACTAGGAAGTTGGACAACCACTCCATGCCAGGAACTACGGGAGTTCCGGCGCTTTGCCAAGCCCATGGGCGGAAACAAGTTGTGTTTGCCAGGTTGGTCCTGTAGGTGCGAATATGACAACAGTGGCTGCATCCCTTATTGGAGCTAAGAAGAAACTGACTGCCATTCTGCCTGTATCAAAGTCATCCCGGTGGTAGGTTGCAGCACCACCCCAGTTGCTGACTTTGACAACTTCCAGGAATGGTCCAAATAGTGACCCCGGACTGACCTGAGTCAAAGAACCTTGTTTCGCGAGTCCCAAAGGTTCCACGGAGTTTCAGGTTTCGAGACGGCAACTCTATGGATGCAGGCGCATCAGTTTGTCTGAAGTACCCCTCCCACCAGACAACATAGAACCCACCAGTGGGCCCCAGGAGTAAAATGGTCTTGCCACCCAGCGGCGTTGGAAACCGAGTAGCCCTTGCACTAGCATCACACACAAAGAAACGACAAACGAACCTCCGGGTCTGGTCTATTTAGTTTTTCTGGGTCCCAGTGTTGGCAAAGCAAAGGGGGCAAGGTATCTAACATGGTTTCCACTACCCTGAAACTGCCTGTGGAACCACTCCCGCGCTTGTTCTGTCTTGTTTTCTTGGCCAGCTCACCTCGCTCGGGTAAAACGAGCACTATCATGTCGGTCGTAGAGGGTCTCTTATTTCAGGACTTGGACATTGTACAAAATTGCAGAAATTGTTAACCCAAGAACCAAACCAAGGGAACAATTTGGTTGGTTTGGTAACCGCTTTGATGACCGGATGAATAAACCCCCGACAGATTGACAAGGAAGGTGTCCCCTTTTTACCTACCGAATCACTTTTGGAGGGGCCCCCCCACCCCCCTTACTCCTCAAAATGGTTTATAAAATTCACTTTTGGAGGGCCTCCCCACCCCTGATTCCTCCAAACGTTTTTTTCTTTAAACCTAACCCAAACGTGGCTCGATTCGGTTCGCGACTCAGTTCGCTTCATTCCTGTGTTTTGTTCACGTGTTGTTTCTTCATATGGCAAAACGGCCGAATGGCCGTTTGGCTCAAGTTTTCAACCCCCCGTCAGTTTTACTCTGGCACCACGTGCGGACGCCATACAACGGCAGCCGCCCACATCATCGGGAAAAGGTCTCGGTGCTGGGGGCAGCTGGTTGTGGGAGGTATCCGGTGGTGCGACAGGGTTTGCTGGGCTTGGTTGAGTACTTATACTTCTTCAACTTGATTCCCAACTTCCCCAAACTTCTCTTTGCTAACCGTCACATCCTCAACCCGGTCACCATCCACAGCTTCACCCGAGTTGTGTTTCCGGGTGCTTTGGGTACATCGTGATCTTCGTTGTGCTCATTTGCTTCCCTGGGCTACTTCGTGTTCGCCCAAAACCGCAGGTTATCAGCCGTAACAGCTAGAAGCTGGGGCTGGTGATCCGGTTGCGGGACGTGACCCGCTACCTGCTCCCTCGCCTACTTGTACGAGCAATGGCGTCCCCCGGAGCTTCACATCGTGGGCCGGGCTTCGTGGATGACGAGGCCAACGCCCTTCGCGGCAACGCCGCGCTGCTGCCCCCGGCTTAGACAGCCGGCTGTGGCCCATTCCCCCGATGGTGGGCGCAGAGCCCAATCCCGGGGTGATCACGGACGATTGGATCCTTTCTCAGGTCGTGTTTGATGAGGATGCGGAGGCCCCTATCCCGGCGGCAGTGCTCCAGATTGAGGACGGACCCCCTCTAGAAGAGGCTGAGGTTCCTCCAAATCAGGTGCCCTCGTCGATTTCGCCTACTGTTCCGTTCGTGGCGCTCCAGATCGAAGACCGGGCTGCCCATCATGCTGCTCATCAGGAGCCGGTTCAATCTTGGTCCCTTACATGGGATCAGTTTGACCAGCTCCTCGGCAGTGGATCGCAGGCTACACCGCCTGATTTCGGTCGGCTCGACTTCGACTCGGGTGCCCCCATGTCGGTCGGGAATCTGGATTTTCAATCCCTTTTTGATGCTGATTGGAGATCTCAACCTTCCCGAATAGACAGATCTTTTGATGCCCTGCCTATGCATGAACCTACTCAGGGTTTTCCGCATGATGGAGAAAATGACCCCAATGAAGATTTCTCCCCTTCTCAAGTTGCAGGTTCGGCCCAACCCGAGGCGGGCAAACGGGCGATTGAGGACTGGCCGCAAATAGCTGGCCTTCCTCCTGTCTCAGGTTCATCCGACATTGACATCATTCACGATCACACCAGTCCGGCGGATATGGACTTCATCGCTGATGCAGTATCATCTCACTTGTCAGGTACCCACGACCGGAACGCGGACCGCTACAACGCTGGTCCTAATCCACCGCTTTCCTCAGGTACCCGAGGTCGGGACGCGAACCGCTACAACGCGGGCTCAAATCCGCCAAATCAAGCATCAGGTACTCATCGATCGGGCACGGGCCGCGAAATAGCAGGCCCAAATCCTTCATCCACTTCGTCAAGAAGCCATGCCGGTCTCTTCGCGGCCTTCAATCGGCATCAGACTCGGAAAGAGTCCGCCCCCGACGTCATCGACCTCGAGGAGCAGTCCAGCCACCGTACCAGTGATGGATCCGAGCAGGATACACCTGGTATTGGCTCTACTCCCTTCGACCTTCTCGACATTCCCTTCCATCAGCCACCCAGGAGAGGAAATGAAGATGATGAAACCATCCCTGGGATCCTCGATGTAATCGATGAGGCCGAGGTCACACCAGAGAGACGAACGACATCGCTCCCGCCGAGCCGCGTTGCCAAAGTACTTTCCCCTAAGCCATTCAATGATGACGTTGCTCAACGGCTTGATCTCACTCAACCTGATCCAGATCAAGCTCAACATCGCGGATCGTCATCGTTTGATAACATGTCGGGACAAACCGGCACTGACTCGCGAGCCACAAAGAGGAGCTCTGAGTCACCCGAAAGACGTGAAGCTGCCCTCCGATTGCGATCTAATCCCCCAGCTCATCACGATCCTGTTGACGTTCCTATCCACTCTGCGGGGTCTGGGCTCAGCTCCAATGCCCCGATGTCTGAGAAGGAGACTGATGACGGGATCAACTCTACGCCCAGAAATCGGAGACCCGGACTTAGCACTGTTGCCCCTGGGAATGGAGGGCTTCCATCAAATCAGCCGGTCAGCAACTCCCTCATCCCTGCATTCTTTCAAATCGGGACTCCCGGCTGCACTCCCGACAGGGAAGAAAATAGGCGTGGAGCTCACGACGCTGATAGTCGTCCGGCCCCGTCTGCATCCACAAGTGACGGCCATCCGGTTGCATCTGAGCTACAGCGACTGCTTCTCGCGATCCACAACGAGGTCAAGGGATGCAAGGCCGAAATCCAGGGATGCAGAACTGAGATTCGTTCATGCAGGGATGACATCAACGTTTGCGTCGGTGAAATCAAGAAGATCAATAACCGTGTTGATGCCTTCGAGAAGAAGGTTGAATCATCTTTTTCTGCCGTTGCCGGGACCCTCTCAGGACACGAGGCCAAATTCCGTGATTTCCACGAGTGGGTCGCCCGAAGCGAGAAGGAGACGAATGAGCGTTTCAAGATGTATGATGAGAGGTCCAACTCGATCGTCATATCCGCTGCTGAACTTCGCGAGCAGGCCGAGTCACTTGAAAACGTCAAGGTCCAGCTCCTTAGGTTCTCTGAGATTGGGACCCTTGAGGCTGAAGTTCGAAAAATCAAGGACGAAGTTGAGGCGAACTCTCGCAGTGTCATTGACATTGAGGGAACCATCTCAAGGGAAAGAACCATCCGTGGGAACGTCGAGACGTATATCCAGCAGCTCGTTCCTGCGACCGACCTGAAGCAGTTCAATGACAGGATGTCCGGAGCCCTCAATGAGAACTCACAGAAACAGGAAGAGTTCAAGCTTCAGTTGTCCCGTATTGCTAGGTGCGTCAAGGACCTTCATGATAAAAGCCTAGGCCCCTATCCGAGGGACATGCAAGAGCAGTTTATGAAGCTTGTGTTGAGGGTCAATGAGATCAACATGCAGATCGCTGAGTTGAGGGAACAACCTCCTGCTGCCTGCGCATCTTCAAGTGCTGGCGCTGCTTCGATCACCGGGACGGGGCCATGGGAGAAATCTGGAGACACTGATCCCTTAACCCAGGGAAGGGCTCCTAGAGGTTCTCCTCCTCGTGATGCTCGCACCGTCAGCTCGGCGAGACCTCCTCCACCTCCACCTCCTTCAGGGCCACCCCCACCGTCACCATCAGCCCCCATCTTTGGCAGGGATCCCTCTAGAACGAGGGCCGTTGCTCGAGCTGCCGGCGCTGCTCCTGATAACCGGGCCAGGTGCGCTCATGAGGAGCCCGGGCATCCACAGCATCGGGAACCTCGCTATCCATGCCGAAGCTGCGGCAAGTCAGTCTGCGAAGACTGCTTTGACCATGATTGTAACTCATGTTTCAAATGTAGCGATCAGTTTCCTAGATGCCGCGCATGCAGGGGAAGAGGGGGGAGACACGGACTTGTGACGTGTCTCATATGCAAGGATGAGTACTGCGATCAACACATCGCTCCACCTGACGATGTGCGCCGTTTTGGGTCAGATGTTCGACCTATTTGCCTGCTGCTTGAGGGCTGACCCCGATGGGAAAACTAAGCATCGTGGTCCTAGTGCGGGACCTGGAGGACCTGGTTGCATTCCTGACCATAATCAGCGGGATGGCACTGCTCCTGATCCTGGATCCGGGCCATCACGTGGAGATCCGTCACATCGGAGTCCTGAACCGCAACAAGGAAACTCTGGTTTCTGTTCCCACGCCGGAGCCGCCGGGCCAATGCCGCCGAGGGCAATGTCATCGCCCGTAGTCGGGCGAGCAGCTCCGAGGGGAACCATCAACACGTATCCCGGATGTTCCCCTACAGGGGGGATTTTCACTGGCCAGGTTGAGCATGGAACATCTCAGGGAGTCATTCGCGGAAGATACGGGCCTGACACTGCTGTGACAAATCAGCAGAATCCACAGCCTCACCACGGAGTACAGGATAACTCTGGCGGGCCAGCTGGTTTCTCTCTTCCACCGGGACTCGGTAAGGGTGTGCATGGCGCCGGTGGTGTCGGCGGTATTGGAGCTCCCGACCTTCGCCGATCTTCCGCTGAGGAGAGAGTCTGCCCTCGATGCAACATCAATGTCAAGCCCAACGTCCCCGGGACACCTCCATGCTTCCAAACCTGTTCGTTGTGCCGCACTTCCTTGTGTTCCGCATGCTGCCCACCATCGTCTGGGAGTTGCTCTCTTTGTGCCATATCCATTGGCAGAGACGGCGTTCTACCTCCCCACGTTTTTGGGCAGGCTACTCGACCGCCCTTAACTTCGTTGCAATCTGAGGCGAACAAGTGCGCCAACATAGAGCTCGAGAAAGAGCCTGCGCCGCACGAGTTGCGAGACTGGATCATTTCCACGAGAGAAATCGTGAGCAACGCATTCAGCTATGACTCGCCATATGCCATGTCTTGGGTCATGAGTGTCGAGAACGCCAACGCAATAGAGGAACTTGCCCTGAGTCTGCAAAAGTAGTAAATTTAGTATGGCAGCGATTTACTCTAAAATTTACTATTTACTAATCTCATTTTACTAGGCCAAGTAAAGTAAATTTACTAGTAAATAAATTTAGTAGTAAATGTAAATTTCAAAACTAGTAAAAAAAGCAGTATTTTTCAGTATTTTGTCTGGTATGTTTCGTGAGCTGCCTCGAACGCATTTTCCTGAGTCCAAACATTTTCTTAGCATTGAGTAGTGGGAACATGTTTCTGAACAATGTGTATTACTTGAGACATGGTCTTGCCTCGCTTGAGCTCCCCATGAATCGTTTGATTTACGTGCGCGGTTGATTTACTTGGGAACATGGTTGCTCCCAGCTCCACAAAGAACCGCGGTTGGCTTCGAAGGCTGTGCGCTTCATCCCGTGATTGCAGCTTTCTTGGCTGTGTCGCAAGTAAAAGCTTTCAGCACTGTGCGCAAACCCAAGGTTTCCAGAACACACAGAAAGTGAAAACATGAACCATTCAAGCTCTTCTACAGTAGTTGTTCTATTCCTACATTTCCATAAGCCTATATATTTCGGAGTAGCGTGTTTCAGTGCTCTCCCCCATGCGGACAAACAAAAGTGCTTACAATTGTTGTGGTTTGAGTGAGTGGGGCTACACCTTCGTGCTCTGCACAGCGGACAGCTTCTTAGTAAAGCGCATCAGCAGGTGCCCATAGCCCTGCTCCAGAGCCACTTTCATATACGGCGTGCATCAACTTTTAGGAGAACAGCCCCCCCAGCGCGAGCCTGTTCGCAGACATAATTCTGAACGCAGGCTATGTGTTTCTGCTATTCTGTTGGTGTTGCGCACAACGCGCAACGTCCGCGAATGCAAGAAGGGGCAAGCAAAACACGCTCAGTGTACTACTCGTCAGATGGTTTTTGAGGTTGAAAGTGTCTCAGACTACGATATCAACGAACATTGTTTTAGGACACTTCATGTTTTAAACCCCTTGCCTGCAACAGCGCAGCCCGTAAGGACATACAACTTTGTTGCTTGTGTGTTGGATCTCCCCATTTCCGTATTCGTGCTTCAACCAGCAAGCCTCCTAGCTCCAGCATGCCTGTCAACCTTGAAGTTTTTGAGCTTTCGAAATCCAGTTGACTCTCCGGCAGTCATGTCCGGTTGTGTGCGACATTGCGCTGTTTTTTCCGCGTGAACCAGGGTTGTGATCCGTGCTTTTCCCTCGCGTTTCCCGTGTACAAACGTATTGTAGGCAAGGGACTTGGCATGCTCGACTTTAATGATTTCAAGAGTTTGGCCCAACTCTGTGAAACCAACATTGGCTTTCTGCCTGTACTTGAAATGCTTGCCGCTTTCCAGTTGTTCGAAAACAACTCGATACCACCCTTAAAACTCATCAACCAAGGATGCGTCATGGCAGCTTGTGCCTGATTTTGCACGAGCCAAAGCTGAGGCACATGTGAAACCTAAATAGGGGTTAGGAAAATCGATTTTCTTGACCCTTTTTTGACCCCATGCCAAAGTGGCCCAAAGCTGAAAGGACCGCCTGGACCTGTGGGCGACCAACAGCAACAGCGAAGTGTGAGCGCATGCGCTTGGTTTTTGGCACTGGCGATTTTCAATTCGAATGGCTTGAACCAACTCCATCAAGCCACAGCTACCCTTTCGTTCATGTTCGTTGCTTTAGTTCCCAATTTCTACTCTTAACACTCATCAACACTACATAGAGTCACTGACCAAGAAAAAAAGGGTTTGGCGCTTGGTTGGGAATTTCAAGAGATTGGCCCAGCTCCGTCAAACCACAGAAAACCTTTTGTCCACGCCCTGCGTTTTGTACTTGTCCATTCAGTCATTCATTCATTCATTCGTTCATTCATTCGTTCCATTCCATTCCATTCCATTCCATTCCATTCCATTCCATTCCATTCCATTCCATTCCATTCCATTCCATTCCATTCCATTCCATTCCATTCCATTCCATTCCATTCCATTCCATTCGTTCATTCATTCATTCGTTCATTCATTCTTCATTCAGCACTCCACACTCCGCACTCCCCACTCCAGTGCAGTGGGGAGTGTGGAGTGCCGAGTGGGGAGTGCGGAGTGCGGAGTGGGGAGTGTGGAGTGCGGAGTGCGGAGTATGAAGTGTGGAGTGCGGAGTGTGGAGTGAGGAGTGAGGAGTAGGGAGCGGGGAGTGTGGAGTGAGGAGTGGAGCGTGGGAAGTGCGGAGTGTGGAGTGTGGAGCGCGGAGTGTGGAGTGTGGAGTGGGGAGTGTGGAGTAGGAAGTATGGAGTGTGGAGTGTGGAGTGTGGAGGGGAGTGGGGAGAGTGTGGAGTGTGGAGTGTGGAGTGTGGAGTGAGGAGTGGGGAGTGGGGAGCGGGGAGTGTGGAGTGGGGAGTGTGGAGCGCGGAGTGCGGAGTGTGGAGTGTGGAGTGGGGAGTGGGGAGCGTGGAGTGTGGAGTGAGGAGTGGGGAGTGGGGTGCGCGGAGTGTGGAGTGTGGAAGTGTGGAGTGTGGAGTGCGGAGTGCGGAGTGTGGAGTGTGGAGTGTGGGGAGTGGGGAGTGTGGAGTAGGGAGTATGGAGTGTGGAGTGGGGGAGGTGTGGAGTGTGGAGTGTGGAGTGAGGAGTGGGGAGTGCGGTCTGGGGAGTCTTAGGGGAGTGTGGATGGAGTGTGGAGTGAGGAGTGAGGAGTGGGGAGTGGGGTGTGTGGAGTGTGGAGTGTGGAAGTGTGGAGTGTGGAGTGCGGAGTGCGGAGTGTGGAGTGTGGAGTGTGGGGAGTGTGGAGTGTGGAGTGAGGAGTGGGGCGTGGGGAGTGGGGGGGGAGGAGTGTGGAGTGCGGAGTGGGGAGTGTGGAGTGGGGAGTGTCCACACTCCCCACTCCCCACTCCTCACTCCATACTCCCTACTCCACACTCCACACTCCCCACTCCCCACTCCTCACTCTGCACTCCACAGTGCAGACTCCCCACTCCACACTCCCCACTCCGCACTCCGCAGTCCCCCACTCCACACTCCCCCACTCCACACTCCACACTCCCCACTCCACACTCCACACTCCCCACTCCACACTCCCCGCTCCACCCTCCACACTCCCCACTCCCACTCCCCACTCCCCACTCCACACTCCACACTCCACACTCCACACTCCACACTTTACACTCCACACTCCGCATTCCGAACTCCTCACTCCACACTCCCCACTCCGCACTCCCCGCTCCGCACTCCCCACTCCCCAAACAACAATTTTGGAACAAACACACACCAAAACCACGGTGCAATGTTGGTGCAATGTTGGTGCAATGTTGGTGCAATGTTGGTGCAGTTTTGGTGCTGTTTTAAAACTGCACCAAAACTGCACCAACATTGCACCAAAATGGTGCAGTTTTGGTGCAGTTTTCAAAATGCACCAAAACTGCACCAACATTGCACCAACATTGCACCATGATTGCACCATGGTTTTGGTGAGTTTTTTGTTGATTTGTGTCACCAATGAGCAAGGTTTGGAGTGGGGAGTGCGGAGTGTGGAGTGTGGAGTGGGGAGTGTGGAGTGGGGAGTGGGGAGTGGGGAGTGCGGAGCGGGGAGTGTGGAGTGGGGAGTGGGGAGTGCGGAGTGCGGAGTGTGGAGTGTGGAGTGGGGAGTGTGGAGTGGGGAGTGCGGAGCGGGGAGTGTGGAGTGGGGAGTGGGGAGTGCGGAGTGTGGAGTGGGGGGTCTGGAGTGTGGAGTGCGGAGTGAGGAGTGGGGAGTGGGGAGTGGGGAGTGTGGAGTGTGGAGTAGGGAGTATGGAGTGTGGAGTGTGGAGTGTGAAGTGTGGAGTGAGGAGTGGGGAGTGGGGAGTGTGGAGTGGGGAGTATGGAGTGTGGAGTGTGGAGTGTGGAGTGAGGAGTGAGGAGTGGGGAGTGTGGAGTGTGGAGTGTGGAGTGTGGAGTGTGGAGTGAGAAGTGGGGAGTGGGGAGTGTGGAGTGTGGAGTGGGGAGTGTGGAGTGCAAAGTGCGGAGTGCGGAGTGTGGAGTGTGGAGTGTGCAGTGTGGAGTGCGGAGTGTGGAGTGTGGAGTGAGGAGTGGGGAGTGGGGTTTGTGGAGTGTGGAGTGTGGAAGTGTGGAGTGTGGAGTGCGGAGTGCGGAGTGTGGAGTCTGGAGTGTGGAGTGTGGGGAGTGGGGAGTGTGGAGTAGGGAGTATGGAGTGTGGAGTGTGGAGTGAGGAGTGAGGAGTGGGGAGTGCGGAGCAGAGGGAGTGCGGAGTATGAAGTGTGGAGTGTGGAGTGTGGAGTGAGGAGTGAGGAGTGGGGAGTGGGGAGTGTGGAATGTGGAGTGTGGAGTGAGGAGTGGGGAGTGGGGAGTGGGGAGTGCGGAGTGTGGAGTGTGGAGTGCGGAGTGTGGAGTGTGGAGTGGGGAGTGTGGAGTAGGGAGTATGGAGTGTGTAGTGTGGAGTGAGGAGTGGGGAGTGGGGGGTGTGGAGTGTGGAGTGTGGAGTGTGGAGCGTGGAGTGCGGAGTGAGGAGTGGGGAGTGGGGAGTGGGGAGTGTGGAGTGGGGAGTGTGGAGTGTGGAGTGCGGAGGGTGGAGTGTGGAGTGGGGAGTGGGAGTGTGGATTGCGGAGTGTGGAGTGTGGAGTGTGGAGTGAGGAGTGGGGAGTGGGGTGTGTGGAGTGTGGAGTGTGGAAGTGTGGAGTGTGGAGTGCGGAGTGCGGAGTGTGGAGTGTGGAGTGTGGAGTGTGGGGTGTGGAGAGTGAAGAGTGGAGTATGGAGTGGGGAGTGTGGAGTAGGGGAGTTTGGAGTAGGGAGTGTGGAGTGTGGAGTGTTGTGGAGTGGGGAGTGGGGAGTGGGGAGTGCTGAATGAATGATTCATTGATTGATAGATAGATAGATTGATTGATTGATTGATTGATTGATTGATTGATTGATTGATTGAATGATTGATTGATTGGTTGATTGATTGATTGAATGAATGAATGACTGAATGAATGAATGAAAAAGTACAAAACGTAGGGCGTGGACAAAAGGTTTCAGTGTTTTGACGGAGTTGGGCCAATCTCTTGAAATTCCGAACCCAAAGTGCTAAAACCACTTTTTCTTGATCACTGACTATATGTAGTGTTTTTTTAATGAGTAGAAATTGGGAACTAAAGCAACAAACATGAACAAACATGTAGCTGTGGCTTGATGGAGTTGGTCCAAGCTATTCGAATTGAAAATCGCCAGTGCCAGAAAACCAGTCGCATCTTGGTCGCCCACAGGTCCAGGCGGTCCTTTCAGCCTTGGGCCGCTTTGGTGTGGGGTCAAAAAAGGGTCAAGAAAATCGATTTTTAGCCCCTATTTAGGTTTCACATGTGCCTCAGCTTTGGCTCGTGCAAAATCAGCCACAAGCTGCCATGACGCATTATTGGTTGATGAGTTTTAAGGGTGGCATCAAGTAGTTTTTGAAAAATTGGAGAGCCGCAAGCATTTCAAGTACAGGCGCAAGCCCAATGTTGGTTTCACAGAGTTGGGCCAAACTCTTGAAATCATTAAAGTCAAGCATGCCAAGCCCCTTGCCTACAATATGTTTGTGTAAGGGATGCGCGAGGTTCAAGCACGGGTCAAAACCCTGGCTTTCGGGAAAACAACGCAAAGTCGCCAACAACCGGACACGACTCCCGGTCTATTGGATTTCGAAAGCACAAAAACTTCAAGGTTGAAAGGTATGCTGGAACTAGGAGGCTTGCTGGTTGAAGCGCAAATACGGAAATGGGGAGATCCAAAGCACAAGCAACAAAGTTGTATGTCCTTTAGGGTTGTGCTGTTGCAGGTAAGGGGATTAAAACGTGAAGTGTTCTAAAACGATGTTCGTTGATATCGTAGTCTGAGGACACTTTCGAACTTAAAAAACATCTGTATACTGAACGTGTTTCGCTTGCCCTCGGAAGTTGCGCATTGTGCGCAATGCCACAACAATAGCCTGCGTTCAGAAGTATGTCTGTAAATAAAGTCCAATGAGCTTGCCATGTGCCACATGCGTCCCATGTAAATGCTTCACGCTTCAGCCAGGGAAATCAGTCGCTCACAAGTAAAGAGGGTTGCGCGCCAGCGCACTTCAATCACATGTCTCCCACAGGACAGGCAACCAGAAGCGTACAAAAAACCAAAGATGAATACGCCGACAAGTCTTCGGATCGCAAGTAAGCGCGCGAGTAAATCTGTGACGTGGGATTCGCGTGTAAAAGCGCAAGAAGAGCGCAAACTGCGCTGTCAGTTGCAGGAGTACTACGAGACCTCTGGCAAGAAAATGCATTTTTTGCTTGCGTTCCCTGTGGTTGGCAAGGTGCATTCACCCAAGCATCGTTTGGTGTTACAAGGGCGAGGCGACAATGCAGCGGCTCCAGAAGCTGTGGAATGAAACGAAGCCCTAGTTTCACCGAGAGAACGGCTGGCGCAGGCGCTTCGAGGGAACACCGCATGAGTTGCAAGGATTTCGTTGCTTGAGGATTGAACGGGCTGCTTCGCGAAACAAATGACAAATTACTTGCGGGGCAACCTCCGTATGACTTGTGCTTGCCGGTGCCTTATGGGTTTCACACAGAATTTTTTGCTTGTGACATGTGCAGTGTAGGTTAGACTTGCAGATATTGGTGCTTGTGCTTGCAAAGCAGGAGGCCCGACTCAGGACCATCAAGCGTGCTCGTTCTTACTTGTGAAGTGGGAAGCTGAGCTTTTTTTGCCGTTGACATGCATGTTCCCATGCACTCCCTCCATTGGTTTCTTCTTATTTTGGGGCGTTCTGGCTGTGTTTTTCTGATCCCGTGCAAATTTACTAATTTTGCAAAAATAGTAAATTTTACTAGTAAATTCTTCGATTTTAGTAAATTTACTATTTTAGTAAATTTACTACTTTTGCAGACTCAGGGTGATGAAGAGTGCCTCTACCCGATCCTTGACAATAGGTTCAATGCTGCGCTGAGAAAATGCATCACATCGAAACCTATAGTTGCCAAGATCAGCAGGCTGACTGAAGAGGCTCAGGTAAAAAGGGGAACGAGGCTGAAAAGCCGCCAGATCCTGTTCTGTCTAATTGAATACCTTCGTCCTGATGAAGTCGGGAGTCAGTCTATCCGTACAAATGAACTTCTTCGCCTATCCCTTGGCAGAGCTGCCGGGTCTGGCGAACCTCAGCTTGAGAAATTCCTTGATAAATGGGAAGGACTCCTGGGCGGAATCACCGCACCGATTGATCACCACGTTCTTCAGCATGTTTTCTTTGAGCAAGTTCGACATTCACCATGCTTGATGCCTGACGTGCAACACTGGGATCGTAATCCAGACGTGCAAAACTACGACTGGATCATGAGGGCCGCTCGTAACGCTGTGTCGAGGTGGAGGACGAGATACAATGTCTCTGAGATAAAGGACCGAATGTACTCCCGATCGCCACATGCTGATCGCAATCCGAATGCCGCCGCTCCTGGGGTACGCCGTCCTTCGCCGTTTGGGGATACTCGCAAGACAGGGGACGCGAGATCAGGTGATCGTGATCGCGGAAAGACGCGGTCTGATGACCCCAGGCGGAATAGCAGGGAGCGCCCTTCTCCAGGAAGAGATCGCCGCCATGAGCATCCTGCCACCCCTGGAGTTTGTCATGATTGGCAGAAGGGGCAATGTAGGCGCGGTTCTGACTGCCGTTTTGCGCACCATGAGGAGAAACCGAAATCTCCCCGCGATGACGACGGTCCCATATACCCTGGGTACTGCAGAGAGTGGCTAAACGCCGGCAAATGCACGCGTCCGAAGTGTACGTACAAGCATGAGAAGCCCCCTCCTGACCTAGCTCCGCTTCCCAGGAGGCCCGGTGCCCCTGCTACTGAGCAGGGGGGTGATTCGTCGAATCCCTATCCTGATGGCGGATTGACAGTCCCGCACCTGGGGTTGATGAGGGTTTCTGAGAGGGGCGGGCCGTTACCCACAGGCCTCGCCGGGAGTATCTATCGCATGCCCAGCGACCAAGTGCGAATCTAGTGGCCTCACGGGTGCCCTTTCTGACAAGACGCCCGGCCGCTCTCCTCCCGCTGATGCACAGGTGTGGGCTAGAACCGATCACCGGGCTTGCATGTTTCAGGGACCCACAGGTGGAGGCCCCGACTTACAGCACGTGGTGTGGAGACGGACCGTTTCCATCCCCGATGGACGGGTTATCCAGGACCTTCCAATCACCTCTCACACTTCGCGGAATAGGATGTTCTGCCCTATCGGTTTTACCGGCGACGTGAAAACTACCTTCTGGTCATACACTGATCCTGTTAAGCGTGCCGCGTGGAATGCCTCTATGCGTCCGAACGTCTACAACGACGATCGCAGCCCGACAGTTCAGATCAATGACTCCGCCATGATTGAATATATCGTCGTTGCTGATAACAACCTTATGAAGCAGATTTCTCATATTTCTCAGAAGTCTAGGAATCCATCCTATACTCACTCCGGGGAGTTCAAGAATGCTTCAAAGATCACCATTGAACGCCAAAGTGAGAAGGCTATTCTCCGCGCGCTATCCATGCAGGAGCAGGTCGCCATTGATCAGGAGGGCGAATACCTCGAATCTAAACCGATTCGACGGCGCATGATGTATAGAGCATCGCGCATGTCCTCCACTCCATCCGCTCCTGGGCACGAGCGATCGATCCGGTGGCTTGCTGATACAGGCTGCCCCATCGATCTTGTTGGACTGAATGAGCTTAGCGCCGGAGAGCAGAGTCTGGTGAAGAAAGCTGGACGTACCCATGCCCTGCAGACCGCCAACGGTACGGCGTCGACCCTCGGAAGCATTGCTGCTGATATGCAGGACATTGACGAGGTGATCGATGCCCACGT
Source organism: Effrenium voratum (assembly GCA_963377175.1). NCBI lineage: Eukaryota > Dinophyceae > Suessiales > Symbiodiniaceae > Effrenium > Effrenium voratum. The sequence continues at coordinate 373,626 of CAUJNA010003803.1, forward strand.
CATGCAGAACACGCCATCGCTCATCTCAATCGGCAAACGCTGTATGGAGCAAGGCTATACCTTCACCTGGCCCGCAGGTGAGCTTCCCGTCCTTCAAGGACCTGATGGCAAGGAGATCGTACTCGACGTGCTGAACAACGTCCCATACTTGCCTGCCTCACGTTGTAACTTCAGTTCTCCAGTGACCGATCAGTACCCTGACGTCCCTGCTGTTCCCGCTCCTTCTGCTCTTTCCGGGGATGTCATTCAAGGGGCAACGAAGGACATGCCTTCGACATCCGAAGATCATCCTGGTTCTCCTGACCCTGATCCTCCTGCCTCTGATCCAAGTGAGGATGCCGTCGAGCTTGAAGGCCACGGCCCTCTGCGTAGCGCCGAAGACTGGAGAGCTGACGCCTTGACCCTCCGACATATGATGACTCATCTTCCCAAGAACCCTTTTTGCTCTCACTGCCAGCGTGCCAAGATGGAGAACGTTAGACTGTTCCGGAAGAAGGGCGCGGCTGGTCACGGAGCCGAAGACTTTGGCGACCTAGTCACCGCCGACACGATGGTTCTGCAAGGACTACGAGACAGGGGCATCAACGGCGAGGCCGACGCCATCGTCTTCTACGATCTCGCCACTTCGTGGATTGATGTCATGCCTGTCATGAGCCGCTCTGATGCTAACACCGTTGACGCTTTCAACCGCTTCGCAGGGCCTCAGAATGACATCAAGATGATGCACACTGATCAAGCTAAAGAACTTGTCAGTGCTTGCAAAGAACTGCGCTGGATACATGAATGGTCTACTCCGGGGATGCCAAAGACCAACGGCATCATTGAAAACAAAGTCAAATTAGTCCTTCATGGTGCACGTGTGCTTTTACGTCAAGCCGGGTTAGAAGCCCGATGGTGGCCCTACGCAACAAAGTACTTTGCCGTCGCTAGGAACATCGAGAATCGGGGAGGTGGAAGCGCGTGGTCTAAAAGACACGCCCCCCTTCCTTTCAACGGCAAGCTTCTTCCCTTCGGTTGCTTGGTTGATTTCTTCCCCGTCGCTCCCAAACCGCGTCGAGTTGAAAAGGCGGGGATCAAAAACGCTCCCGAAGATCAAAATAAGCCTGCCGACGATGACTATTGGAGCAAAGACGAAGAGAATGAGTGCGTTATCCGTATACACCGGACACCCAGAAAAAAACTCTTCGATCCAAGGGGCTCCAACTGCCCAATCGACGTTGATTTCCTCGCTGACGAAACTCTCACCATCATTAAGTATCTCAACGGTGAAAATGACTCCATTCAGTCAACCACGTGGAGAAACCTGAGTGATCATAGAGATGATCAATCGCAAGATTGGATTGGCGAAGCCTATTTTCAGGTCGACGTCCACGCTCTCGAGAAATGGGGCGAAACCTCAAAGGAAGGCGCACCCCTTTCTGATGATGACTATGAACCCATGTCAGCCGAAGAAATCGAGGAAGCTCTGCGTGACTGCGACTACGACCCCCTTGCTGACTTCGCTGAAGAAGAATCTAGTATCGCTCCCGCTGTTCCCGGTGAAGAGCACGATCATTATAAGGCTCCCAAGTTCGCTCCTGTAGCCAAACCTGGTGTTTTCCTTGGTTATCGGTTCGAACCTGGAGGGAAATGGAAGGGCGACTACTATGTTGCTGACCTCGAGCACTTTCAGGCTGGAGTTGTTCGACCCAGTATCCACCAAGTGAAGCAGATCTACCACAATGCTGAAGAACCGTACGTTTTTCCTCTGCTAAAAGCATATGAGGCTCGTACCCGTGAAATTGCATCATATAAGCATGATCGCCTGTCAAACCCTGATCACTTCAGCGGGAAGAATCTGCCCCGAAAAGACGAGTCGTTCAGCTTCGACGAGGGACGCTTTGACCATGAGGACGATGAGGATGATCGTCAAAATCGTCGACAGAATGCTGATTTCGACAATGTTCCAGAGACTGACCTCATAGATCGTCACGTCTCGGATGGATCTTCCCCTGACAAAAGGGATGATTACTGGGTGCGCTTTGAAGAAGAAAGGTCCTGGCATCGATACCATGTCAAGGCGAGAAAGGACTTCTTTGGAGACGACACCCGTCCTCTGCCTTCAGGGGGGCCGGTCCAAGCTGATCTCGACGACGTCAGGATCACTCATTGCACCTTCCTCGATTCCAGAGACGAGGTCTATCGCGACTCCCGTGATGTATATGCCAGCGGCCATCGGGTTAGAACACACAAGTTCTGGACCGGGGTTACCATCCTCTTTGACAAGGGCTGCGCGCCCAAGAGGAGGCGTCCCTCTCCCAAGAAACCGCTCTGCGAAGATGTGTTACCGGGAGGTAAAGAGGACATTGATTATCCTCAGTCCTCCAAAAGAAAAGAACGTCCCTACACCGGGACGGGGAAACCCAACTCCATCTCGTCCGATGATTGGCGAGCCATGTCGCTCACTGCGCGAAGGATCTATGTCAGCACTGAGAGGGAGCTTGAGGTTGAGAAGTCTCGCTCCAAGTCCGGCGACGATCCCCCTGTCCAACAAATCACTCCTAATTGAATTTGCATGCGAAGCCGATTCCGCACTTTCCGCCACGATGTTCGAATTCGGTGGAGATGCCATTCGCGTGCACAAGGACTCCTTTGATATCCTTAAGGGCAAGGATGTTAGGAGGCTGATCGAGATCGTTAGGAAGAATCCTAAGTGCGATCTTTGGTCTTCTATCCCCTGTGGACCTTGGAGTACTTGGCAATACGTCAACCTTTCTCAGTACGGACCCGAGTTCGCTGCCGAGCTTAACGACGCTCGAAGACAATCCCAAATCATGTTCGCGGCCTTCATTCGAGTTTCTCGTGAAGTGCGGAAGGGTGGCGGACGAGTTGCCTATGAATGGCCACGTCATTGCCTTGGATGGTCTCAGCCCTTCATGAGAAGGTTTCTTGACGATCCTGAGATTCTCACTGTCAATATTGACGGATGCGACTTCGGAATGAAGGACAAGAACGGGACGCCCATCCGGAAGCAGTGGAGAATCGCCACGAACTCTCCCGACCTCGCCGCCGCGCTCGAGGGCCGAACGTGTCATCATGAAAAGGGGTTTGCGCACGCCAGGATTGAGGGATCCCTCACTCCGCTCACTGCCCTCTATCCGAAGCAGATGTGCCAGACAATCATCAAATCCTGGTACAAAGGGAGGACTGAGAAATCTACGATTCCTGTCGCTGTCGCCGAGCCCAACAACCGCGCTGCATGGAAAAGAGACCCTCATGCACTCTACATCCATCCTCTTCGGGAAGGGGTCGCTGTCCCAAATCGCGGGACTCCTGAAAGCGTTGGTCTCGATGTTCGCTCGGCCGATGATCACATTGTTCCCGCTGGCGACAAAGCCACCATCGGGACTGGCTTCGCCATCACCATTCCCGAGGGGGTCTACGGGAGAATAGCCCCCCGCTCTGGCCTTGCTGCCAAGCACATGATTGACATCGGTGCCGGCGTTATTGACCCCGACTATACCGGAGAGATCAAGGTTGTAATCTTCAACCATTCACACAGCGACTTCCTCGTCAAGAAGGGAGACAAAATCGCGCAACTCATTCTTCAACGCGTCTCCATTCTTGAGCCCGTCATATGCGTGCAGAAGCCGCGTGCCACCGAAAGAGGGGGGCAAGGATTCGGCAGCACTGACAAAGGTGCCCCCGCTGCATCTGCTACTTTCCCATCACACCTGTGGTCCTCCACCGGAAACACCGAGTGGTTTGCCATGCCTCGTGGGGCTGATGGATCCGGTCACAGTCCATTCCTCGGGCTTCCTCCGTTCAGCGCCTGCGTCGCTCGCCCTGTGCCTCGAAAGGAGGCAAAGCTCAATCCCAAGGCCTTCGCCGCCCTAGAAAAGGAGTGGAAGAAGCTTAGGGATCTTGGCTGTTGGGACCAATCCAGGGTGCGTGAGTGGCGTGACGTCGCTGCTGAGGCAAAACGAGAAGGGACCAAAGTTCATGTCGGCCGTATCTTTGACATATGCGTCGAAAAGAATCACGAACTCGGCGAGGATGACCCGAACAGGAAGTTCAAGGGCCGTGTTGTCTTCGAGGGGTGTCATGTTAGGGACGAATCCAATGCCTGGGCTCTGTTTTCCGAAATCACTTCGTGCCCTGCCACCATGGCGGCGGGAAAGGTTGCTGATGCATACGGACTTTTGCCAGGAAACTCGCTTGAGGTTAGCGACGGGGAATCCGCGTATACGCAGGCGTTGCTCGGCGGAACCAAGACCTGGATACGCCTTCCCCGTGACCAATGGCCGAAGGAGTGGGAGAGCATGCAGGACCCTGTATGCCCCCTTGTTCTTGCGCTCTATGGACACCCCGACGCTGGAGGTTTCTGGGAGCACTGCGAGACCCAACTTAAAAAGGTTGGATTTGTGCCCATTCCCGACTGGCCCAGCGTTTTTCGTCACCCGGCACTTGAGACCTTCCTTGTAGTCTACGTTGACGATTTCAAGCAAAGTGGCCCATCGGCTAACCTCGCCGAAGGATGGAGACTCATAGGTTCCGTCATCAACATGGAGGAGCCCCGTCCTCTCAAGAGATATCTCGGCTGCGAACACGAATTCAGATCAGCCACCGTTGATGGGCCCTTCGATCCGAGGACTGCCTGGACGGTTGGGCATCCTCCCTCAAAGCCTATACCGGAGATGCGTTTTGGGCCGGACCGAAGACCTGCTGCCGACGCATGTCGCGGCAAAGCCAAGATCAACCTCATCAAGTACAACGAATCTTGCTTCATGCAAGCATGTGTTGAACGTTACCTCGAACTTTGCCAGTCGAAATTTCCCAAGGCCCTTCAGACTGTCGAGACCCCGTTCCTCGACGAGAGCAAGCCTGAATTTGACGAGAACCCGGTAAACCCGGAGTTTGACAGGCTTGTCGACCAAAAGGAAGACATCGAGATTATCTCTGCCAAGCCTGGCGTCCTAGGCGACGCAGCTGCACAAGTCTTAATGAAGATCTTGTATGGTGCTCGAATGGGCCGTTATGATTTAATCCGACCTGTGCAAGCGCTTGCCAGCAGAATCACGAAGTGGAACCAATTGTGCGACAAGAAGCTTCACAGGCTCGTGTCGTACATTAACTCCACTATTGAGTTGCACCTCTATGGATGGGTTGGCGATCAATCTGATATGATTGAAGTCGTCACCTACTGCGATGCTGATCTCGCCGGTGATCGAACCGACGCAAAAAGCACATCCGGGGTCCTCGTGTGTCTCGTTGGCCCCCGCACCTACATGCCCATCACCGCCGTGAGCAAGACGCAAACTTCCGTATCGAAGTCTACTCCCGAGGCCGAAATTGTCGCCCTCGATCACGGCATTTCTAAAGAGGCCATGATGCTCGCCGCTCTCTGGCACTTTGCCATCGGTCGCGGCTCCTCGGACTCAATCGTGTGTAAGTGCAAAATCAAATATGACGCTTCGATCCCACAACCCATCAGCGTCCTTGAGGACAATGAAGCCGCATGCAGAATAATCGTCACAGGCAATAACCCGAACATGCGATACATGTCGCGTACCCAACGGGTTGATATCGCGTGGCTCAATGAGCGATACAATGACAAGATATTCCGTTTCGTAGCATGCCCTTCGGACTATCAGGGAGCCGACATCCTCACAAAGGCGTGCGTCGACAAGATCGTATGGAGCAAAAATCTCCACACCCTTGGGATGTTCAAGCAGGGGTTTCTGCAATCATATCTCTCCCATCCCACCCAACCCGTGCATATTCCCCCTGCCGCTCCTGCTCTTCCACCAATCAGGGGGGTTCGCATTGAATCCGATCATGACTCAAAGTTCAACTCCTTCATCAATGACGCCAACATCTCAGATTGCAAGATTTCAATCACCGAGATTAGGGCGTCTGAGAATGACAGCCTGACCGTCGTCATTGACTCATCTGTGTTACCACTCCTGCCCCCTCAGCGCGGGCACAGAGTCGTAAAAATCGATCTCGATGATGGAGGCACCGGAGGGATCTCTACGTATCCTGGGTTAAAAGGAAAAAGAGATAATTTTGCCGTGTTCAATATTTTTCCCTCATGCCCGGATTCCTGCAAAAGGGATTGGTCCAAGATCAGGAGGTCAGAAAATCCGCCAATTTATTGATGACCATGACCTATACAGATCTAATCTCTGCAGTTGCCAGGTTGGAGCTTACGGTCACGCCACTGTTGTTACCGTCGCCGTGACCAAACGGACAAATGATCGATTACGCTTTGTACCCTGCTCCATATCGCTTCGAAACGGGAGGAACGATTTCTCTTTTCACGATGTTGCATGGGAAAAGATTTTCGATGAAATTTTCGGTTGATGTGGTCGTTCGCTGATGAACCTGTACTCTCATGTTGCTCGCCATGCAATGTGGGATGCTTCTAAGCGTTTTGCATGTCGCTTTTTGGCTCTACCAGCTGACCGCGGCTTCCTCGGAAGCCGACATCGGCAGTCGACGCACAGTACCAATCACTTCAGGACCTTATGGAACTCCCCTACACGCGGGGCTTTGACCTTTGTTTATTCTCGATGGTACTGTCGTTCTTGAGATTGTGTACGATTCATCTTTTGATCTAATTGAGCTCCTCCATCTCTTTATTTGTGTAGCCTGAGTGTTGCACATAGCCGCCCCGCCTCGCGCTCTGGGCCGCTCCTGCGACATTCCCTGGCCCGGGTGACGTGTCCTAGACGGACTTTCCACCCCGGCCTTGGCCGCCGTTCGGCTGCTGGTGATCTTCACCACCTTCACGCACCGCTGCTGTGCGGCCCTTTGGCGTTCTCCATCGCCTTCCTGCACCGCCGCCGGCGGTTGCCTTGAACCACTTCCTACTTCCGCTACTTCAACGCGGGTTCTGTGATATGGCTTCCGCGGAAAGCGGGTCGATCACAAGGGCTGGGGCTGAGAAAAGCCTCCCCACACCTCCCAGCGCATCATCGCTGCGGTTTCCCTACCCTGTCACCGGCCGCGTAAAAGCCGTGGCCAACATCATGCAGAACAGCTTCAACAGCTGGGTTTCCAAGCTCAACGGTCGCGCGGCTTTAAAGGCTGCCCGTTTGAGCGACGTGATCACCGGAGAGCAGGTGGAGACTATGATAAATGGTCTCGTCAAATGCGAGGGTTACGATTCCTTTCCCGGGGATGTTAGGACCAAAATCCTAAATTACCGAAGAGGAAGGGCGGCCAACGTAATCGCCCTGCTCAAGGATTCTGGTTTTGTCGCCACTGAGCACAATGCCCTGACCGCTGCGGCAATCCTGTGCGATGCGATCCCCATCCGTGGCTCCGCCACCCACTATCTCCCTCATGCCCACATAGCGCCGCTCGGGATTGATGAGGCGAATGACGTCGACCCGGCAGTATACCCCTGCTGTCGACCGTCCGGAGGAGGATGGTCTTCGTCCATCACGAACGCCGACGGGGAATTGAAGAAGAACTGGAGGACTGAGTACTTGGCGGTCAAGCAGAACCAGTACAGGAGCTATGTCGGCTTCACGACCGACTGCTATGACATGGGTGATCCACGCCGTTCCCAACACACGGGAGGAATCAGCAGCTTCACTCAGTACGAGCCCTCCATAGTGAGAAAATGGCTACAAATGCGCCCTCTTGCTATGTTTGTACCCCCAGAGATCGTTGTTGATGGCATCTCCCTCATTAAGGATAGAACCTTGGAGGAAATCATCGACATGTGTCAGGATAGGGCCGCTAGCAGATCGATCGACCATCTGCCATCTATGGAGGCCTACGGCGGGTTTGGAGCATTTGCGGAGCACATGACCTCTGAGCTGAAGGTCGCAACCGTGCTTGACCAGTTCTTCCTGTGGAACAAGGTTGAGAGGCTCGCCACCCCCGGGGTGACCAACGTGGCCCACGACTACGGCATCACGGCAGGCGAGGGATATTGGATCGTACCCTCTCTCTCGTCCATCATTGATGCGGAGTCCCCGAATTGGAACCAATGGCAGCAGGGGAGCATTGAGAACAAGCTCTGGGCACACGGACTCAGCCAATTCTCCCTTTGGGCCTCCATCGCCCATGAAGAGGTGGTGAGTTCAGAGTCCGAGGACAAACTCGGGATTTGGACGTCGCTGATCTACAGCCAAGCGCTCGGGTACACCCCGTGGGCGCACTACGGCCAAGGAGTCTGGGCCCACCTTTCTTTCATGCTGCCTGTGGACGCTGCCAGCGGCGACAACCCCCGCGGGGATAAAACGCGGCGTCTCATGTTGGCTCGGGCACCCATATTTGCTCTCGCCATCAAGTTCTCTCATGACCTGGAGTTGATCACGGGCGGTGAGGGGTTCTCCACATGCTACGCAAATGGGGACGTTGAGTTGCAACGGTTCAACCCTTACATTGAGGTTAACCCCTGCTCTCCATCGCTCTCCTGGAGGAAACGCGCCTTCTTTCAGCCTAATGCCATCGGGGAGATTGGCGCGACCAAGCGCAAAATGGAGCGATTGGCTGCTCCTAGCACCCCTACGAAGACTGGTGGATTCAGCCCGGAGTTCGCCAGGCATCGCCTTGTCAGCAACACATACGCTGCGAAGGTGCAAGAGGCTGGGTCATCGATCCCATTTGCACTCGAAAATGATTACCCGAAATATCCGGGTTACATCATGGAAGAGCATCTGGCACCATCTACCATGTTTCTTGACATCGACAAGATGATCGGAAAGTACAAACAAGAGTGGATCACGAACCCCGAGAGTGAGATGCTCCCTAGCCTGAGCAGGCCCAAGACCTCTCATTTGACTACGTACGACCAGAACGCCCTCGAAAAAGAGTGGATAGGTTGGGGGAACCAAATGTTCAGGAACGTCATCCTGACCGTGTTCCCGGAATTCGCCCTCACATGCATTGATTCTGACGTTCCGACTATACCGTCGGTGTTGAAGGGCCTCCTGCCTATGAGCACAACCGGGGTCACCGGTATCCTCGCCGCAATGGCAGCGGGTTGGGGGCCTCCCACATATTTGGAGGAGCCAACGATCAAGGCCAATGCCCAGGTGCTTGTCTTCTACGACCTTTGCTTTGCATCGCGCGGGAAGAGCAAGAAGGGCTCGTACATCACGGCGGATGAATTCAGTGCTCAACTGGACACTCTCCGATCCACTGACAGCGGGCCGCGAAAGGGATCCACCCCGAAGATCCAATTCAACTGCCCGTATGGGGAGAGTGGTTACCACATCCCCATCGCCACCATGGTTGAAGAGGCCACACGGCTCACTCATGACCGCGAAAAAGCGGTTGGAAGGGGGGCCATGGAGTATGACACCTGCATCTTTGCGACCCGTCTCCATGACCTGGCCGATTGGGATGAGAAAAAGCAGGTGTCGGTCATCAAGAGCAACGCGCAAACCCTCATCCACACCACCCTGGAAAGGCTTGAGTCCGTGAGAAGGGCTGGAACGAATGTGGTGATCCTCATTTCGGTTGCGTCATGGCTTCAGCCCGCTCGTAATACCAACATGCTCGGCGTCATCACGACGTTCATCAAGGCAGCGATGAAGAGGAACCTGATCGTGGTTCCTGCGGATTTCGCTTTCTGGCCACTGTGTCGGCAGTTCCGGCGCCCCCGCGAACAAATACAGAGCTGTGGTAGCGCTCCCGGCACTCGCCAGCGCGGCCGTGGACATCTCGTGGACGCTACACCGCGTCATGAGTACGACCAATGCTGCGAAAACGTTGGGCATGTTGTACAAGAAGACCATGTACCCACCCGACGAGGACGCGAAGGTGAAGGCGGAGAAGATTCTCCATTCGCTAACTTACTCCACCGCCCCGCCAGCGAAGGTCGCCGGGACAGATAGCTCTGGCCAATCGCTTGACGTGGAGATGACTGATGCGGCATCTAAGGTGACGCCCCCCGCACAGGCGGCGGCTCCCTCTGTGGCGAAGGCCCCTGCCCGTCAGGCCGAGCCCAAAGGCCCCACACCGAAGACGATGTCGCCACCGACGCGCCCTGTCTCGCCACCGAAAGCCTCGCCCGCCAAGGCGAAGGGGCCCATTGACATTAGAAGTGTCCCCAAGGCCCCTGTCCCTACCGTGCCCGCGAAGGGTGGCACGCCAGCTAAATCGCCGGATCCCGGCTCTACGGCTACCAAGGGTGCCCCTCCCGCTCGGGCGCCAAATATCCGCACTTCCGGAGGTAGTTCGCCGGTGCCCGAGCCTGCCGACCCACCTAAGGCCCCCCGTTGGGGGGGCCCTTTGCCCAAGTCTGTGCTGACTCCGCCCGGGAAGGACGAGAGCAACTTCCCGCGCCTCGCGACATCTGAGGCATCTCGCAAGGCTGCAGCGGCGGCCAAAAAGAAGGCTGAGGAGCTGAAGAAACCAGCGGGCAGTGGGAGGAAAGACGTTCCCGCGCTCCCGACCGTCGAAGAGAAGGATGATGACATGGATGTTGACGCCGAGATAGCATATTGGCGTGGCACGCCGGTAGAACCGGCCGCCCCCACCACTGCCCCCACACCTGCCCCTGGAGGTGCGCCGCCCGCGGCGCCAGTGACCAGGCCGGTCGATCTGGCAGTGGTGTGGAGAGCTTCGAAGACCTCATGAAGACCCTTGATCAGACGACTGATGATGTACCAGGCGTCGATCCCTATCCTGCTGCGTCAATGGAGGTAGGGGGGAGCACTGGATCGGGGGGGCTTCCGACAAAGGAGGATCTCTCGGAGTTCGACGAGGTGGACCCCGATGCCCGCACCTCCACCGGGGACACAGGGGTCTCCGTTGAGGGATATACCATCACCCCCGATGGCGAGTATTATGATCCCGACTCGCAGGAGACCTTCCAGACGCTTGAGGCATGGAAAGCTCAGCGGAGATCGTCCCGACACAGGGTCGTCCGGGCTAGCGCCACGGAGTCGACGGACCCGGTGCACGGTGGACTTGAGGAACCCGATGAGCGGAATCCCAACTACTATGGCGACGACACGGAGCCGAAGAGAGGATCGATTTCCCTTGACGAAGCGTTCACCCGGCCCGACAGGTTCGTACTTCACCACATCGCTGCTCGAGAGAAAAATTTCGAGCCGATCGTAGCCAGCTACGCAAACAAGGCGAGGAACTCGGACCAGGTCACTAAAGAGCAGGGTGATCAATCGAGGACGCTGAACGCTGCCATCCCCAATGATCGCCATGGGCAACGTGAAATGGCCAAACGCGCCACGCTGGTTGACTGGGCCCACGCATATGCAGACAAATGCACTGTGCATGGCCCCAGACAGCTCCAGTATGTCCACTTCGGAAAGGAGGCCACGGATAGAACCGAGGCTGACGAGTGGACAAAGGTCATGGAAACGATCGTTCCCCCTGAGTACCCGCCGGAGATTCGTGATCAGATTGACTCCAAGTTCGTGACCCGAAAGGGCGAGTCCGGCGACCACCACACCGGCATCTTCGGAAAAGCCAAGCAGCCGCTTGGGAATTCCAACTCGTATCCAAACAGGACACGGTGCGATGCAATGGTGCACGACGGAACCCGACTCGGGATGGTCGATTCCAGGAACGGCGAGGTCATTCCCATGGATGACGTCTTTTGGACGGCAGAGTACATGAACGCCTATGACCTTAACTCCCAGCTCTCCGCGGTCCGTGCCGGCCTTGATATGGCTTTGGCGACCGCCTGGAGGATGGGGCACGTCCACCCGCACGTGGCCGGTGCCGTGGCTGGGTTGCAGAAGATCAGGACATTCTATGACTGCCTCCACGCCGCTCACCGCAAGACCCGGCTTGGTTCGCTGCCCTTTCACCAGATCGTTGGTGAGCTCGATCGGGTCGACGACCGTGGCAACAAGCTGGAGCCGAATATCCCTGACACATGGCGAACCACCGAGGGGAGTACCCGGACTGCCTGGCGCAATCGGTCGCGCAGGTCTTCCGATCCATGTGTGGCCCTTTGGCCATGTCTGGATCACGTGAGGATCGGGCGGTTATCATTCGCAGAGATGAGTCCGCCTTCACCCGTGGTGACAAAATCATGGGCATCCCCTGGCCGGCTTATCGACGTCCTACAGCACGTGAGATCAAGGAGGCCAGGGAGAAGGCGGAGAAAGAAGGTCATAATGCCGGTGAGGACGTCGACATGAATGAACCCCGGGACAAACCGGTGGTGACTGGAGAGGAGGCAACGGGAACAACCGCCACGGGGGCCTCCGACCACAAGAAAGACGACCCTGTTCCGCCTGCTACTCAAGCCCCTGACGCCCCTGCCGAGCCCGCCCATCCTCCTGCGAATGCGCTCCCTAGCCAGGTCGAGGCGAGGAGCACTCTGCTGGGTGTTCATGACACTGCGGGGCCATTCGCCGCGCCCAGGGACCTGCATACCGGTCAGTTCATATACGTCGACTGCACGGAGGAGGAGAGGGCCATGCTGCCCACGACCATCGGCTCGCAGTTCGAGGCGGAGCGTGCTCTGGCCGAGCTGAGGACCGTGAGTCGCGTCGTCGGTGACCCGCGTGATTCCGAGGAGTACACGTATTGGGAGACATCATCGCATGACACTCTCGCCTACGCCTTTTACAGCGTGCCGGATCAGTACAGGAATGTCCCTGCAGTGAAGTCCGCCTCGCGCATTTTCGACCAGATTCCCGACGGCCAGCTCGTGCGACCGGACAAACCGGAGCCTGCTGTTCTCCGCCTCAGCGCGGTGAAGGGCACCGAAGACACCCGGAGAAACCTCGAGAGGCTGAAGGAGGAGTCCATCAAGAAAAATGTGGTCATCCTCGGCGCCAGGAGAGGCGAAGATATCGCCCCCAGGATCGGAAACACGATCACTACTCTGTGCGCTAAGATCGGGGATATTGCCCGATTCCTGGAGATGGGAGTGAGATCCAGAGCAGGACCTATCCTCCCGACCAGGAGTGACCCTGACCTGATGATCCAGGCCATTGTTCCCGCACCCGAGGAGCTTCTGGACTACTTCGCCGACGAGATCCGTCAGAAGGTGAAGGGTAGGACGGGCGCCTCTTCGCACTACTACAGGAGAGCATGCGCGGAAATACGCGACGCGCTCCGTGGAACAGCTGTGCAGCCTGGAAATGCAGGTGCAGTCAAGGACCCAGAATTGGAGGCCTCGTCTGCCAGCGGGCAAGGGAACGTCACTTCGGTGATACAACTGAAGAAGTTCCTGAGCCACTACTTCGGGACCAGCGTCGAGTCTGAGGATGCCTTTTCATCGTACCTCCTGTCTTCCTTCCTCGAAGACGGGGTGGGAATGTTCGAGATCATCATCACCGTCATTCGTGACAAGGAGCGTCGATTGCTGCCTGGTTCCGCCCGCATAGCGGCGGTAAGGTCGCTTGAGATCGGATCCGACACTGATTACCGAGCGTTCCGTGAACGATACCAATACATGCTCTACGAGAGCCCTGTTTGCCTTCCTATCACATCTAAGGTGGTTCCCAAGACACTCTACAAGGTGGTGCCTCTCCGGATGTATCGGCTCTACGTAGAACGTGGGGCGATCATTCGGGGTGGGCCAGCTCTGATCGAGCTCCTTCCCTCTAGGCCGGATGAATATCAATCCCTCCGCGATCACGGTGAATGCCCCAACGACACTGTCGACCGCATCACCGACAGCAATGTGACGGAGCTGCACACCTCGGGTCGACGCCAAAGGAGCGATCCCCGATATGTGGTCATGGCTATCGATGCACGTTTCTTCTCCATGGAAAATGGGGGCATGCATATCACTCGTCAGGGTACCTTTGCATCGCGCGAGAACATCGCGATCGGGTACTGGAGATGCGTCTACTTCAAGGAGGACTGCTCCATCATTTACCTGAGGCCTTGGTGCTATCCGCCCAACTTCCTCAACTCCGTGAGTGAGAACCCAAGGAAGTGTCGGGACGAGATGGAGAAGTATCACCAGATCACCAAGGCGGAGCATGTCCGCGAGGTGCTGTCCGTTCCATGCCATATAGGTGCATGACGGCCCACCCGATCGGCGCTCACCTGTGCACCGCCTGCTACCTTCCCATCTTCTACGAGGGCGTCCTGCCCACCGGAGACACGAACGGCGGCCCTCGCACGATAGCGAGCACCGACGGGGTGATTCCTCCCTGGCTGGCAAAATACGAGGGCGTCGTCCCCGCTCTGTGGAACAACGCAGACGCCAACGCCATCGGAATGGCCCTCTACTCACAGAGTCCCGCCGTTGATGCCCGGTCATTGTTGATGTCTGGGATGCGGCCTCCTAAGTACCTCGACAAAGAGGACGTGGATGGCATTTTCCGAAAACTTCACGACTCGCTCCGAGACGAAGTTCTTGACGGCAAGTACCGTGACACTGTCGACCACAACGTGGAAGAGTGGGTCGCAAAGGCGATCTTGGTAAGGGGTCTTGCCTTCAACGGGAGCTCCGTCCCCGACTTCTTCGAAGAATATGAGGGATATGCGGCTGAGTGGGGCAGACGCCTAACCACCGCAAACTTCAACGCCAACCGCTGCGGCTTTTACACGTCCTACTACATTGTTGAGGCCCATATCATTGGGCTGAGATCAGGGCACCTTTCTCCGATACTCCCCAACGATGTGACCGGGGAGGGGTTCAAGGCCCAGGTGGGGCTGCTCGCACAACACTGTGGGATAATGCAAGCCATGCGGAGGAAGGCCGGATTCGATCCCGCCGCGCGTCTCAAACAAGCTATGGACACGATACGGGAAGGCATTAAGAAGGGATACGTCTACACGCTCAATGACCTCAGCAGTATGGATGATATGATCTACCGGACGTCCACCGTTGCCTACGACACATGCCTGGCCGACCGTCCGCAGACCCAGGACGACATCAAACAGGAGCTGGCCGATCCTGTACCAAGGAAATACCGCTTCCGACCCCGCGATCGCCATCGGCCCGGAATTCGCCTTACACCAGGCCCCGGCGTGAAAGACGAAGACGAGCCCGACTTTGCTGGATCGGCGGAGGATGAGCTAGGCTCGGATGGATCTTCACACAAAGATGAAGACAAGCCTGACGACCTTGACGAGCCCATGGGCGACGACGAGGAGGAAATCCCTCCCCCTCCGCCACCGCCCCCGGCTCCTCCTGCGCCACCAGTCCCGGTAGAACCGGAGACTCCCGTGGTGTTACACACAGGCGTCGGTTCTGGCGAAGCTGTGCCAACTCCTCCTCCTCCTCCCCCCGCTCCCATTGCTGCAGGCGTTACGACGGCTGGGGATCCGTTCGAGGAAGAGGACGTGGCCGTCAATACTCGTGTCCCTGACACCGAATCCGAGCTAGGAGGACATCTCGTGGTCGGGTCCCTGCGCCCGAGAAAGGGCAGGGGGGCGTTCATGTCCCGCCTGGCGGGCAACCCAGCTCTAAGAGCATGGCCCAGCCTGCCCGTCCATCCCCGGTCCCCGCGAGAAGCGGTGCGGAAGGGGGGGAGAGAAGGGGCAGAACCAAGGGCTTCTACACCCAGAAGGATCCCTTTACTGGCGAGGACGCGACTCCCCGGGTTCGTCTTCGATCGGGCGGTCCCGGAACTCCCGCGTCCCCACCACGGGATGCCACTGGTTCCTTGGGCGGCCGTGGCGGCTATGACCCGCGCGATGACGACGATGAAGAATGGGAGCTTCCCCCAGGCGTGCCTCGGACCACTCGTGCGGCCAATGAGTCACGGCCCCACCGAGATGACGATCGATCAAGGACCGCGCTTGGGGCCCGCGAGGATCGTCGCGGCCCTAAGGGTGAGGGGAAGGGTCGAGGAAAACATCGACCTGGCAAAGGTGGACGCGAGGATCCTGGCCCGCCCCGACAAAGGGATGATCGTGGCAGGGATACCCGCGGAGGCCGACGCGATGATCGCCGACCTCCTCCACGTCATGAGGAGCCCTCCGAGAGGCGCGGTCCGGGGCGAGATGAGCGCCGCGGACGTGATGACCCGGCTGATAACCGTCGCGATCGCCACCGGGACCGGCGCAGGGATGACCGACGTCACCAATCAGATCCCCCTCCGCCTCGCCGACATCCGGCTGGAGACCACAGTAGGGGTGGTGGTGAGGATCGCCGTCGGGATGGAGGAGGCGAACGAGGTGACCGCGGTGGACGCCGGAGAGACGACGCGCCCAGAGACCGGGAAGAACCCGGTTCAGGGTGGTAGGCAGGTACTGCAATCAGCATCCGCCTTAGAAGGGCGAGGATGGCACGTGTGTCGCCGAAAAACGCGACCGCGCCGATCATCCTCTCGCCCATGCGGCACTGCTGGGGGTGATGGTCTCCATTGCCCTGTACCGCTGATCCGGCGTTGTTCGTGTTCCTCCCGCACCGCTGCCGTGCGCGCTGGAGACGGTTCCCCTGGCGATCCTGTGTGAGGCTGTGACCGCACTAGAAGTGCCGGGCCGGCCGTAGCCGGATATTTTTCACACCAATTTCGGAACGTCCTTTTCTATTTCCTCCCAACTCGATTACTCCTCCAACCACATCACGGCGTGCAGTGAGGCGCGGTGATCCAGATAGGGTCCCCCTCCGCATGTTGTTGTCCCATGACAATGCATGAACGGCACGAGAGGAATCTTCGTCTGGTTCCTCCAATATGTCCTTGTTCACTCATGTGGCCCACTCGTCAAATAATCCTGTCGCCCCGCTAATTCGGGGTGGTGGCGGGATTTTAACTGGGGCCCGGGTGCTGCCGTTTGGCTCACCTCTGAGTTGACACCGGCATTTTTGGTTGGTCCCTTTCGTCGTGAACTCAACTGTCTCGCATCCTTTTCTCTCGTCCAGATATCGGATGAGGGGGGTGTGTTTTGTTCACGTGTTGTTTCTTCATATGGCAAAACGGCCGAATGGCCGTTTGGCTCAAGTTTTCAACCCCCCGTCAGTTTTTACTCTGGCACCACGTGCGGACGCCATACAACGGCAGCCGCCCACATCATCGGGAAAAGGTCTCGGTGCTGGGGGCAGCTGGTTGTGGGAGGTATCCGGTGGTGCGACAGGGTTTGCTGGGCTTGGTTGAGTACTTATACTTCTTCAACTTGATTCCCAACTTCCCCAAACTTCTCTTTGCTAACCGTCACATCCTCAACCCGGTCACCATCCACAGCTTCACCCGAGTTGTGTTTCCGGGTGCTTTGGGTACATCGTGATCTTCGTTGTGCTCATTTGCTTCCCTGGGCTACTTCGTGTTCGCCCAAAACCGCAATTCCGATTGAAAAAAACTCCTCGCAGGGTCCTCGCCACCGGGCTGCTGGTGGCTGCCTGGTGCCGCTCCCCACGGGGATTGGAGCTCGAGAGGACTTCTCTTGGGTCCCGCGCGCCAAGCGGCCGGGGGGGGGGAGTAGGAAGGGGGCCAAGCAGCCGGCAAGTTGCTTTTGGGTTGCTTTCAAGCCAAAGCTGAGATTGAAACACTCCCTTCCAGCGGTTCCGAATCAGATTGTAAGAAAACCTACATGGTTTGTTTTCGTTGAGGCGGCCCTTTTCAGCCTGGACACATGGGAATTCGAAGGGGAGATCAGCGATTTGTTGGGGTCCCCTAGATTGACACACAATATTCGTTTTGGGTCAGTTTGGTCGAGAATGGGCAGCACTGGTTGCAGTTAATTCCAATCCCCCTCCTTGCGATCTAATTGTTCAAAAGGACACCTAGGGATGGGGCAAACACCGTGTGTGCGTGTGTGCGTGTGCGTGCGTGCGTGCGTGCGTGCGTGCGTGCGTGCGTGCGTGCGTGCGTGCGTGCGTGCGTGCGTGCGTGCGTGGGTGGGTGGGTGCGTGCGTGCGTGCGTGCGTGCGTGC